>BKCH01000072.1:922500-1326991 GCA_008635985.1 Ficus erecta | reverse complement strand
ACCCTAAACCCTAAACCCTAAACCCTAAACCCTAAACCCTAAACCCTAAACCCTAAACCCTAACCTAACCCTAAACCCTAAACCCTAAACCCTAACCTAACCCTAACCTAACCCTAACCCTAAACCCTAAACCCTAACCCTGAACCCTGAACCCTGAACCCTCAACCCTGAACCCTCAACCCTGAACCCTCAACCCTGAACCCTCAACCCTGAACCCTCAAACCCTGAACCCCTCAAACCCTGAACCCTCAAACCCTGAACCCTGAACCCTAAACCCTCAAACCCTGAACCCTGAACCCTCAACCCTGAACCCTGAACCCTGAACCCTGAACCCTGAACCCTGAACCCTCAAAACCCTGAACCCTGAACCCTGAACCCTGAACCCTGAACCCGGAACCCTGAACCCGGAACCCGGAACCCGGAACCCGGAACCCGGAACCCGGAACCCGGAACCCGGAACCCGGAACCCCGGAACCCCGGAACCCCGGAACCCCGGAACCCCGAACCCCGAACCCCGAACCCCGAACCCCTAAACCCCTAACCCTAAACCCTCAACCCTAAAAACCCTAAAAACCCTCAACCCTCAACCCTCAACCCCCAACCCTCAACTCGACTACAACCAAAAAGGCCTTCAATGACATTTAGAAAATGTCGTGGAAGGTATTTGACGACATTTTTGTAAAAGTCATTGTATGGGGGTGCCGTGAAAAGTCTAAAACTTTCGACGACATTTTTTCAAATGTCATAAAGGATGTCGTTATTGCATTTTCTACGACACTGAAATACCGTCATCAAAATATTTTCGCTTTCATAGACATATTTTCCACAACGGCTAACAAATGTCGTGAGTAAATCTTGTCACCACATTTAGTTAATGTCGTGAATTTGTAGTTAATGTCGTGAATTTGTATATTCAAAAGAACAATAATTTTTAGGGAAAAAAATCATTAATTTTATTGGTAGAAAATAAAATTTTCATTTTTTATAAATTCTAATTTCCACGTGAAAATTTGACTTTAATATAATATTTGGATACTAAACCTCACAAGAAGAATCATCTAAAAAAACTCACAAGAAAACGATTTTCTTGTTCTATATATCATTTACATGCAATTATACAAAATACATTGATTTGGCTTCTCCTTGAGCCTTCAACCATTAATACAGATTTAAAAAAAGAAGGAAAAAAAAAAAAAAGAAAACCACCCCTCAAAAAAAAAAAAAAGATCGTCATCGTTTTGGGTCTTCTTCTCCTTTGGGTCTTCTTCTCCTTTTTGATCTGAAACATAACATCTCGGGTAGAACAAAGAAGACAAAGCATCAACGGAATCATCAGGATCATAATCTTCTGGTACTTTTATCTCAAACGTTCTTCCAACCATCCTCTCTCTAGGTTTCCAAGCCGACGTAGTTAAGCCATTGGTTTTCCTTTAGTTTTGCCTTCCAAACCTTTCACTGCCTGAAAAAATCAAGAGCCCATAGAAAGCAATTAAGCCTCTGTTCAAATGCCCATTAAATGGACTCATGAAAAAAAAAAAAAAAAAAAAGACAAGAAAAAAAGAGCCCAATAAAAGGACCTTCATCTCCTTGGGGAAGGTGAAATCGGCCTCCACCGCATGTAGGGGGATTACTGCAAGAATTTGATGCGTTGCCGGACACCGTAGCAGAGGCTCTAATCCGGGCAATTGCATGGCAAATAGGAGTGTTTGATTTTGATATGGCGGACAACTGCACCAAGAAATTGCAAAACCAATTACGATGAATTGAAAGCAAAGAAATAAGACGATAAATTAAATTACCTGTTAGCAGAAAGATGTGCTGAGATTCTTGGGGGAAACAAGAAAAGAGCAGGGGAGTAGAAAGAAGAAAGTTGTTTTATGTTTGTGGAACTGAATGGTTTGAACGTGGAAGCAGGATTCCTATTTAACTGATACTCCAAAGTTCAAATTCCGAAATAAAGCGCCAAAATTTAAGTTTTTTTTACAAACCGCGAACTACAAATTTTTAGTTTACCTCCTTTTCTTGTAGCAGTTTGCCTCCTGCAGCTTTACTATTTTAAATGTAACTTTAATTATCATCATAAATGAAAAAGGTCTCATTTAAAAAATAAAAAAATAAAAAGGCCTTTGCAAATTAGCCGGGTGGCAGTTATCCATCCCTTTTTTAAGGAATTTTCTTTTCTAATGAAGTCACCATATATAAATATATTAATTATACATATAAATATATGCATAATTATAAATGTAAATCACCGTTCTTTCTTCTTCATCCTTTTTTTTTTTTTTTTTGGAAAAGGTGATCACCACTCTTCCGTACATATTTATGTGCATCCTTTTCAAAATAAACAAAGTTATTTTTTAAAATAGAAATGCATAAACAAGATTTTTTTTAATTTACTTAAATTCAAAGAATTCTGATTTAAAATAACTAAACAAGAAAAGGATACCTGAACTATTTTTAAGTTACATATTATCACAAAATTCGTTTATATTCTAATTTTTAATTTACTATCCCTTTTTAATGCATTCAATATCTTATTTGACTATTCCTTCGAAATTTGAATTCTAAATAAAGAAAAATATAAGTGCCCGTTGGATCATAAATTACATTTAAATGTTTATTAAAATTGAAATGTTTATGTTCAAATGTAAAAATTAAATATGTGTTTGAATAGTTTTTGTTAATAGTAACATTTAAATATTGTAAATGTAAAAATAATAATAATAATAATAATAATAAATGATACGTATTTGTAAAAAGTGAAAATAAATTTGTATTCAAGTTGAATTCTTGTGAAATAGTGAATAGTCCATTTGATAAAGCCATTTGAATAATAATATTTTGGATATAAATATTTGTATAGAATCATTTAATGTTCTATAATCATTTGAATTGTTAATTGAAATGATGTTTGAATGTTCACAATATGAAAATAAACATTTGAAGAAAATATTTAAATTTGTGCTTGGATAGATATTGAAAATTTATGAATCTTATAAAATATCAATATCTGTGAAATTTTGTATAAGATTTGATAGGATTTTGTTCATCACTTCACTCTAAATGCATAAAAAAAAAAATCATTTTACTTGTATTTGAAACAAAAAAGTTATGACATTTTGAATCTTAAATGGACGAGAAAAAAAAATTTTGATTAAAGAGAACCCAAATGTTAGTATTGATTATAGACTTAAATGAAGTCAAATTTAAGAGGTGACAAACTTTTCATTTTTCTTCTTAAACGGTCAAATGGACTATTTGGTAATATTTGAATGACATTTCAAATGTTATATTATTAAAGTGCCCAGTTAATTTGCCAACCCAAATAAATTGGCACAAATGTTGTCAAATAATTAAAACAAATAGGGGAAAAACATTTAAATGCATTTTAGTGTTTGACATTTAACCAAACACGCATTATATTGAAATTAAATAATGACTATCCAAATAATCATTAGTTTAGATTTGGAATTTAAAAATGGTGTTCCAAATAATCATGTTTAGATTTGGAATTCTAATTTTTTAGAATTTGTGATTGTTCATTTATTTTTGTTGATGGGTATCCTATAGTTTTTTGCAAGTTAATGGACAGTTGGAGGATTGCCACTCAAAGAGCCATATAAGGATCATCATCTTATTTGTAGTGGTTTTAGGATGTTTGACCTTTTATAAGATAAGTCAAAATGTCAACATAACGTGTCTTTCTAAAAATATTCTTGACAAGCCAAAAAATAATCTAGTAGATTATCTATCAGATGGTATCGGAATCAACACGGATTACTGACGGTCTCCGAGACTGTCATCAGAGACTATTTTGATAATTTTAGCAATCTACTACTATTAGGATTAGTGTTCTAAAATAAAATTTTATTCATAGATTTTAGACAATTATTGATTATAAAGTATATTTATTTATTTCATATGTCGTGTGTTTTAGATATTTATATCAGTATGGATTTATAACAAGCAAATGACACTAAGATTATCAGTATAATAACTTTGATATTGTGCATAAGGAGGTATGCATGAAGATACAATTTTGAAATAATAATCAAAATTTAGAGTTTGTTGTTGTCAAACAAATATGGGCACTTTGACTTTGGTAAGACTCTAATGTTCGTCTATTTCTACTTTTATGGGATATTATATATCTTGATTAGTAGATTGAGGTTTTCAAGTAGAAACATTGACATACGTGATGGATATGTTATAACTTATATATATTAGACCGGATTTAAAGTGATATTAATTTGTGTAATAATTCTATTTACTATAAATTAATTCACTTTGATGGATATTCTTACAGATATTTTAATATTGAGCGATAAATGATTGCATCTCTGTACAAGATATCTTTTAATATATCAAAGGGTTAAACACCACATGGTGACAACTTCACTCGACAAGTTGGAGATGCATTACAAGATAATAAACGATCCACTAATATGATCTCCTATCAATAGAGTTAAAAAATCTATTTTGTCTACAAAAATTGGTTCACCATTTTCTTTTCTTCCATGTTTTACTTTTACTAAACATAGCATTAGAGATAAAAATAGAACCACAAAAGAGAAAACATATAGAAATAGAACTAGAATTAAAGAGGAGGAAAAACGCATATAAATATTTATTCATAAACTATTATATGAAAAAAAAAATAACAGAAATGTACTATTTATTGGCAAATCCTAAAGCAATTATATGTACTTTTGGGAAAAAAAAAAAAAAAAAAAACTATAGCGTATACTTGTGTAAATTATCCAAAACAAAATACTTCTTTTGAAATAATCTTTTAGGATAAAGATAATCATAACTAATGCATAACTTTAAATTCAATATATTAAAATCAACTAATCCTAATCCTATACGGAATAACTATTTGTAATCAACTAAGCTACTTGCATAGTCATTGCTTGTCAAGAAAATCACAAAGATACTTGGAGATCACTAAATCATGAGATTTGAGATCATTCTCCGCTTCATGAGCGGTTTGTGACTTGGTCCTGCTGAGGAAGACCAATATTTTCTCAAGTAATTATAATGTTTCTATCTTTATTCTAAATACATATCCATTCCATCCTTTTAAAAAATAATAAAATAAAACACATTCACACCTAAAATACAATCATACAATCTTTGTTCACTACCTAATTTCATCACATACCCCCAATGTTATTTACTGTTGGTATTTCTTTACCTAAGAATCCTTCCCCTAGTTAACTTTTTATTTTATTTTATTTTCTTCAACGAAATTTTTTTAAAAAATTTTCATATAATGTATCTAAATAGTAAACACACCTCTATCCAATCAACCACGCTGTTAAACTTCTTTTAGGTAAGTTTGAAAAAAAAAAAAAAAAACCTTTACAACATTTCTCTTTTAAATTATTTGTTTTAGAATTTTATGATTTTTTTTTTTTTTTTTTGGTTAGGAACCCGCACTATTTTATTCTTGCTGTAAGTTACTTTTCTCATATTTTTAAATTACGACTACAAAGCTTTTTTTTTTAACAGTCATTTGAATTTTAATTTCAACTTTAACATTATTACTTTTTTTATTTAGGATTTTTACGTTTGAATATTTTAGGATACTTTTTGACTTAAGATCTTTTGGTTAGGGCTTTTAAATTTTAAATTAAGCTTATTTTAAGAATTTAATTGCACTTTAAACTGATTGTTATTAATTTCATTTTCTTTAAGATTGCTCAGCCATGACTGTTTGACTTAGTCAAATCACCTTTTTAATAAGTGAAAATTTTATAACTATATTTTTTTGTATTTTTCCTATTCTCCTTTTTCTTTTCTACTTCTTCGTTCATTTTTCCGCACAAAAGGGGAGCAACACTACCTAGTTATTTAAATTTTCTTCCACACATTTTATTTTTCATTTTCACCTAATTTTTTAAATAAAAAAGCACCTCTTCTCATCATTTATCCACTTCTATCAAACACTTTTTTTTTTTATATCTTTCTTCTTTTAGAAAAGTTTGAAAAATAATTTACAATATTTATCTTTTGAATTACTTTTTTAAATGCTCTTTAATATATATATTTGTCACAGATTTCTCATGTTCTTTTCAATTTTATTTACTTTTAAAGTAAAAAACGTTTCAATCAAACTATTTTTTTTTTTAAATCTTTATTTAATCTACCAGATCCTTCTCAAATCTCATAGCTAAAGAGAAATATTGATAACACTAAGAACGGAACTCCCAAAACCGACGTCCTAGGCGCATGAAAAAAAATATAAAAAAATCGTCAACCGCCAAAACAAGCAGCTTTCCAGTGCCCGCCAAAACAAGCGCGCCAAAACGTCAGTGGGATGATCTCTCTTATTATTCCCGTCCTCTTTCTAAACTTTCTCTGATCATATGCGAAAAAGGTGGAGGAAAACCACCCACCCTGAAATTGAAAGGCCACGATTGAAGCAATCGCCATTTACAACTGGTGGCAGTCGCACACAACACAACACAACACAAGCCCCCATCTTTTCCAACTCATCGCACTTACCCCGTCACTGGCCATTCATTGCACAGTACAGTAAGAAGGGCAATGGTTACAAACGAATTAAAAAAAAAAAAAAAAAGTGCTAACTCTTGGTGTGACTCTGTGGAACTCTTTTCTCAAGTTTCACTATTTTTTATGACAAATAGATTACTAGATAGACTGTTGTATATAAATCCATTTGTATTATGGATTTAACGACATTTTAAAATTTAATGTCGTTGTATTGATCTTTTAAAGACATTTTACTTTTCAATGTCATTGTAGGGATCTTTTAACGACATTTTATCAAAAATGTCATAAATGTTATGTCGTGAAAAGCACTTTTTCTTGTAGCTCTAAACCCTAACGAATGAAAGGACACAAGACATGATTCATTAGGCACATGAATGTACTAGGTGCATTAGTTAATCCAAACGGCATGACTAACCACTCATACAATCCATATTTAGTTTTAAATGTTGGCTTCCATTCGTTTCCTTCTTTCATTCGTATTTAATGATACCCACTCTTAAGATCGATTTTAGAAAACGCACAAGAACCATGATGCTCATCTAACATATCTAAGCGAGGAATAGGGTGTCAATACTTTATCGTTATGTTGTGGATGTCTCTACAATCAACCCACATCCTCCCTGTCTCATCCTTCTTAGGCACTAGAATTACCAGAACTGCACAAGGACTCATGCTTTCTCTCACGTACCCTTTCTCCAACTATTTTTCGACTTGCCTTTGAAGCTCTTTAGTCTCCTCCAGGTTACTCCTATATGCTGGTCAGTTTGGAATTGATGCACCGGGAACAAAATCAATTTGATGTTCAATCTCTCAGATGGGTGGTAAACCATGTGGTACCTCCTCAGGAAACACATCCTTGAACTCCTGCAAGAGAGAAACAACAACACTAGGCAACAAAGAGTCAAGTCGGTTAGTGTTAAAAAGAACCTCCTTGTCATGAGTACAATCATCGGCTGTTTTGAAATCAACAGTCGCTTAACCTCACTTGTTTTTGCATATAAATTTCTTTGTTTTCTCTCTTTGGCTGTGTATCTCTCATTTCCCTCACTCTCACTATGCTCGGACTCACTCCTCTTTTCACTCTAATTCTTTTGCTTAATCAAGTTCTTTTGATCACTCAATTTTTGCAACCTCACTTGATCCTCATAGACTTGTTTTGGTGTAATTGGAGCTAGAGTGATTGTCAGTTGATTGTGTATGAATGAGTACTTGTTGGTGAAGCCGTCATGATCCATTTATCGGCCAAATTGCCACGTTCTTCCTAAGAGCAGATGTCCAACTTGCATTGGTACCATATCGCATAATATTTCATCCTCATATTTACCAATCCGAAATGGTACAACAACCTGCTTCGTAACCCTCACTTCACCACTATCGTTCAACCATTGCAGTTTGTATGGACGAGGGTGCTTAAGTGTTGTGAGCCCTAGCTTTTCAACCATGGAAGTACTAGCAATATTAGTGCAACTACCGCCATCGATAATAACACTACATACCTTGTCTTTCACGTGGCAATGAGTGTGAAAGATGTTCTCCCGCTGTACTTCTTCTTCCTCTTCTCTAGCTTGCAAGCTTAAGGCTCGTCGTGCGACTAGTCCAAGCATCTCACAATGATCTGCCCTGAACTCCTCATCTCATATGGGGTTGTCCTCCAATGGTGGTATATCATCTAGATTAGCTTCGTCCCCAGATTCAATTTCACCAATTTCCCGGATCACCATAACTCGCTTGTTTGGACATTGGCTAGCCATGTGTCCTCTCCCCTGACATTTGAAACATTTAATCTCACTAGAACCAGTCGAAGTACGGGTTGATTTACTTTGAGAGGCCGTGGTAGTGGTGGCTGGCTTGGGCTCAGGTTTGGCCTTGAAGGTGGATGGGTTTTCTTCTTTCTTTGGGTAGTTCGACCTCCAAGGAGCTGTGCTCGAAGTTTGTGGGAATGGTCTTGGCCATGTACCACCCCTCTTAAGTTGCCTTTCAACCTTGATTGCCATATGCACCAAAGCCTCCAATTCCACATAATGGTGTATCTCGATTGTGTTAGCAATCTCTCGGTTTAAACCATTCAAAAATCTGGCCATTGTCGCCACCCGATCCTCCTCCACATTGGCTCTAATCATAGCCATCTCCATCTCTTTATAATACTCATCAACGCTCCGGTTACCTTGATGGAGACCTTGCAGCTTGAGGTATAGATCCCGGTAATAGTGACTTGGTATAAATCGTGGTCTCTTCACTCTCTTTATCTCATCCCAAGTTACAATAACACGTTCTCCGTTCCGCCTCCTTTTGATGCATAACTGGTCCCATCACACAATAGCATAATCAGTAAATTCAATTGCTGTAGATGCTAGAAATCTACTGTCAAAATTTAACAGGGGTTAATAAATTAATAACGGAAACGTGTAATGGTGATGATGACTTCGGTAGTACAGGCAAAAGCACGTGGGATAAGACATATTCAGATCCAATTCAAGTTCCCGTTGGTCCAGTTATAAGGGCTCGCGCCAAGATATTTAAAGACGCATTTATTGGGCTGATTCAAGCAACTTGGCCTCAAGCTATTGCGTGGAGGCCCATTGAGGGAATTACATGTGACAACTAGCCCAACAAATGCTTGATTCAAGTACTAAAAGGGACCGAGTAATCATGTTTGCAAAATCAGTAGCTGTTACTTTCCCGTTTTTAGTACTTTCCCGTTTTGAGGCCACAAGAATCAGCTATTGGCCTAATTGTTGTATAGTTTCCTTTTCTCTTAGAATATTGCAAGGCTTTTCAGCCATTTAGGGAACTTACCTTATTTGCTTTAGATTGGGGGTTTCCCATTTTGGATTATTGACTTGCCCAAAATTCCATAGGCAATTAGGAGCTGAAAATTCACAAAAGGGAAACACCTATATATTGTACAGATTTTACTATTTGAGTAGTTCAATTGATACAGAAATTGAGATTATAATTCTCTTCGGTTCTTAAACGAACCTTTTGAACTCATCGGAAAATTCTGTGGCATTCATAGACTTATTAATCAGTCCGTCCATAGCTGATTGTGGCGTCCTCACATACCAATGTTCGTGCTTCTTGTTAGGCATCGGGTCGTAGTTCCATTCAAAGCCATTTAGGATTCGATCTTGGAGACCAATTTGTGTAGGGTCGCGTCAGTTCTTGGCGTGGTTCGTATCAAATAGGACCCTTGGACATCGCTAATGAAAACATAAAGCAATCATGAATACAAAATAAATTAATTGAAAAGTGAAATAAGTAGGGAAAACAACACTGAAATTTAGAGAGGTTCGCCTTGAATGAGCTACGTCTTCTGGAGTATGTCGAGTTTTCACTATATATGGGTTTTTCAGGAATACAATGATTCAGTTTTTGAGTCTTAATTTTGGCAATATAACAGTAAGTTCCAAAATTCGAAGATCCCCATCCCCGGAGGGTCTTCCCCTATTTATAGACGAAAAATAGTGGGACCAGCCCACAAATAGTAATAAACTGTTTTTCCTCAGGACCTTTCGAGACACGTGCCAGGACATGGATCTTAGAGTCACGATTGTACGTGGGTTTAGCAGTTATAGGAATGAATCTGATATAATGCCATGATCGATCGTGGGCTTAGTAGTTATTGGAAATAGCTTTTATCTGTACTAACCACCAAGCTCGAATGATGAACGATAAAATGGACAGTCAAGAAGGTCCAGGCATTTGCGCATTGTTCGTGGGTTACTTTACCAATAAACGTTCGCCTGATGCATGTTTGACCTAACGGATTAAGAGCGAACGGTGTAGATCGAATACAAATACTCATTGTTCACCCTTAACGAATCTAGATCATCTACTATTGGGTCCGGCCCAAATATGTGAAGATACCAAACATATTGAGGTCTTAGAATCAGTTGTTCATTGGATAATAAGTAGAAGGCTAACGGTGTTATGGGATGATGAAACCGAGCCCCAACAATTGCATCAAGTTTTTCCTTCTTTAATTTGGAGTAATTGTGACAATCAAAAACCAACGCCATCTTCTTTTCCTACTCGAGGTATGCTTCGGGATCACTTTTTCCTTAAAACGCAGGAATTTTCATCTTGATACTATCCAAGTTGTTATCCACCCGATTCCTAGCTTCTTTATCCCGGCCATATCTCCTATGGCTGCCCACAGACATCCTATCAAACTCCTCCTCTAAATCGTCCCCTTCAAATTCACCAACATCCTCAACTTCCCTTTGATGCAACCAAATCCTCCTTGGGGCGTTCGGAGCAAACGGTGGCTATCCCCATTGTGTTCCCTCTTCTACCCTATCCAATAGAGATGTAGGAGGAGATGAAAACGGTGATGAGAAAGCGGTTCGTTCCAATTCATTACTACAGGGAGTTGTATAAGAAGCTGCAAGGTCTTAGGCAAGGAAGTCGGAGTGTCGAGGATTATTATAAGGAGATGGAGGTTGTCATGATCCGAGCTAATGTAGAGGAAGATCGAGAGGCTACAATGGCTAGATTTCTAATGGGACTGAACCGAGAGATCCATGATCGGGTTGAGATGCATCATTATGTGAAGTTGGAGGACATTGTACACATGGTTGTCAAAATTGAGAATCAACTCAAGAGGAGGGGCAGTAACATGCGTCTAAGCCAAAACCCGAGTACCTCAGCTTGGAAGGCGAACCCATGGAAGAAGGATGAGATCAGTTTACACTAAAATTTTGAGACTTAATTCTCTCTGGTTCTTAAACGAACTTCTTGAACTTATCGGAGAATTCCGTGGCGTTCATAAGACTTATCAATCAGTCCATTCATAACTAATTGTGGAGTCCTCGCATACCAAGGTTCGTGCTTCTTGTTAGGCATCGGGTCGCGGTTCCATTCAAAGCCGTTTAGGATTTCGATCTTGGAGACCAATTTGGTTAGGGTCGCGTCAGTTTCTTGGCGTGGTTCGTATCATTTAGTATCAGACCTAACTTTGCTAAAACGTTTGAAATTGAGTGTAATGCTTCAGGTATAGGTATTGGAGGCGTATTGATGCAAGAGGGAAGACCGGTTGCATACTTTAGGGAGAAATTGAGTGGGGCAGCCCTAAACTATCCCACTTACGACAAAGAATTGTATGCATTGGTTTGAACTTTAGACAACACTACCTTTGGCCGAAAGAGTTTGTGATTCATACAGATCATGAATCTTTGAAGCATTTAAACGGGCAGCACAAGTTGAGCCGTTGCCATGCCAAATGGGTGGAGTTCATCGAGACATTTGGTTGTCATGATTCGAGCTAATGTAGAGGAAGATCGATAGTCTACAATGGCTAGGTTTCTACTGGGACTAAACCGAGAGATCCATGATCGGGTTGAGATGCATCATTATGTGGAGTTGGAGGACATGAAACACATGGCTGTCAAAATTGAGAATCAACTCAAGAGGAGGAGCAGTAACATGCATCCAAGCCAAAACCCGAGTACCTTAGCTTGGAAGGCGAACCCATGGAAGAAGGATGAGAAGCAACTCAACACAAGACCAAAGACCGAACAAAAACAAGAGGAGGCCAGCCATAGGAATCAAGGTAAATCCGATTCTTCCACTACTCGGAATCGTGATATCAAGTGTTTTAAATGTCAAGGCATGGGTCATATAGCAAGCCAATGTCCGAACAAACGAGTTATGGTGATGCGGGACAATGGAGAGATTGAAACTGACGAGGATTCGGACAATGATTCTATGCCTTCGTTAGAGGATGCCAACGATGAGGAGTATGCTGTCCAAGGAGACTTGTTGGTTGCAAGGAGTACACTATCCAAGGAGACTTGTTGGTTGTAAGGAGAGCCTATTTTGGTGGGAAAAAATTCGAAAAAAGTTGGTGTTTTTGTTGTGAGGGGGGGGGGGGGGGGGAATTGCCCGCTACCTTCCGTGCTTATCTGTCTAGAAATATGGCACGCATTCGTGCGACGTGAAAAATCGTGCCCCTGTTTTGGCGGTGAAAAAATTCGAAAAAAGTCTACATTTAGGTGTGGGAATATTACCCGCAGCCTGCTGTGCCTATTTGTCATGAAAAATGCCACGCATTTGTGCGACGCAAAAATCACGCTCCCAGTTTGGCCATGAAAAAATTCGAAAAAAGTCATCATTTGGGTGAGGGAATATTGCCCATGGCCTATTGTGTCTACCTGTCACGAAAAACGACATGCGTTCACTCCACGCGAAAGGGAAAAAAATTCAAACATAGTTGTTGTTTTTGCGTGGGAAAATTGCCAGCGGCCTAATTTTGTCAAAAAAAAAAAAAAAAAAAGAACAAAACCAAAAAACTCCCTATTGGACCAAAAACAAACTTGGCCTAAATTTTTCATTAACAAGCAAAAAATTAAAAATTAAAAATAAAACTAACTTTTGAACGAGAAAATTTTGCCCTAATTTTTTAACTTAAAAAAAAAAAAACAACTTTTTGGACCATAAAATCTTGCCTATTTTTCATTAAAAAGAAGGAAAAAAAAAAAAAAAACTTTTCGACCAGAAAAATCTTGCCCAAATTTTTTCATTAAAAAGCCAAAAAAAAAAAAGAAACTCACCAGAAAAATGATGGCCTAATTGTTTTAAGAAAAAGCAAAACAAAAAACAAAAAAAAAAAAAACAAAAAAAAAACAAAACAAAAACAAAAAACAAAAGAAAAAACTCACTTTTGGACCAAAAAACTTCCACTAATTTTTTCAACATAAAAGCTCAAAAAAAAAAAAAAAACTCCTTTTTGGACCGGAAAAATCTTGTCCTAATTTTTTCTTTAAAATAAAAAAAAAAAACTCACTGTTGGACCAAAAAAATATTGCCCTAATTTTTTCAAATGAAAGCACAAAAAAAAAAAAAAACAAAACAAAACAAAACAAAACAAAACTCAAAATTGGTCCATGAAAATCTTGCTTTAATTTTTCCAAGAATGAGCAAAAAAATATTAAAAAAGACACACACTTTTGGAGCAGAAAATCTTGCACTAATTTTTTTTTCCTTCAAATAGCAAAAGAAATAAAAATCACTAGTGGACCAAAAAAATCATGCCCTAATTTTTTCTTGATAGCAAAAAAAAAAAAAAAAAAAAAAGGCTCACTTTTGGACCAGAAAATCCTGTCCTAATTTTTTCTTGAAAAAGGAGCAAAAAAAGAAAAAAGAAACTCACTGTTGGACCAGAAAAATGTAGTTCAAAATTTTTCAAAAAAGAAAAAAAAAAGAAAAAAATAAAGAAAAGAAAAACTCACTTTTGGATCAGAAAAAACTTGACATATTTTTTTAATTAAAAAATTCACCTTTTGGGCCAGAAAATCTTGCCCTAATTTTTTTTATTAAAAAGAAAAAAAAACTCACTTTTGTACTAGAAAAATCTTGCTCTGATTTTTTCTTGAAAAAGTTAAAATGAAAAAATCACTATTGGACCGGAGAAATCTTGCCCTAATTATTTCTTGAAAGAAAAAAAAAAAGAACTCACTGTTGGACCAGAAAAATCTTACCCCAAGTTTTTTAAGAAAAAGCACAAAAAACAAAAACAACTAACTTTTGGACCAGAAAAAAATTGCCCTAATTTTTCTTTAAAAAGCAAAAAAAAAAAAAAAAAAAAAAAAACTCACTTTTGGACCCTAAAAATCTTGCCCTAATTTTTCATGAAAAAACAAATAAAAAAAACTCACCTTTTAGACCAAAAAATCTTGCCCTATTTTTTCATTAAAAAGCAAAAAAAGAAAAAAAAAAAGAAAAAGAAAAAAGAACCTCACTTTTGGACTAGAAAATCTTGCCCTAATTTTTAAATTACAAAGCAGGAAAAAAAAAAAAAAAAACTACCTTTTGGACCAGAAAAATCTTGCCCAAATTTTTTCATTTAAAAAGGAAAAGAAAAAAAAAAAACACTTTTGGTACATAAAAAAGCCCTAATTTTTTTTCGTAAAAAAGCAAAAAAAAAAAAGCCCACTTTTAGACAAGAAAAATCTTGCACTAGTTTTATTCATTAAAAAGAAAAAAAGGGGAGGGGGGAACTCACTTTTGTACCATTAAATCTGGCCTTAATTTTTTGTTGAAAAATTTGCACACGATTTTTTTGATCCAAAAAATGAGTTTTTTTTTTTTTTTTTTTAACATTTTGTTGAAAAAATTAAGGCACGATTTTTTGTCCAAAAATGAGTTTTGTTTTGTTTTGTTTTTTAACATCTTGTTGGAAAAATGAGGGCACAATTTTCGTGTCAAAATTAGGGCATGATATTTTAGTCCAAAAGTTGAGTTTTTTTTCCCCTCAAAATATATGGGCACGATTTTTTTGGTCCAAACAATCAGAGTTGTTGTTGTTGTTGTTGTCTTTTTTTTTTTTTTTTTTTTTTTTTCTAGAAAACATTAGGGCACGATTTTTGTGCCAAAATTAGGGCACCATTTTTTGATCCACAAATTTGATTTTTTTTAAAACATTTTCTTGAAAAAGAATTTAGGATTTTTTAGTCCAAAAAATGAGTTTTTTTAAAATAAATTTTATTTAAAAAATTAGAGCACGAATATTGTGTCAAAATTGGGGCACGATTTTCTGGTCCACTGTAGATGCTGGATTTCTACAGTCAAAATTTAACGGAAAAATTAGTTTGAAAAACGTAATAATTGATTATTTGGGCCCTTGGACATCGTTATAAAACTCTTAAAGCTATATAAAAACAGAAATATTCATGTCAGAAAATAAATAAAATTAGATCAGAGAAAAAAACAGAAAATTAATTAACACCAAGATATAAAGAGGTTCGCCCAACGATGTGCTACGTCCTTTGTGCGAGATTTGTTTTACTATGAACGAGAGTTTCAGTACAATGGCGTTTCCAGATGATATGATTATTTTCTAGACAAATTTTGTCAGAATGATCGTATCCTCCTCAGTAAAAGAGTCCCCCTCTATTTATAGAAAAAGGAACAATAACTGATGTTGAGCGGTTATTCTCCTTGTTGTCCTCTGGGGACACGTGTCACGATATGAACTCAGCAGTTATTGTGATGTTCCACAGATCGTGGGCTTAGCGGTTATTGATGTGCTTCCATTTGCCAGTTACGAACTAGTCAGTTATCACATTGGCATGATACATCATCGTCATCATTGGGTTCGACAATTATGAAGAGCATACTCTTTAAGCTTTGTTGAGTATGAACAACGAACGATGGGTAGATAACAAGACTCTGTCCTTATAATTTACCGTTCGTGGCCCATAGAGTCAATGTGTAAAAGATCATGTTCGATCTGTTGGTTCGATGTTCGACGTTTAATTTTGAACGGATCGCATTTAAAGCCATTGGGTCCGGCCCAATTATTTGATCGATCGACGTTCGTTATTGACTCAATGAATAGGGTCCGGCCCAAGTTCAAAGACGATAGGATCGAGAATTCATCGTTCGTCTGATAAACTGTTAAAACTAACATCATAATGGGAAGACGAAGTCTATCCCCAACATCCACAAAATGAGTTTTTTTTTTCTTTTTTTTTTTTAATTAGGGCATGATTTTTATGTCAAAATTATAGCATGGTTTTTTGATTCACAGAATGAGTTACGCACAAATATTTTTTTTGTTCTGGGCCTTTTTTTCCAAAGAAAATTATCAGTTTTCACACACTCACTCTTTACCAAGCTAAATTCTCTAGGACTCCTTAGCAGATTACCATCAAACCCAATAATGCAAATGTAAAAGCACGGAAAATAGGGTGGGTTTTGCTTATACAATTCAATTCAACCACTATTTTCCAAAATAAAAACATAAATAAATGGCTTTTTAATATCTAGCCCTAAAAAAAAAAAAAAAAAAAAACTTTTTAATAGCCACCACCTTAAAAGCATTGACTGACTTTTTGCCCAATCAACAACCCGTCAAGACTCAAACCCCCTCACCGCACGACACTCTAATTTAAAGATAAACACCCCAATTTGTTGCCTCCTCTTTTTTCCCCTCTCTTTCTCTGTCTTTTGGGCATTTGAGTCGGATCTGTGTTTTCCTCTTTAGAAAGCACCTGAAGATATCTCAAGTACGTGAAAGGTAATTTTTTTTTTTTTTTGCTTTTCTTTTTATTTTTCTGACAATCCCAGCTTCTTTCGACCTTATATGAAAAATCCCACCTTTTTTCCCCCTAAATATCTGTTGGGAAGTTTTGCTGAAGTTGTGTGTGTGATTTTATGGTTTTCGGTTTGGTTAATTTAGGAATATTTAGCAGAGGATGTTCAAGACTTATTAGAAAGTGAGTGGGAAGCAGTTTTCACCTGTTTTTACTAGGAATTTTTACACCTTACTTTTTTTCCCTGGACTTTGACTCTGTTTTCATCTTAGGTACTTCACATGAATTGGGAGAGTGATCTGTCTTGTCATCTACTTTTCTTTTGTTTTGTGTTTGCATTATTTAGCATTGAAATATTGTTACTGAAATTGCTGTACCAATCCAATTTTAGATATAAGACTGCTTTTGCCCTTTTTTAACTTAATTGTCAAGACAGTTAAGAAGAAATATATTTTTTTTGTCCTATTTAATTCTCTAGTTGATCTTGTATTTATGTTTTCTGACATAGGTTCTTTCCATTTAATGTTATTCTAACTTCATGTCGCATAATTTAATTAAGATATTTTATTTGTCAGTGTTATAGTTGCAGGAATCCTGCTCTTACTATTTATAGGAATCCTGGGGTTGTGCAATCTTTTTTATTTAGTAATTGGAGTTTGAAGTATGGGAAGGGAAGGTGAATCGGGCTAAAATGCGAGATTTAGTTGGTTATTATGGAAAAGATCAGTTATCATTCGATCAGAGGTTGTCTCCGAGAGAAGTTTGAAGTTTCAGTGAGATGTCTTCCATTAAGGGTTCATTACCTTTGCTCAAGGATGACGGTGTCCAGAATCACAGATCTGATGTTTTAGACAGGTAATGAGATGACCTTATTGTTGGTTGAAGTGTTAGATTTGTAACTGCTTAATGAAATTTAAATGCATTATTAGTCATTTCTGTTAGTTATAAAAAGAAACTACTCCTTTGTTATTTTTGGTTTATGGTCAAATCCTTCTTTCTTTAAGTTTCTCGTGGTTTGCCAGAAACAATCATAAACTTGGGTCAGGGATGGAGTCTGTTGAGTTATAAAGTGTATACTCATTTTTGTTTTGTTTTATTTTGGCTTTGTTTTCTTCTTTTTTAGACGTAAATCTGAGGCACATTTAGCTCCAAAGAATCTAAAAGTAGATGGGAATTTTATTCATCTTCAAGACCGAGAGGCTATGGTATTGATGTATATATTTTTTTTTCAGCCAAATGACTCGAATCAATACTCTTTCTTTTTGCTAACATAGTTTGCAATTAGGAACTGCATTCGCGAGTCAGAAAACAGGAAGAGGAGATCCAGTTTCTTCGTGAACAAATTTCCATTGCATCTGTGAAGGTATATCATTTCTTCCAATGCTAGTGTTCCTGTAGTTAATCCACCTATATGTTTTCACATCCAAGGGGATGCAATTACTTTTGTGGTACCAGGAATTACGGCTGCTTAATGAAAAGTATGCATTGGAAAGGAAATTTTCGGACTTACGTTTGGTATGCTCATCTCCTGAGTTGTATTATAAATCTTTGCTATGCTGAACTCCCCATGCAACAGTTCTTTGTTTTTTTACTTCAGTACTAATATTGTCATTTATCGGTTTTGAAGTTCTGATTCCTGACTGTGAAATAACACTATCTTGAGTGATAGGCAATAGATGAGAAGCAGAATGAAGCTGTAACATCAGCCTTAAATGAGTTGGCTCGCAGAAAAGGTGATCTTGAAGAAAATTTAAAACTGACCCATGACTTGAAGGTATACTAATAATTTATTCTCAATGCTGGTTCTCCTTTACCGTTCAAATAATATAAATGTGTTTGATTTGTTATTCAAAATTTTAGCTGTCACACCAGACTGTCAAATTAAGCCAAAAATTTTTTTTGACAGTGGGTTGTCAAGTCAAGGCCAAACCAATACAATGATATTTATGTCTCTTTTTGTAATTTTTAAAGAGCGAAATATTTTTGTAAATATGTTCTACTAAAATGATTTTTTTCTAAGAACAAACCTTTCATTGATAAATTAATCAATTACAAGGAGAGGATCCTCCTCGAAACAAAGAAAGACAAAAATTTTGTCTCTAAATTATAGAGAAACAATACAATTACCGATGACATCCTATCTATTCTATCACATCTTTCAGATTTAATGATCAACTGGAAAAGAATATTCTTGAAAGCCTTATATGTGGAAGCCCATAGCAAAGCAGCAAATTTAGCTTTCTCAAAAATATCCTCCACCCCCATCTCCTTCTCCTCAATCACTCTAGAATTCCTCAGTCCAAATATTCCATAACAAAGACATTACAAAACAATTCCATAGTACTTTCGCCATTTTGTTGGATCCCAAGCCTACCATTTCCTCAACCATTAACGACCTGCAGTGCTTTGTAAATGCCCAGCTGAATCCTGCTTCCAGTGAAATATTTTGCCGCAACTTTCTAGCCACTTTACAATGAAGCAAAAAATGGTCTAGAGATTCACCTTCCTCTTTACACATCACGCACCATGTAGGTGAAACAGCCAAATGAGGATTTCTCCTCTGAACCAAATCACAAGTATTAATTTTCCCATGAAAAACCAGCCATGAAAACACTTTAATCCCATAGGGGACACAAGATTTCCAAATGAATCGAAATGGTTAAAAAGTTGGACTACCCCACACTTTCAACAAGGTTTTCAAAATAAGATTTGCTAGAAAAGCCTAAAGGATCTGCCACCCACACTCTACCATCTGGGATAGACGAACAATAAGAGAATGAATTTAATAATTGTGGCAAGGAATGTAATTCTACTAACTCCCTATCGTTCAATCCACTTCTAAAGCCGAAATTCTAGTTCAATTCATTACTACCGTTCCTAGAGACAATATCAGCAAAATCAGCATTAGGAACAGAAGAAAGAAAAAATAGCCTATGAGAAGAAGACTCAAATGGAAGATTCCCACACTATTTATCTTTCCAAAACATAACCGTATTTCCCATACCTACTCTCCATGAGACATTATTTTTGAAATTATGCAAGCCCTGAGATTATGAATTTCCAAGGATTTCTAAAGGATCCACTGGTGACAACTTTTGAATCCCACACATTTGAATGCCGCCCATATTTGCTTCTAACAATCTTAGCCCATAGTGAATCTTGCTCTAAAGGGAATCTCCATAACCACTTTTCCAATAAAGCCAAAATTTTCTTCTTCAAATTTCCTAAACCTAGACCTCCTTTCTTCTTGCTTTTAATAACTTGTTTCTCATGCTACTTGGCTCCTAGATCTTCCCCCCTCTTGTACATCCCATAGAAAAGTTCTCGTCATCTTCTTGATCAATTTGGCAATTAAACCCGACATCTTGAAAAGTGACATGTAGTAAATCGGTATGCTTGGGAAAAACTATTGAAGCAAAGTTAGTCTTTTTCCCCTTGAAAGAAAGCACTTCTTCTATCCATCAAGCCTTTTATAAATCTTGTCAATAACCAGCGACCAAAACACCAATGATAATGGATTTCCTCCCAATGGTAGACAGATATTTTAATGGCCATTCACCTATCTCACACCCCGATTCTGCCACCTTTCAAACCGATACATCTTCTTCCAAGTTAATTTCTGCCAAAGTGCTTTTTCCCATGATAATTATGTGGGAGATTTTGGTATAATTAGTAATTCTATAACTTGAACTTCCATATTACAAGAAAATATATACAAGCATTAGTCATCATTGACAAACATAAATAGGATTTACATTAAATGCACATACCAACTAACACCTACAGCTATTGATCCTAGGACAAAAGGGATTTAGTTGACTTTCCTAACTTGAAGTCTATACACAGGATTTACTCCTACTCATCCGTACATTACCACACTTCCCCTTAAGCTGGAGAATAGATGTCTTCCATTCCCAGCTTGGAAATAATCCTATGAAAAATTGTACTGTTGAGTCCTTTTGTTAAAACGTCGGCCAATTGATTTCCTGAGGTCACATATGGTGTGCGGATTGATCCACATTCCAGCTTCTCTTTGATGAAATGTTTGTCTATCTCAATGTGCTTCGTTTTGTCGCGTTAAATTGGATTGTGTGCAATGTTAATTGCTGACTTATTGTCATAGTACAACTTCATAGGTCCTTCCCACTTGATCCTCAGGTCATCTAGGATGATCTTCAGCCTCAATAGTTCACATACTCCTTGTGCCATTGCTCTAAATTCTAATTCTGCACTGGATCTAGCTACCACATTTTGTTTTTCCTCCTTCAAGTTACCAGATTACCTCCAAGAAGTGTGTAGTGGCCAGAAGTGGATCTTTTGTCTGCCAATGACCCTGCATAATCTGCATCCGTAAAGGCTGTTACTGTGAGACAACCATTTCTCCTAAACAAAACTCCTTTTCCCGGGCTAACTTTCAAATACTGTAATGCTTGATATACGGCTTGCAAGTGTGTTTCCCTCAGATCGTGCTTGAACTGGCTGATCACACTTGCAGAATATGCTATGTCTGATCAATTATGAGCAAGGTAGATGAGCTTCCCTACCAATCTCTGGTACATCCCTCTATCTACAACCGGATCTTCTTAGGCTTCTCCGAGTTTGTGATTGGCATCAATAGGAGTGCTTGCTGGCTTGCAGGCAAGTTTCCCTGTTTTTCTAGGGGATCAGTTACATACTTTTGTTGAGAAATAAAGATGCCCTGTCTTGAGTTTGCAATTTCATTTCTGATGAAGTACTTCAATCTTTTGAGTTCTTTAATCTTGAATTCCTTGATTAGACGTTGCTTCAAGGCTTGTTTCTCTCTCTCATCATTTCCACTAACAATGTCAGCAACATATACTAACAGAGCTGTCACTCCACCTGAGTCGGAATGTTTGATGAAGAGTGTGTGATCTTCTTGACTCTGTCTATAACCAGCGTTCTTCCTTACTTTAGCAACTCTCTCAAACCAAGCTCAAGGGTATTGCTTGAGTCCATATAGAGCCTTTCTAAGCCTACACACCTTGTTGGACGTCTCCTTTCCTTCAAAACCCGGTGGAATGCTCATGTATACTTCTTCCTCCAAGTCACTGTGCAAAAAGGCACTCTTCACATCATATTATTGCAGTTTCCGGTTGTAATGAGTAGCTAATGACAGTAAAACTCTTACCATGTTCATTTTAGCTACTGGATCGAAAGTCTCTTGATAGTCAACCCTATAAGTTTGAGTATAGCCCTTAGCAACCAGTCGCGCCTCGAATCTCTCAAGAGATCCATCAACTCTGTATTTTGAAGTGAAGACCCATTGGCAACCCACTAGATTCTTTCCTTTAGGCCATTCAATGATTTCCCATGTCTTGTTCTTTTCCAATGTATCATCTCCTCTTTCATGGCATTTCTCCATTCACTTTTAGTCAATGCCTTAGATAAAGTGTTAGGTACAGTGATAGTGTTCAGGTTCACAATAAAGTTCCTATGGGATGGTGAAAGATGGTTGAGTGATGCATAATCAGACGATGGATATAAAGGCCTTTTTGTGCATTCTCTGGTACTTTTTCTTAGAGCAGTAGGCAGATCAAAATCCTTTGTGTGTGGTTCAGTAGATAATGAATTCAAAGGAGAAACTGGGTTCAAAGGTGGAGTAGGACTTACTATGTATTCATTAGCAGATTTCAAGTTGGAGTCTTGAACTTGAACGTCTCTCCTTTTTGAGTATACCTTTTCAAATCGAAATGTGTCATAATTAGGAGCAGCCTCTGGATTGGACACAGGTGAAGGAGTTATAGGATCTGATTCATGACATGGTTCAACAATGACATTTTGAGAGGGACTTGAAGCAAAGGCCGGCCGATGGTGATTCAAGATTAGAAGGTGGAGATGGAACCGATGATGATGAGGATAGGTCAAGAGGGACAAAGTCTTTATCTCCCATTGGTAAAGTCTTTATCATCTATTAGAGAAATGAACCTTCGTGACCCCAAAATGTTTGGAATTGTGAAAGGTCCCCAAATATCACTGTGAATCAAATCAGAAGGGTTGGAACTTCTTTCATTACTAATAGGAAAAGGTACACGGGTATGTTTTGCAAGCTCGCAAACATCACAATGAAAATTTGTAGCATCTAATCCTCTGAACAAAGTAGGAAACATTATATTCAAGACTCTAAATGATGAATGACCAAGATGGAAATGGTGAAGCCAGATAACATCTTTACTTGAGGAGCTAAGAAAAGGCAGACAAATTATTTATGACTTTCTTCGAATTGATTGGTGTCTCAATGTAGTAAAGTCCGTCCTTTTCCTTAGCAAGTCCAATCCTCCTCCCCGAAACTTGATCCTGAAAAACACAATAAGAGGGGTAGAAAACAGTGTGACAATTCATTTTTTTTTTTTTTATGATTTTTTGAATTGAGATAAGATTAGCCAACAACATAGGGACATGATGAACATCTTTGAGAATAATAAATGGTGTTACTTGAATATCCCCTAAACCTGCGACTGTAGCAAGAGAACCATTTGCTACGATAATTTTCCTATTGTTTGGACATGGAGTATGGGTAGTGAAACATTGCGAGGAATAGGTCATGTGATCGGTGGTCCCTGAATCAACTATCCAATAATTGACGGAACACTTTTTTGAGACATAAAAATCAAAGGAGAATGGTGACTTACCTGAGAGTGCTAATGAACCGGCACTAGAGGGTTTTTTAATGGAGCCTATCAAGCCTCGGATTTTTTCAATTTCTTCGTTGTTGATTCCACTATGCTCCGGTCTGCAATTCTCATTTGTTTGCTCTATCAAATGAGGTTGTCCATGAGGTCTTTGTCATCCACCTCGGTTTCCCCATTCTCTGCTTGGTGGCTTACCATGCAGTTTCCATCAACGTTCCCTTGTCTGTCTTGGTTTCTTGCAATAGGTACACCAGAGATTATCCTTGTTGTCTCTTCCTGGAACTCTCGACAAGTCTGCTTTCCCACTTTCTTGTGTCAGTGATTGCTCAGTTTTGGTTGCCAGAGCCGACCCTTCTGCAACTTGGGGTTCTAGCATAACATTCCTTCGGCTTTCTTCTAACCGGATTAGTGAAATCACTTCCTCCAATGAAGGTGTCTCCTCTCTACCAAGAATCTACACTCTAACCTGATCAAACTCAAGGTTGAGTCCAGCAAGGAAGTCATAGACTCGGTCCTTCTCGATGAAGTTCTTCAAGATTGCAACGTCCTCTGGGCATTTCATCTCAAACACCCGATAGTGATCAAGTTCCTGTGATAAATTTTCCAATTTAGTCTGTATGTAGCCTGAACATTTTGTAGATCTCCGGTCATTTTGATTTGGATTGACTTCTTCCGATCGAACAAGAGTATTAGAAGCCGTGGTCTCAGACATGGACATGGTGAAACATAGAAATACAAAGGTTTTGGAAGAGAAATAGTTCTGATGGGTTGAGGAAAAATGGCAGAAAGACGCAGCAATAAAGATTGTAATTGAACAGAAAGAATTAAAAGGATGAAAGCTGGTGGAGATTAAGACTAACTGTGGCAATGAAGGCCAACACGAAGAATTTCATAAAAGTGTAGCTTTTGAGGATTGAAAGTTGTTAAGGTGGAAATAGGAATAGAAACTGCTCTAAGAAATTTCAGCAACGAAGGCTGAACAAAAATTGTGCATTATACTTTGCTTTTGGACTAAAAAACAGGGTAAAACAGGGCACAAAGAAGCAACGACAGATTCTTGGTCATTGTCCTCCCAAAAGATCCTCCTCCATGGTCGCCACCTCTCAGGTTGAAAAAACCAATTTGAATTTTTTCTCCTTGGCATGGGAGTTCCATCAATGGCCCACATAAGTCCTTCTGATGGTCCTTTAACTCTGATTTTTTCATAGTGAAGAAAAGCTTGCTCTATAGTTTCTTTTGCCACCTCAATTAAACCTCCGCAGACATCCCCTATTATTTTGAACGTATGATAATTCCACAAATTCAGCGGTAAACCTTCTAGACCAATCCAACTGTTGTGAACCTCAATCTGAACATATTCGCAATGCATAAACATGTTTCATGGCTCTATTTTGGCAACTTATCTTTTGTTTTGGTACAACGACTTCTCTGTCAGAATATGCTTTTTTTCCTGTTCATTCATGCAACAAGATACCGCCCTATCCGCTATGATTCGAACCACTTCAGTTTTCTTCCCAGCATCCCTTTTTAAGATTTCCTGATGGACTCCCATGACGACTTGGAACTGTCTAAAAATCACCACAGCATGCTTCCAAAACTTCTCCACTCGCGTTTCAGAATTGATCTGATGTTCTTCATAATCTCAGAATCTCTCTGCCCTTTTGCTTTGGATCTTCCACTCTGCCTCTTCATGTAGTCTAGACATATCTGGTTGCTAACTGGTGGTTTTTTATTTCTGGTGAATATTTTGTTTAGGCATCCCAGAAAACTCTTCCATCCTTTGAACTGAAATTCCCCAGGAACTATTATGTTGTTCACTTCTCCATTCTGGATCTTCTTTATTTTCATAAAATCACATGCTCTGTTTCTGTTGCTTTCGAGAATCAGCCTGTCGTTTTTTCCTCTGAAAAATCTTCTAAAACCTCCTTTAGATCCTCTGTTGAATCCGTTCTCATATCTTAACAACTTGCTCACTCCCTACGAAGCCAAAAAGAATCCCCCAAGTCTAAATCCAAAAAGAAACATGAGACTCGATTTCTTTCTGTTACACGAATCACGCTCCCTGACTCGATTTCTCTCATCCTAAAAATGGTTTAAAATTCTAGAGAGGAGGAGCTTCTAGCACAAAACGTCACCATTAATTCCTACCAATATGATACATTTTTGTAAATTAACTTCAATTAACAAGAAATTAGGAGCACATGGTCTTTACTGTCAAAGTAAGATTTAGCTGTCCTTTGTCTTGAACTACTTGAATTTGTTTAATTGCCTTTTGCAGCTCTCTTATATATGTATTTTCTTTTTGTTATTTATTTATTTATTTTTAAATGTATAACATTGCTGTTATCAATAATGTATTTATATACTAGGCTGCTGAAGATGAAAGATATGTCTTCATGTCATCGATGCTTGGGTTGTTGGCTGAATATCGCATTTGGCCCCGTGTCATAAATGCATTTGCTGTATCAAACAGTTTAAAGGTAATTGGTTAAGTTTTAGACTAGTAACAGTCATATATATGACTAATTAGTAGCTGATAGCTTATGGGTTAAAGTGTCATATTGATGTAAAGTATGCTTATGATTTTACGCATTTATGTGTAACCAATTACAAATACACAATTAAAGATCCACCAAGACACAAGATCTGGTGGTCCTGGGCCTCAATTTACAGGGGTTATAGCATTAAAACTTTAGTTTCTATTTGATGATGTATGCAACGTCAGCAAGTTACTACTTACATGGCATTGATGAGTTTTTTGGGCTAAACTCTGATTAGTATGTGGTGAATGGATGTTCTACCATTTCATCACCGGCAGCCAAAAAATTGTTAATTGTCCTAAAGTTACTGTTCAATCTTCCCAAGTTCTTCGATATTTGGCATCTCATGTTTGAACAAATGCCTTTGGTTTTACTTGATTTGAACCACATCTCTGCCAGGTTGCTTATCTAAAGTTTGTCACCCTTGCACATTATAAAAGCTTGAAACACTTCCACGACCCCCTGTCAGTGTATTTTTTCCTGGCTAAAGTCGAAAGTTTTATCAATACGTTAGCTTTTAACATTCTCCAATATCAGAATGATACTTATGATATATTTAGGTGAAAAAAAGCATTGCCATGCGACTTCACCTTGGTTTAATACGCTGTCTAGATACAAGAGGGGTATTGTCTTTGCTTCAAATTTGGCTGCTCTTTAAATAGTTCCCTTTCATTTTCTATGAGTTTCTCTTTTAAGGTCAGTTCTTTAGGGCTTAGGAATGACTAAAACACACCACATAGCAGAGCATGATTTCTTTTTATCAGTTATATACGTATCTCTGATAACGCTTCCTTTTGTTATGTTTTTGCAGTACCTACACGATCAATTGCAGTGGAAGATTAGAACATCACATGTAAGCTTCATATCTTGTTATTACATGATTGTGAATTATGATTCATAATGTATTAGGATTTACATTTACAAAGTATATGATCAATCCAGGTCTGCAGTTCTACAAATTGTAGGTGATGTATAAAAATATCTAGTTCTATTTTCACTTGTCCACTGATTTGATTCATGAGTCTAACCTTAAACTGAGTTGTGCATATTTTGAAATGGTTTACCAACTAAGTTTATATTTGATATAATTTTGCTAAAAGTAGGTTATTGGGTTATCTTTGTTTATTAAGTACTTGCCGAACAAGAGTGGACTTTTGAAGAATCAAAATTAGTGAAGTGAAAGAAAAGAGAATCAATGTAGTTGAAGCTTGATACTTGAATTTAAAGTTCATACTCAGATATGGATGCATGAAACTTGAAGCTGAACTGTTGAATTTTTAATAAAAACATTACTGGCTTTAGAAATTAACAATGTAGTTTACGCATAAGCTTAAACTGCCTAATTGATAAGTTTTCTATCATTCTTAAACAGTGGCGAAGCCAAGTTGTTGTGAGTGGGGCACATGCCCCACTCAACATTTGAAACTTTGATTTTTACCCCTAAAAATTTTTGAAAAATTTTAGTTATGCCCTCATTTTTCTGAAATATATTCATATTTATAAAATTTCTATCAAGAAAATATGGTGCCCCCACTCAAGTGTTAAAATACGTTGCTGTGGCCCAATTTCACAAGAAAATTTGTAATTGGAATCTCGATCAATAACTGAAATATATATCTATGTCCATTCAAATAAAACACTATCTCTAATTTTTTTTCTATAGTGCCCCCACAGATAAATGGCTGTCTTCGCCACTTGTCTTACATAACTGGTGATACTTGAAGATGTTTGCCTATTACAATTAAAGCATGTGTTGCACTTTTTCAGGACAGAATTAGAGAAATAACTACCGTGGTGGACACTCATCCTGAAAGTGGATCTCATAGCCAGAGTGGTAGAGCTTCTGGCGCATTGAACGGTCAAGTTTCTCATAGATCCACGGTACTATTGGCATGTAATCTACTTACATACCATGTTAATTATGCTCTGCTTCAAACTATCACTTATTTTATTTTTCTACTTCATTTGTAAAATTATATCTCTCTTCTCTGAAGGCTCAACATGGATCTCCTCTCTATAATCAGTTTGATGATGAACAACATCTGGAACCAGCTGAAAGTACCCCGGCATATATGCCTGATCTTCCAGAGACAAGGTATGCGATGCTAACCAATAATGACATTCTCTCAGTTCATGACCATCGCTGCTACGTTTCTTTTCTTCGTTGAGCTCTATTCAAACTGTCTTTTTATTGATCCTTGTTTTTTTCCTTACCATTTGACAGTGGATCTGTGCTAGCTTAAAGTTTTCTTTGTGTCAAAGAGTTGTCAACTTAATGAGCTTATTGTATGTCCCAAAATGCCATTCTTGAATATTGATAAACACTGGTTCATTACTTTTCATTCCTTTTCCAATATCATTTTGGTGACACAGATGGATGGCTTATTCATTGAGACCATCAATGTTGACATGCCCTAAATACTTTAGCTAATTTTGGAATGATTGTCAATTTTATGATATTTGTTTTAGTTCCTTTTAACATGGTTCTTTTTATTTAAAAATAAAAAAATAAAATAAAAAAAAAAAGAAACAGTTCTTCATTAGAAAATCATGACATACAAAGAACACAAGCAATGGGGATGGCTAGTCCTCCAAACACAAACAAAACTTACTCCAAAGTTCAGTTTCCGACCAAATAAGGTATGTGAAAATCTTCTTATTTCATTCTAATGAGATTTCCCAACAGACTCAAAATGGCAAAGATCCAAATCCTTCTCCCTTTCTAATTGAAGCCAATAACGGATGAGGAGAAACGCATCTGCACATCTCAAAGGTGCTGCCCAACTCAGCCCAAACTTTTGTGTAGTAATCTTGGAGTCAATAGATTCTGAACTTCTCTTACAAAGAAAACACCAGCCTGGGGACACGGTCAAAAACGGTTTTCTTTGCTGCAAAAGAACATGACCATTCAACTTTCCACAACAAGCAGCCAATTAAACACTTTCACTTAATTAGGAAAATTAAAAGAAAATGACTGAAAATGACTAATTAGAATCACGATAGGGTTCAATGAATTTGGAAAACTAATATTTGTAGGAAAATAGACTTGAAGATTCCAAATTCCAACTCTTATCCCTTGTCCCTATCAATACGAACCCCATCCAATAAAGCTAACAACTGAACTACCAGATGAACCTCCCCCTCACTAGGATTACTTCTAAAATGATGATCCCAAGGATTAGCTTTCACAGTTAGCCTTTTTTTGGTTTGGTGCTACTTACACACGTGTTAACTCGATTTAATTTTTCTTTTCAGTTAGAGGATTTAATACATAAATACTATGGATTTTGTCAGTCCTTTCACTTTTTAGTTTTATAATGTGTTAAATGATGAGAGAGTTCTCATGGGAGGCCAAAGATGGTGCTAAGAAAAGGAGCCTGGTGGCATGGGATATAAATAAGTAGAAGTAAGCAGAAAGGGGGCTTTGGGTTAGGAAATCTGAAGTAAAGGAACCTAGCTCTTTTGGGGAAGTGGTTATGGATATTTCCATTTGAACAATACACTTTATGGGCAAAAGTATGTTTGGCAATTTGTGTTCGCAGGCCGTGTTCATGCCAACATGATTACAGCACGACACGATTAGTATAAACACGAACATGAAATGCTTAAAGCATGACTAACACAACATGACACGACACGACATGCGAACACGATAATTAAACGGTCCGTGACGGGTTTGGCACGAAAATGACCCGTTTATGACCCAATCAACTGAAAAAATTATTTGAAAAAAAATTATACACTACTAAACAAGAATACAAAAGTTTCAATCTTCATAATAATAAACACGTGTAAACATAAACACAAGTTTATTTAGTCTTTTTGATGAACAAACACAAACATAATTAACAAATACCCAACTTAAGTGGCAAAATATAGTCAAGATTCAAGTATAGTAGGCATTAAAACGTCCAAGTAAAATGAAGTCTTCTTGATTGAGAATTTTCGCATCTCAGGTTCCAACTTCCAACAACTCTTCAAAAGTTTGCAAGTGTTTGAAACTATCAAGATTTACAAAATGCAAGATAAAACAAATGAAGAAAATATTTTAATATGTTGTAAACTGTACTGTAGTGATTCCAAGACTGGCTATTTTTTGGCAACTGTACTGATTTGTATTCCAGATATTCTGGAATGTGTATTAGGAAATTTCCCAAGTCAGAGGGATTTTATTTATGAGAGTTAGTTTCCTCTTTTGTATAAGTTTCCTATTTTTTCCCTAATTTACAGAGTATATATGGCCCTACAGTGACTTGCAATTCAATACATTTCTCAATTTTTTACATGGTATCAAAGCCAGGTTGTGTCTTTATTTGAGGAGGAAAGGAGAGATAGAGGTAGATTATTCTTGATACTTTTTTGAGTCAGTTGGTGTTTCAAGAAGGTAGAGTCCATCATTCTTAGCAAGTCCAATCTTCTTCCCCGTGTCTTGGTCCCGAAACACACAATGGGTAGGATAAAAGATCACTTTACAACTCATATCGTGGGTGAGTTTCTTAATGGACACTAAATTAATAGAAAGCTTTGGAACATGAAGAACATTTTTTAAAACAAACAGTGGACTGATCTGTATATCCCTTAAGCCTGCTATTGGGGTGAGTGAGCCATTTGCAACTGAAATCTTCCTACTAGGACAAGGAGTGTAGGTGCTAAATTTTGATTAAGAATGAGTCATGTGATCAGTGGCCCCTGAATCAATGATCCAGGAATCTATGATGTGACTATCTGAGGCCTTTAACCCACACGGAATGATGGACTTACCTGAGAGTGCCAAGGAACAGGCACCACTAGACTTCGACTTTTCTAACATCTCCAATAGTCCTTTGAGTCTCTCAATCTCCTCTTTATTGAATTCTCTTGATCTGGTGTAGTCTCTGAATTTGTTGTGCTTACATGAGCCTGACCTTGATTTCTTTGTTGTCCCCCTTGATGTCCCCAATTCTTGCTCGCTGTATAATTTCCAGCATTTGTCGCTGATATGTCTCGGCTTCTTGCAGTAAGTACACCAGAGATTGTCTTTGCCATCTCTGTTTAGGGCTTTAAACGCTTCTGTTCTTTCATTCTCGGTGACCAGGGATTGTTCCTGACTTACCCTTCGGCTCTTCCCACTATCCACAACAAAAGCATATGCTTCCTAGTTTTGAGGTTCGAGCATAACTCCTCTTCGGCTCTCCTTTGCTCGAATAATGGGGATGGTTTTATTTAGAGACGGTTCCTCGTCTTTTCCCAATATATAAACCCTAACCTAATCAAATTCGACGCCAAGACCTGGAAGAAAGTCAGACTCTGTCGCGCTCAAGAAAGGCCTTCTCGATTGTTGCATCCTCGTTGCACTTCAATTTGATAGCTCGATAATGATCCAACTCTTGCTACCTATCTTGCAAAAGATTGGCATATTTTGTGATAGATTTGCTGCCTTGCTTAATAACAGCAGTTTTGATCTTAATCTCATATATCTGAGTAGCATCCTTCACCTTTGAGTAGGTCTGTCTCACGGTTTCCCAAATGTCCTTTGCAGTAGGTAGAAACGTGCAAGTGTCGCTAATCTCCGGAGTCATTGAATTCCACAGCCCTGACATTACCATGGAATCTTCCCCATCCCAAGCATCAAACCCTAGATCACCTTTCTTCGGTCCAGTCCCAAGGAGGTTACTCAATTTCCCTTTTCTTTTAAGAAAGGTCTTGACTAAATGCGACCACTTAAAGTAGTTCTTCCCGTTCAGTTTTTATGCAGCCTAAATATTCTGTAGATTTTCCTAGATCACCTTGTTTGGATTTTCCTACTTAAGTATAAATCTGATGTGAGTACTGTCCTTCCTAGCTTTCACAATATGATTCATAATAAATTTTGGGTGAAAACTAAAAAATTCCTGTCAGATAATGCTAGGGATTACTTCAACCAAGTTTTGTCTCCTTACTTTCAAAAAGAAGGAATAATTCACGAGTCCTCATGCATTAATACCCCTCAACAAAACGGAGTTGCAGAAAGGAAACATGGCCATTTACTAGCCACAGCCCGAGCCCTTTTGTTTCAACATGTTCCAAAATCATATTGGGGAGAGGCTGTTCTTACAGCTATTCATATCATAAATAGGCTGCCTTCTAGGATCTTGGACTTCAAAACACCCATGGAAGTACTCTCTAAGTTTTATCCCAATTTAAGCACCACAAACAGTCTCACACCACGGGTTTTTGGTTGTTCAGCCTTTGTGCTCGTTCACAGTAATAATAGAGGAAAATTAGACCCTAAAGCGATCACTTGTGTCTTTGTAGGCTACTCATCAACCTAATAGGGGTACAAATGCTACCACCCACCTACCAAAAAATTCCTTGTTTCTGCTGATGTCACTTTTTAAGAAGGGAAACCGTTTTTTACTTAAACTTATCTTCAGCGGGAGAACTCGCTGGTGGAAGATAAGGATAGAGACCTGTTTTTGCTGGACCTATCTTCTTCAAGTGCTGTAAACCCTACTTCCAACTCTTCATCAAATCTTGTAAGTCCTACACCCACATCACCTCCTCGTGAAAGTGTTCCGGAAATTGGCTCTTTTGTGCTACGAACTCAACCACCCCTTCCTATTCATAACTTAGCAATTCCAATTTGCGACTCTTGGAGATATGAGTAGGTGTTTTCAAAAAGGCAAGCTCCGGTTCCAGAACCGATACAGGTCCAAGATTCTTCTTCAAATCCTAAGAATGAGGTAACTAATTTTTCTAAACCTATTCCCCAACAGGAAACTGTGAGTGGAGATAATGATTTTAATATACCGATTGCCATTCGGAAAAAACCACGGGAGTGCACCAAACGTCCCCTTTACCCACTATCTCACTTTGTATCTTTTGAAAAATTCTCAACAACTCATAAAGCCTTCCTTGTGAGTCTATATAACATTTTAATCCCTAGGATACTATCTGAGGCATTATCGAACGAGGAATGGAGGAAAGCCATGAAAGTGGAGATGGAGGCCTTGGAGAAGAACAAAACATGGGAGATTGTGGAGTTTCCTAAGGAAAAGAAATTAGTAGGGTGCAAATGGGTGTTTACAGTCAAGTATAGAGTTGATGGAACTCTTAAGAGATACAAGGCAAGATTGGTTGCTAAGGGGTACTCAGACTTGTGGAGTAGATTATGAGGAGACGTTTGCTCCAGTAGCAAAGATGAATACAATAAGAGTTTTGTTGTCTTTAGCTGCCAACTTCCACTGGGATTGCAACAGTTCGATGTTTAGAATGCATTTTTTCATGTTGATTTGGAGGAAATTTTAATGGATATTCTTCCTCGTTTTGGAGGCGCTCTAGGCACTAAGAAAGTCTAGTATTCGTCCCCCGACACTGAAGGCAGATTCAGATGCAACGGTAGATATTAGAATGCTCATGATATCACGAACCGACTTAGAAAGCTCTGAATAACGAAATTGGTATCCTTTCCAAAAGGCAAGAACATCAAATTCAACCGTTATTGGTATTCTTGGCTTGTCTAAATAAACTTCTAACTCTGTTTTTTGTATAACAGCTTGCTCTTGGCTTTCAAAACTGTCAAACTCCAACCATAGAGATATAAAACAAGATCAAACGGAGAAATATAAACAACAATTACAAAGATTGACTAAATTCACAAAACTAAATTTTTACCTGTAGTACTTTATTTTGCTTTCGCAAGAACTTTGTTGTTGGGTTCTTCGCAACAGGATGATGAACTACATTTGCAAAGCTCCTTGTAGAAACCTTGCCCTTGGAGTGTTCAGCAAACAATGATTCCAAACTCCTTTTGACCTCAAGAAATTGCGATGACTATTTGTGTCCGTAAACATTAGCATAAGCATAATCAACAAAGTTTAACTTGTACCAAGGATCAAGTGTTACTGCTATTGCCAATATCAAACAAAAATCGTTCCAATATTTCTCAAACTTGTTGAGCATCGCCTTTGCTATAGTAGACAAGTACGAATCTTCACTATCCACAGATGATTTCAATGAAAAATAGCAAGCGTACCCGATTGGAAAGTACAAGTTTGTGATGGGGTACTGAACTCCTGAGAAAACACAAGTAATATTATAGAATGGTTCCAAAAATTCATTGATCTTCTCAGCCTTTTTCCATTCCTTTGAAGAAGGGCAATTCTTGTAGTTTGAGTCACTTAATTCTAAATGAGTAAATGCACGACGATAATACAAGGCACTATCAAGCATGAGAAATGTCGAGTTCCATCTTGTTGGCATGTCTTGCCTCAAACCTCCCTTAGCATCAAGACCCACAAGATTCACTCTCTAGAAACTTTTTCTTTCTAATTTGTGAGCCCCTTACATATTTCACACTTTCAAGATTCTTTTTAACCACTTCATTGATATCTTTCAATCCCTCTTGCACTACTAGGTTGTGAACATGAGCACAACACCGAATATGGAAACAAGCACCATTAGAAAAAAGTGTATTCTTATCTTTCAATTCATCTCTCAACAAATCAACAGACACATCATTAGTAGCAGTATCCAAATCAAAGAAACACCTTTTTTTCAATTCCCCATTCACACAACAATGCATAAAGTTTTTCAGACAATGGATTGCCAGTATGTGGAGGTGGCATGAAACAAAAACTCAAAAGCCTCTTTTGCAACATCCAATCTTTATCAATAAAGTGAGCAGTCAATGTCCAATATCCATCGGTGACTGTAGAAGTGCACAAGTTAGATTTCAAACAAACCCTACCAGGGGTCAAATCCAACATAGATTTGATCCTTGCTTGTTCACGAGAAAACATTTTAAGAACATCTGCTTTCAAAGTGTTTCTAGACACCCAATTTATGTCGGGACACAAATATTGATAAGTAATTCAAACAGCTTCATATTCAACAAAAGAGAATGGAAGATTGTCCAAAATGATCACAGTGGTAATCAATTCATGAAAGTGATCAGGATCAAACATCGTCGCATTCGATGCTACGGACCCTGTCTTGTGATATCAGTAATTGGCCGACATCATGTGTCTCTACGTTGACATGTTTCCATGTGACGTCGTTTTGCATTTGGTTTTCACCGTTGGATCTTCATAATTAACTTGATTTTCAGGCTCCTCGTTTACTCCAATAGGCGGATCAACAATAGTAGTAGTAGTAGCACTACCTGACTTAAGATTTACTTCATGTGCTTCTGTACCATCCATCTAAAGAATAAAGGAAAAGCAAGATTCAGGATGCTATATATATAAATTGAAGAAATAAAGGGGAAATGCCCAACCAAATGCTTGAAAATTCTTTTAGAAATCTATAGATCCCGTGAGCTAATCAACGGGGAAAAAAAAAAAAAACTCTCTTAGAAACCAAGGATGTCTAAACAAACGACACCAAAATTTTCTCAAAAAAAAAAAAAAAAAAAAAAAGAAGTTTGAGAGAGACAGAGAAAACAAAGGAGAGAGAAAATAGAGTACCAAGGAGTTACCAAGGATCAACTTAGTAGAGATCGATCTCTTTGATAATCTGAATCGAAATCGGCAGCTAGAAAGAAATATGGAAAACAAAGGAGAAAAAAAAACGAAGCTAGAGAGAGAAGCAAGGAAAACAAAGGAGAGAGAAAATAGAGTACCAAGGAGTTACCAGGGATCAAACTAGCAGAGATCGATCTCCTTGATGATTGGAATCGAAATCGGAAGCTTTGTTGAAAGGGGCTGAGCAAGAAAGGTGTTGTGCGTCTATGATGAGAGGCGGAGAGGAGGGTAAAGGAGTGACTTTGTGAATTAAAGGAGTGGCTGTGGAAGTCTCTGGAAGATAAGGTTAGGGTTTGGTCTTAAAGATATGAATTAAAAAAATGGCAGGATTTTTAATGAAAAAAATATATAAAAAGTTATTTTTTCATTTAAACTTTCTTTACATGGGCTATAAATGGACCGTGTCATGTTGGCCCGTTTCCGACCTGTTTAATTAAACGTGTTAAACGGGTTTAGGTGGGATGGGCTGTTTTTGGCCTGTTTAATTTCATGGTATATGTGCCAACCCAATTAAAACCCAAATATTAAATGTGCGCTCCCAACCCATTTAATTTGTGTCGTTTCGAGTCGTATCATCGTGTTGTGCCCGATATTGCCAGCCCTAGGCAAAAGTCATTAAAAACAAGGATGTGTTATGATCAAATGGGTTGGATTCAATGTCTTGGAAAATATAATTCTCATGATCTTCAAGTTTTCAGTAAAATCTTATCCCAGAAGGTGTTTTGAGTTCTAGGATCAGGTTTTGGAATGTGGGCTTATTTCTTTGATTTTTCCTTCCCTAGACTTTTGAGATTATATGTTGTCCCTAATGCTTTTATTGCTGATACTTTCTTGAGGGTGGGAAATAGGAGTTAAACTGGGATTTTGGGTTTAAAGAAGACTTAATGCTAGGGAGGAGTTTGAGCACCCCCCCTCCCCAAAAAATTTATATATATATAATAAGTATACGTGTGTGTGTGTGTGTGTGTGTGTGTGTGTATGTAAACATATATTTATGAACACTATACAATCAGTTGATTAGTGTTGTTAGGAAGTTTTCAAATGGATATATGTCTTAGCTGAAAGGGTAAATTTGCAGAGAGGTGGTTGGCAGTTTCCCTTTTGGTTCGATTGATAAAGATGTCGTGAATTCGAGGGCAAGAGAAATGACAGATGGCAACTTCTTTCCTCTCCCATTCCCACGACAAATGAAGAAATTACTTCTTTTTTTGAAGGTGATTTATTTCTTATGAATTCTATGTCAGTGGTTTGTTCTCTTTTGGTGTCTAACATGTTTAGTTATTTCAATTTAGAGGGCCCTGGCATAGAGAATTTCCAGATTATTGGGGATGCCATACCCGGAAACAAACTTCTTGGATGTGGATATCCAGTCCGAGGTACTTCTCTTTGCATGTTTCAGGTACAATTCCTTTTTCCTTCTATTTAACGATTAGAATTGTGTGTGTGTGTGTATATATATATATATATATATTTTTATATGCTTGTATGTAAATGCATATGTTGAGATATTAGTTGTTAATAATTAATGTAGTTAGTTGTAAGTGTAATTTGAGTGGTTGTCTAGTAGTAGTTAGAATTTTAATTATGTAATTAGTTTATTTGAGTTTGTAAATCCTGTGATAAAGAGTAAGGATCAATTTTACCCTAGTTGTCTTCAACATTTCATGTATATTATAGATACACGCATATGCATACACTCCCTACGTTTTAAATTGTTTACATGTCATCTATGTTTGTTTGTGCTTTCAGTGGGTTCGTCATCTTCAGGATGGGACTAGGCAGTACATTGAAGGTCAGCAAAAAAAATAAAAATAAAAATAAAAATAATAAGTAAAAATAATAATAACAACAACAATAATAATAATTTACTTGCTTTGTGTTGAAATTATAGGTTAAACTCTTGCACTAAAAAAATAGTTTGACATTGTAAATTATTTTTGGTTATTTTAATTATTTTCTATGATTCAGGAGCTACAAATCCAGAATATATTGTCACAGCTGATGATGTTGATAAAATAATTGCTGTCGAGTGCATTCCGATGGATGATCAAGGCCGTCAGGTTTCTATGCAACTTTTTTTTTTTATAATGCTAGATTTTAAGTCACATCTTATGCCTCACAGAAATATGAAATATGTTTATGTATGCGTTTGCGTTTGCGTGGATACATGCTGGGATGATTTTTAATAAATTGTCCTTTCTAAGTTTTTGTGTTGAATGGCATATTGTCAAATCTAGTGCCTTATACATGTGATGGGAATTATTTCTCTGACTAAACCTGTTATCATTACCAGGGAGATATTGTCAGGCTTTTTGCTAATGACCAGAGCAAAATAAAATGCGGTAAGCATCCCGAAAAATTACAAGAATATTAAACAGTTTATATATGGTTTTTAATTTTTATCAATTCCTTTCTTAAAAAACAAAAATGGTACTTGTTGAATTTAAAAAGTTATCAGTGCCACTTTCTTATCTTTTTAAATTCAAATTTATGTGAAACCATAGAATTTCACTTCCTTGTATTCATTTTCCAGATCACTGTATTTAGAGGGGACATAATCGGTTTGTGATGTCTCGTAGATATGTTGTTAACAAAACACTGCCTAAAATCGATGAAATTATAAATCTACAAATTTTTTTAACTACAAATTGACGAGAAGGATGAGAACTTGAACTGTGCATTCTTTTGGACATTTCAAATGCCAGTCATCGTTACTTACTTGCCCTTCCAAATTCTGTCAACTGCTTCCTTCTTCTGATAGGAACCAGGCCAATTTTTCAAGAAAATGACAAGAAATCAGTAGGAAAAGACAATCTGGACAAGAAAACAAACTGAACACTTTATTACTGATATGAAACAAGCCCTTGGGCTAATACAATCCTAGTGGATATTCGAGACTCCACCAATCTTCCCTAGTGGATATTCGAGACAACACCTATCTCCTCTGCTTGGAGTTCTTCAAGACTTTTCCCCAGTTCACTCACTCTACAATTGCCTGCCCTCTAATCATTCTCTCCCTTTCCTTTTATTCTAAGCCTAACTAACCTCTGTAATGTATTTAGAGTGAAGAATTGATAATTCTTTTTTCTGATTACTATACTGAATGATACAAGGGGCTGAATATATACACGAGGGCTGAGAATCTTTCCCCTTAATTTCAGCAACTATAAGCTAATTCCTAGGCTAATCAAATCAAGGTAATTTCAGGTAACATGCTACCCGAATTCCTAAATCAACTAAAAAGGAAAGTTGATGAAAAAGAACAATAAAAAACAGTTGGAGAATAAAATCCGGGTTTTCAACACTCCCCCTCAAGCTTGGTAATAGATGTTAATCATATCCAACTTGGTGTTTAAATCCTCAAAGTTAGACCTCGGTAGAGCCTTGGTTAGAATGTCTGCTATTTGGCATTTGGTTGCGGTGTACTGCAGCAGAATAACTCCATTTTCTAACTTCTCTTTGATGAAATGGCGATCGATTTCCACATGTTTGGTCCTGTCGTGATGAACTGGATTCTTAGCAATGCTTATTGTAGCTTGATTGTCACAAAACATATGTAACAGCTCTTCATCTTGAATTATGAGTCTGTTCAAGAGTCTCTTAAGCCACATTCCCTCACAAATTCCATGTGACATAGCTCTAAATTCAGCTTTTACACTGCCCCTTGAAACCACTGTCTGTTTCTTACTCCTCCAAGTGACCAAATTTCCCCATATGAAGGTGCAGTGCCTTGATGTGGATCTACAATCAATAATTGAGCCTGCCCAGTCTGCATCAGTAACGATCTCTATCATCCTGTTTGTGTTCTTCTTGAAGTACAAGCCTTTGCCTGGAGTTATCTTGAGATACCTGAGGATTCGGTAGATGGTTGCCATATGTTCTTCCATGGAATTGTTCATGAATTGGCTCACAGCACTTACTGAAAAACCAATGTCAGGTCTAGTGTGCGAGAGGTAGATGAGTTTCCCGACAAGTCTCTGATATCTCCCTTTGTCAATTGGCGTATTATTCTCCCCATTTCCTAATTTGATGTTTGGATCCATGGGCATATCTGCAGGCTTGCATCCGAGCATTCCAGTTTCTTTTAGGAGGTCCAGGATGTACTTTTGCTAAGAGATTGATATTCCATCTTTTGTTCGGGCTACTTCCATTCCTAGGAAGTACTCTAGTGTTCCCAGATCTTTGATCTCGAATCTTTTGCAAGAAAGTTTTTCAGTCTGTCAATTTCTTCTAAGCAGTCCCCTGTAAGAACAATGTCGTCGACATAGACAATGAGAATGGATGATTCCCCTTGTACTGATCGTTTGATGAAAAGAGTATGATTTGTCTGACACTACATATACTCAAATCTCTTCATAGCCTTAAAGAACCGATCAAACCAAGCTTGAGGGGATTGTTTTAACCCGTACAACGATTTTTTAAGTTTGCAGACTTTATTATTTGTTGTTTGAGATCTAAAACCAGGTGGGATCTCCATGTACACTTCTTCAAGATCACCGTTGAGGAAGACATTCTTGACATTGAACTAGAATAATGGCCAGTCTAAGTTTGCTACAAGGGATAGGAGAACTCTAATAGTGTTGAGTTTGGCAACCGGAGCAAACGTCTCCTGATAATCAATACCATAAGATTTTTTGCATCCCTTTGCAACTAGACGTGCTTTGAATCTTTCCACACTCCCATTAGACTTATTTTTCACAGTGAATATCCATTTGCAGCCTACTTGTCGTTTTCCTTGTGGCAGGTCAATGATCTCCTAAGTATTGTTCTTTTCTAAGGCCCGGACTTCTTCCATGATCGCTGCCTTCCACTGTGATATCTCCATGGCTTCATAAATGTTGTTGGGAAACTGTATCTTGTCAAGATTGGAGATTAAAGCACGATATTCTGGGGATAATCTTTTGTAAGACAACAAGGTATAAATAGGATGATTTGTGCAAGATCTTACTCCTTTTTTGAAGGCAATGGGCTGATTATCAGGTGACTCATGAGTAGAAGAGTCAGGTTGAGAGTTACCTTGTGATAGACTTGGAGTTGGTTCAGACACTTGGAGTTGCTCAGGAAGTGCTCGTTGTGCCGTCTCCTTTCGATGCCATTCCCCCTTGGAATAAACACGGAGCTCACTATATTTAGCGGGAGGTTTGGGAGGTTTTGCGGGTGATGGAGATCCATTTAGTAGCTCTTGAGAAGGATTTTGCGGAAGTGTTTCAACAAGAGACTCGAGAGACTTGATGACAGGATTCGAAGTACTTGGAGACTTATTGGAGACAGAAGGAGCATGAAGGTCATAAGAGGGCTGAATTTCAATGTTACCCCAGAACTAATGTTCTTTTGACGTACTCTCCCCCTGAACGACAATTGTGGGGTAGTAGGATTGTTGCTCAAAGAAGGTGACATCCATTGAGTTATAGAATCTCCTTGTGACTGGTGAGTAACACTTGTACCCTTTTTGATTCGTTGAGTGCCCAAGGAAAATGCATTTGATTGCTTTGGGATTGAGTTTGCTTCTGTTATGGGAATGAAAATGGACAAAGGCTAAGCGGCCAAACAATTTCAGTGGAATGGTGGAGATTATACAACTCTTTGGATAACTTTGAGGACTTGGCCTGGAGTTTGGAAGTTTAGAACACGTAATGGCATTCTATTGATTAGATAGGCTGCAGTAAGGACAGCTTCTCCCTAGAAGTGTTTTGGAACATGGGAAGTGAACATCAAGGACCTAGCAACCTCAAGGAGATGCCTATTCTTTCTCTCGGCAATCCCATTCTATTCAGGGGTGTCGACACAGGAACTCTGATGGATTATGTGATATGAACCACGCCAACAATGTGACGAAACCCAATACCAAATCTGGAAACAACGAATCCAAGATCTTTCAAGTTTGATGGAAACCGCGATCCGTTGCTTAGCAAAGCAAGAACCTTGATATGGTGAAGACGCCACAAACGGCTATGGAGAATCCGTTTGATAAGTCAATTTGAACGCCACAAGGAATCCTTGATAAATTCGGATAAGTTTCTTTAAGAACTCAAGAAGAATAACTTCTAGAAAAGGATAGGCAAACCGGATGAACCTAGGCTCTGATACCAACTGATACGAACCATGCCAACAACGTGACGAAACCCATTATCAAATCTGGAAACAACGAACCCAAGATCTTTCAAGTTTGATGGAAACCGCGACCCGTTGCTTAGCAAAGCAAGAACCTTGGTATGGTGAAGACACCACAAACGGGTATGGAGAATCCGTTTGATAAGTCAATTTGAACGACACAAAGAATCCTTGATAAGTTCGGATAAGTTTCTTCAAGAACTCAAGAAGAATAACTCACAATATGAATAAACATCAAAAACTGCTTCCATAATCTAAAAATCAGCCTTATATAGTCGGAATCGCAATTTGTAAAATTCCTAATCTACCCTTAATGATAAACACGCCTATAATAGAATCTAAATAAAGATACTAAATTTCAAATTTTAAATTGAAACTTAAAATTAAAATAGGATTACAAAAAAAATCAAATCTTGATAAGATATTCTAAACTTCTAGAATCTTGTTTTGAATCTTGAACTTCTTGAAATCTTGAAAATGTAATCTTGACTTGATTCTTTGTTGGAAAACACGCCCACATCAGCTTGGAACCCCCTTGCACGTGTATCCCGGAATGAACATGCAAGTCAGCCATGCAATGGCTCAATGGACGTGTATGGCTGATTGGCTCTCTTCTGGATCAACTTTGATGAGCAAAACCAGCCTCTGTTCACCTTCAGTAGTGAACACACTCTCTTTTTGTTGTAGAACTCTCCGGACTAAGTTATTCAGCTCTTCTTTGAATCTTTTAGCTTGAGCCCACGTCACCGGACCAATTGGAACTTGAATTGGCTCGTGAGTATTCCTTGCGGCCTTGATGTCCTCATCATTATGCCCTAGCTATTCAGAAAATCACCCAAAACAGATTTGAAGTATTCTTTTGCATTTTATGTTTTGAAAACTTGGATTTTTGTTTTGAATTGTGTTTGGATCATGGCATTGAAATTTTTGAATATTTGCCCAACTTCATATTTTTCTTTCATGTGGAATATCCGGGTGAGTCTTGTGTGATCATCAACAAAAGATACAAACCAACATGTTCCAGTGACATTTTTTATATTAGATGGTCCCTAGACATCGCTATGAATCATAGAAAAAGGATATGACATTTTGTATGGATGACTAGGATAAGAATTACGAACATGCTTTGAAAACTGATACTTCACATTGAAAATTCTTTGAACTTTTATTTCTGAATGATGAAGGAAGCAGTTTTTCAAGATAAGATAAATTAGGATGTCCTAGTCGATAATGCCGTAACATAATTTCACTATCCTTATTTGAAGAAATAGAAAAATAACTTTTATGAAACTGACTCTGAGAAACTGTCTTGTGAGCTTGTTCTTCCGGGAGATGGTCAATCTTGAGGAGATAAGAGTCCCGAACACACCTCAGCACTGCCAATCATCTTCCCCAAATCCAAGTCTTGAAATTCAGAAACATTTTGGAAGAATTTAGCAACACACTTCTTATCTCGAGTGAGTTTACTGATTGACAGAAAATTACTATCATGGTTTGGTACAAATAAGATAGAATGAAGAGACAAAGTCTTAGAAATTGTAACCGATTCATAGCCTGCAACTTTTGAGAGGGATCCGTTTGTAATCTTAACTGAGTGGTTTTCATTGGAAGGCATAAGCTTAGTAATTATAGATTTGTCACCCGTCATGTGATCCGAGGCACCAAAGTAAACAATCCAAATATTGTTTCTTTCCTTGTTAACAGTTAAGGCTTTTAAGAAATTACCTTTCTGAGCTGGGGACCCCGTAGCAACAATGGATGAACTAGCGGATTGACTAATCATCTTTTGGAGAAGCTCTAGTTGCTCTTTGCTGAAGAGAACTGGTTCAGTGGTGCTGTTTTCATCAGTTGAAGATGCGGTGTTTCCATGGCTTTCATGAGACATATGTGAGGTCCTCCAGTCAGTAGGTTTCCTGTGAATCTTCCAACATATGTCTTTGGTATGGCGTGTTTTTCGACGATGATCACACCAGGCCTACCCCTTTTCGGTCTGCTATCAGTGTTGTTAGGTTGAGATCCACGCACAGCAATGGCTGATCCTTCAGTCATAGGCAGGTGTTCTTTGGCGTCCCTAGCATCACTTTCTTCCGGCTTTCTTCCCTTCTTACTTTCAAGAAGGCTTCTCTTAGACTTGGCAGAGGCTTTGTGCCCAAAATTCTGCCTCGAACTTCATCAAGATCTTTATCAAGTCCCATTAGGAACTTGAACACCCGTTTTTTCTCAACGATCTACATGTATCGAATTCCATCATTTGGGCATTCCCAAATGTTCTCTTCAAACATGTCTAATTGCTGCTAATAACGTGTGAGAATATTAAAGTATTGGGTGATGGAAGATTCAACTTGTTGGAGATCATGGAGAATGATCTCCGCACCAAAAAGTTTGGAGGTATTTTCATTGCTAGAGTACGTCTCCTTTGCAGCATCCCAGATCTCTTTTGCGGTGCTATATAGGAGAAAATTTTCGCCAATTTCATTGATCATAGAATTGATCAACCAAGACATCACGATGCTATCCTCAGCTCTCCATGTTTGGTACCTGGAATCTTCCTTTGCTGGTGCTGCCGAGAGGCCTGTGAGATGGTCATCCTTGCCTTTTCCTCGAACGAACGTGAGAACAGATTGAGACCACTGCAAGAAATTGTGCCCATTCAACTTGTGACTCGTGATTGGAAGAACCCCGCTGCTGTCCGTCCCTCCAATGTTTCCTGCCACTGGAATTTCTTGATTGGAGGTGACTTCGGAGGTGGAGTTTTCACGTTCGGTTGCCATGCTGTATTTTGTCAAAGAAGATGAACATGAGAAAAAACAGTGAAACGAGAATTAAAAAAAAAAAATATCTGATGAAGAGAGACGATTTTAGAGGAAAGGCTCATACCATAATGTATTTTAAGTGAAGAATTGATAATTATTTTTTCTGATTACTATATCGAATGATACAAGGGGTTGAATATATACAAGAGGGCTAAGAATCTTGGCCCTTAATTTCTGCAACTAAAAGCTAATTCCTAGGCTAATCAAATCAAGGGAATTTCGGGTAACATGCTACCTGATTTCCTAAATCAACTAAATAAGGAAAGTTGATAAAAAATAAAAATAAAATACAGCTGGGAGAATAAAATCCGGATTTTCGACAGTTAATTTTCTACCCCAAAAAGCTCTAACAGACTAACCACTAAAACTAACACAATAATCATTCATAACCAGTCACTAGCCTAATCTGTTATCCTTGACTAGTGCTTAGCATCTTCTAAATGTTATAAAATGTGTCTTGTTCTCTTCTGAGGTATTTTGCAGATCCTGAGATGCAAATGGAGATTGATACACATATTTCCAGAGGACACGCCACATTTAGTGTTCTATTGCTGGTATGCTTGGTTTTTGTTCCTACACTTCCGTCATTGTACTGTAATTGTCCTATATATTGACTTCTTCTTTGGCTAAGACTAACAAACTGTTGGTTGATATTTGTATTCAAACTACTTTGAATAACTAGTTTAATGGTTTTCAAGAAAACTGATATTACGTAACAACCAAGTCATGATTTTATGTATTTTATTTGGGACTATTTTCACTGTTATTTAGTTCATGAAACAGATGGATTCTTATGAGAATTGGGAGCGGACTACACTAATTTTGAGACGGTCTGGCTACCAAATTAAAATTAATAGTACAGAAGCTGAAGTGGTTGCAGAGAAATTCTCAAAGGATTTATCAGTAAGATGTTCCTAAACTTTTAGTGCGATGCTTTTGAAATTAAATTCGATGTCAGGTTATGCAGGAAAGAAAAAGATAGTAAGTGACTCAACGAGACATTCGCCATTTCTGTTGTCTAGTATTGGTTTTTAACAGTACTTCTTGAAAATGTTTTCTGTTTACTATTTCTCAAAGTGAATTTGAATACCTGATTAAAACTGTGTGCATTCTGTACCGAGTTTTTGAAGGACAATGTTCTTCATATGAGCCCTACAAAATTAATTTAACGACTTTTTTAGGAAGAAGGTCTGCAGCAGATTTTTTTGAGTAGATTTCAGAAACCCTCTTAGATAAAGCTAAAAATTTTCTATGGTTAAAACCTTTCTTAATCTATTTTGACTCTGACTAGGCATCATCTGTGTTGGTTGCAGATCAAGGTGCCCTGTGGACTTTCGACACAGTTTGTTTTGATATCCAGTGATGGATCCTCTCATCCGTTGAGTACTTATAGTGTTCGGTATGATTCCAATTTATCTTTGAGTTCACTTTCTGATGAATTTCAATACATCCATAGTTCCAAAGTGGAACTTCTTATTGATGTCTTCCGAGAACCAAATCAAGTAAAATGATAGATATCTGTAGAAGCAGCAAAAATGAAAGCAGGAAAAGATTAACACGAGGATGGAAATAACCAGAAATTTGGGTCTGACTCCTTTTATTTATAAACAACTCTTGCACCTCCATAGCTGGAGAGACAGGCATATCACAGAAGAAAACCATAAAGATAGACGAGGAATTTCAAGGTCCCTCAGCCTCCCAAGGCAAAACGCCAAAAACTTGCTGAACTCACACACCTCTCTTCCTCGATACTCTCTCCCTTAAGACCATCCTTTGTAATAAACTCCCATAACAAACTTGTTACTTGAGCCTCATTCTCAGCTCTTGCCTCTCCCCGAATCATTCTCTCGAATTCCCTTTTTACCCCACCTGGAGTACACCAGCCTAACTCAGGCCTTAGTCAATGACCTATTATAAAAGCTCTAGGAAAAAACCTTATTGCTGCAATGAATGGTGAAATCCTGAATTATGGGAGGGAAAGTGTATTTATTTTCTACTTTATTTCACTTCCATGCTTGTCTCTCTCTCTCTCTCTCGTTCCCATAAAATTTTGCCTATGATCTCAAGATTTTGCGGAGCATGTCAGTTCTGTGAGTTTCTAAGTTGAGGCCATGTAATTAAAACCAAATGAGGGGGAAAACTAGTCTAAAGATTCTTGTTTTTCTCACTAGTTTAATGATTTTGATACGATGATAATCATTTTCTTTTGTAGAATGCGTGACACTCTCGTGTTGACCATGAGAATGTTCCAAGCCAAGGTACGCATTCACATTCATTAATACACTTTTTAATAGCTAAAAGATACGAGTCTTAGTAATAAAGTCAGAGACGGGGGGAATTTTGTCAAATGAATTCTTGCCAAATTGTCATTGATGTGAAATGATATATACTTTTCTACAATCTTTACAAAAAAATAAAAAGGGAAAAGCTACCAAATCTCCTAGAATTAGAAAACAATAAAGACTAAGCTTGTGTTTGGTTTGCCGGTTGGAAATGAAATTTTTAAGTTGGAGTTGGTTGATTTTTCAAAAACTAGTTGTAAATTTTGTTGACTTTTCAGAAAAAGACAAAAACTGAGATGAAAAAGTACAATTTAGTTGGAGTTAAACTTAAAAGCCAAACAAATATTCACACTTAGTTACTGTCCCAAAAATCACGTGGACGTATTGACCTTTTCCTTACCACTGGGGACAAGATAAAAAAAAAAACTTGCATCATTTTTTTTGCTTCATCTTAGTTTAGTAAAAAAATAAATATAGGAAGTGCATTTTGATTATCTATATTTCCAAAGTGGAGAAAATCATAAAGGATTTAGCCTTGAGGGAATCTAGTACCTTGCTTGAGTAGCACTCGCCAAAATATCAAATTTCAATAAATGGGTAAATCTGTGGTAAAATCTCATTTATATATCCTATTGGTAGAGCTCATTTTTAAACTGTACCGATATAATCAAACGGATTAAATGTTGTTTGTGCATGATAACTATAATGTACACTGACCCATAATAGTATAGACTAAAAATAAAAAAATAGAAATTCAAAAAAAAAAAAAAAAAAAAAGGTCTTGCGACGGTCCACCGGCGGCCTCCCTGACGCCGGCAACAATGCCCCCCCACACGCTGATCAGATCTGGCTTATAGGGGGGTGGGGGGTGGTGCGCAGATCTGGTCAGGGGGGAGTGGGGATCCATCATCGACGTCGGGGGGGGGGGGGGGGGGGGGGTGGATGGGGGTGTGTGGAGGGACTTGGTCGACACCGACACGGGGGGAGGGGGGTTCGTCGCCGGCATCGGGGAAGGGGTTGGTCTTATCATTTTTTTTTAATTTTTTTTATTTATTAATCTATACTAATATGAGATAATGTGTATTATAATTATTATAAACAAACAATATTTCAGTCGTTCAATTATATCTTATCGGTTTAAAAATGAACTCTACTAATAGGGTATATAAAAAGGGTTATACCGCAGTTATTCCCTCTAAATAACAAACAACATGTTTGGCCATTCTTGTAGTGAAGACGTATCTTGGACATAGATTTTTCTCTCTTTTCTTTTCTATCGTCTTTTGGGCCTACTTGTGCTTCAATATTTGCCATGATAATAATAATAATATTTGTATGTATGTATGTATAACAATTCTCATTGTTTGACCTTGAAATTGTTTTGGAAGCAGGCACTTGATGATAAAAGGAAAGGAAAAGCGTAGCCCTTGCATTTCATTTTTATAACAGAACTGATAATTGATTCTTAGTTTTACAGTGACAAAAATCATAAGAGAGTAATGAATAATTTTATCTCCTAGTTTTGATCATAGTGAGAACTGTTGTTGTCTACTCTCGATAGATTTTTTTTGTTGTAATAATTATAAAGCTTCCACGGAGCGCAGTTTGACCAAGATTTTAGTAGTTTTTTGTATAGCTGATTAGCAACCACATATAATATTCTTCGTGTTACCACATTAATGACGATTGCTCTGTTACAATCAACAGTCCTTGGTTTTGATGAAATTGATTGGACCGTAAAATATTCATCCCATGTATTATGCAATAAAAAAGTAGATGGCCCGGTTTTATTCTGTGATTCATACAAGAATCCTGATTTGTAATTTGGGTTATTTATATGGATGTCTAAATTGAATATTATGATTTAAAATATGTTTATTTTTTCTTTTATTTACAGGAATATCTAATGGGATACTTATAAATATTACATTATCCTTTCATCAAAAATGAAATATAAATAAATAAAGAACTATAAAAAAGGAAAGAAAAATCCTCTAAAAAAATTCAAACTAAGCAAACCTTTATAAAAAAGAAAAAAAAAACCATTTTTCTTGATTAATTGTAAAGAAAAAAAAAGGATCATAATTGATATTAGTTGTATTGTAAATGAAAAACAATTATTATAATAAATAATTGATCAATAAGATAAAATTCACAATGAACCTATAAAGAAAATTAAATAGATGTTATACAAAAATATTACACTTTAAAATCTAAAAAATGCATCATAATGATATAGTAATTATCAAGAAAAAAACATCATATTGATATAGTAATCATAAAGAAAAGAAAAGAAAAATAATATCACATTTAAAAAAGTATCATATTGATGTGGTAATTATCATAAAAAAATAAACAATTGCATATGCCATTTAAACTTTAGAAACTAACTATTAAAACAATTCCAATAATAGTAAATAAAATAAATTATCATAATAACGTTACAATTATATTAAAGAACTTAAATCATACTAAAAAAATTAGGTTTTTAAGAAACCTAAATCATATTTAAGAAATAGGTTTACTAACAAGCAATCACTATAATTAAGATACAACAGTGATGAACAAATAAGGAAAAAAAATAAGAATTATGATGAGAGAAAATTATGTTAAATATAGTAAAATGGCAAAAAATAGGTACTATGAATGGTTATTTTTATAAAAATTAACATTTGTGTAATATTATCAAAACAATGGACATATTTTTAAAATGGGGTCCTAAAAATAGACTTTTTGTTTAATTATTTCTCGTAATTTTTGTAGTTCATACAAGAATCCTTCCTGATTTGTAATTTGATGGTTTATTCTGGTTATCAATTTAGTTTGTCAAGGATATTTGATATATAGGAAAACTTTCTTATTCCACAGCTGGATATCTAAATTGGTAATAACTAGTTGACTTACTTGTAAATTTGTGTAAAAGTGTTTAACATGGTATTACTTAGAAACTGTTGATGCAAAAGATAAGTATTATTAAAAGAATATATATTACAATGAAATCAACTTGTTACTGTAAAACATTAAAAAAAAATATAAAAAAAAAGTTACATGTCGGCAACTGGACAAGAGAGTATACATATAGGTGACGGTTGTGAGAAAATGACCCCTTTTTTTCACCTTTAAGGAAATTAAGTATGCTTGAGAAAGAAGGAAAATTTTGTGGTAGGGTTTAATAAGAATCACATCAGATTTATGAAGGATGATAGATTAGGAGAAAAACCTTACGGTTCAATGAGTTCTAGTATGGTATTTTACAAATATTATGGAATTTTCTCAGGAACAAAGCTCACTTGTGGCTAAGGATGTAAAAAGAAAAATGTTTGGGGTGTTACCGGGACTAAATACAATCATTAATATGATGCGGGTCTTATCTAAGGATCACATGTAGAAGCGATCATCTTTTAGTGGGTGGTGCTCAACACACTAGTGCTCTATTAGCCTTGTTCATATAAAGAACAAGCCACGTGTATAGGGATGTGACATTTCTAAGTAATCTTGTTTGGTGGAATTGCATTGATGGCTTCTAAATTGAAAAATGCTTGAAAGAGTAACTGATATTAAACTCCACTATTAATAGAAAGTTCGTAGATATCGTGGGAGTCATGTTCTATAAATGATTGGTGTTATCAACATTAGTGGTGTGCCTTGACATTGTCCTTACGGATTTGCTACTACTACTCTTTTTACCTCCTTGAAAATGTAAGATAGAGGCAGTTTTTTTTACCGCATTGCACAAATATACTGTTGGCTTCCTTGACAAATTTTTTTTTTTTTCTTGTTTACATCTTTTTATTTTTGGTAAGGGAAAAAAAAAGAAAAAAAAAGGGGTTGATCAGCCATGCAGGGTTACAGTGTTAGAACTTAGATGTTGACTAAACTTTGGATGCTTTTCCACGTGCAGTGTTTTAGATTTATTGGTTTGTAGCTTAAAGTTGATAGCAAATCATTTTTGAAGAGAATAACCAAGTGCAATTATATTTGTAAGTCACACAACAGAATTTTCTTCCCCAATTATACCTAAATATATAGATTGATGATGTTAAATAACACCTGTGGTGCCGATCACCACCCATAAGAAAGGGTGGAATAGAGATGAGGCAACTACCTTTGGGACCCTCTGGCCCCTATCCAACTTAGATAAACCAACACCCCCCAATCAGAGAATTTAGAATAGTAATTGCTGTCCGGGTTTTATTAAAATATGAATTCAGCCTGGGTAAGGCTTGCATCAAGCTCCGCAGCCAACGAACTTGATTCTATCTTTCACCTCGATATTGGGAAAACATACCCGGGGGAGGAAACGATCTCTGTGGGGACATCCTTGGGTTGAAACCGCTTTTCTAGTAGGGTGCTTAACACCAAGGTAGAGCTTCTTCTCTCTCTCTAGTAATTAAAATTGGCATGCGAAGGTTAACTGATCCCAACCAAAAGATAGACTTTAACACAAGAGATCAATTTGTTTTTAATTGGAGAAAGAAGTAACTAGCAATTTTAACATGAGTTATTGAAGTAAATAGCATGATCTTAAAATATCTTCTTTTTTTTTTTTTTTCGAATTTGGGGTTGTGGGGGTGTTCGAACTATACACCTTTAGGTGCAGCCAGGTGTGATATTACTGTTAGACTATGCTTGTAGCCAAACGTACTTAAAATATCTAAAATAAATGATAAATTTATTAAGTAAATATTCTATTTACTTCAAGTAAATTTGTTATTTGCCTAATAAATTTGTTATTTACTATATTTACTTCAAATAATTTAAAGAGTAAATGGTCCAAATAGTACTTGAACTCTTTTGAAGGTGACAATTTGGTCTCTCTTTTTTTCAGTTGAGATGACCCTAAACTCCTATTTTCTTGGCCAATACAGTCCTTTTCGTCAAACTCCGTTAAATTTCTAACGGAATCTTACTAAAATGATCAATTTTATAGTAAAAAGACTAAAATACTCTCCCTCCCTTCCTCCCTCCCTCCCTCTCTCTCTTGCCCCTCCCTCTTGCAACACCCCCACACCCCCCCCCCCCCCCCCACACCCCCTCGCGACCCCTCGAACCCAGATCTGGGTTCTGCCATCCGCTCCCCGCCTCACCCCCTAGACCCAGATCAAGCGTGGACATTTCGGGGGACTTCCCTAAAACCCAGGTCGGAACCCAGTCACACTCCCCCCCCCCCCCCCCCCCCCCTCAAACCCAAATATAGGTTCCACCCCAACACCCCTCTCCCCCGCCCACGGAGTCACACCCTTTTTATGAATTTTTTATTTTTTAAAATTGATCATTAGTAAATTACTAAAATACCCTCTTAAATTAGACCAAAATACTCATTCTGTTATAAATTTAGTGGAAAGGACTATAATGGTCAACATTTAGAGAGTTTAGGGTCATCTCGACCAAAACAAATAAAACAGGAACCAAACCGTCACCTTTTAAAGAGTTTAGGGACTATTTGGGCCAATTACTCTAATTTAAAATCTTGTTATTTACTTTCTGGATAAGTTGCTCATTTGGTCTATAATCTTTTTACAAAGTTTCAATTTAGTCGCCAGTCTCTCTCTCTCTTTTTTTTTTTTTTTTTTTTTTTGTGCAACTAAAAGCTCCCCAAAATCTTTAAAAAGGTACAAAATGGTCGTTTTTCTTAACAAATGCTAAAAATTTAGCAAAAACTATCACGGGAATCATATATGACATATATATTTAATGATAATTAAGAAAAAAATAATTTACATGATCCAACTTAAATGTGCTATAAATGTTATTTGTTTCATTCAATTTTTAACCGTTGTTAGTTAAAAAAAAAAAAAAAAAAAGAGCATTTTTCATTATTTTAAAAGTTTAAGGAGCTCTTCCCAAAAAAAAAAAAAAACAAAACAAAAGGTTTTAGATTAAATCACACAACTTGTTAAAAAGATTAGGAACCAAACAAGCATTACCATTTCTTCATTTGATCACAACTATAAAATTTTTTAATTATTTTGAATTAATAATGACACCGGTTATGAAAACTTCTGATAAGAAATAGAAAAATAAAATAAAATTATTTCATTTTGTCAAAAAAATATGAAAACAATTTTATTTTTGTTCTAGCGTTTTAATTTAGAGCTTAAAAAATACTATTTTAAACAAGTTTTGCGACCGTAAGTTTTCATTTCCATCTTCCATTCGTTAAAATAAAAATAAATAAAAAAATTAAAAAGGGTAAATTGCTATAATGATCATTGAACTTCTTTTGAAGGTTCTGTTGGTCCATAAACTTTTTTTTTAATTAAAAACTCCCTGAACTTTTTAAAAAGGGTGTAAAACAAACCATTTAACTAATAGAGTAATTGGCTTAAATTGTCCCTGAACTCTGTCAAAGATGACGGTTAGATCACTTTTTTTTTTCGTCAAGATGACCCTAAACTTCTATTTTCTTGGCCGTTTCAGGCCTTTACGTCAAACTTCATTAAATTTCTAACATAATTTTGCTCAAATAATCATTTTTGTAGTAAAAAGACTAAAATACCCTCTAATCTTCCCAAAAGTCTCTCTCTTGCCCCCTTCCTCCTCCGTCCACCCCGCACCAATTTGTCTCTCTGGGTCATGGCCACCAACCCTCGATTGGGTCTCGGCCCCCTCTTTCGCGACTGGGTTGCCCCCCCTCCCCTCCCGGATATCTCTCTCTCCAACCCCGCCGTGCAACTAGGTCTCACCCTCGCCCCCCCCCCCCCCCCCCCCCCCCCCCAAAAAAAAAACTCTCATGACCTTCAAAAAACATGAAGCATGCTTCTCACATGATCAATCCGTTAGTTTTTTTATGGAAAGAACTTAAACGACTAAAAAAATAAAAGTTTAGGGTCATCTTGACCAAAAAAAAAAAAAAAAAAAACAAGGGATCAAACCGTTATCTTTGATATAGTTTAGGTACTATTTAGGCCATTACTCTTACTAATAATGGCGAGGGAAAGAGGTAGAGGAGAGAGTGTGGGACTTAAAGAGAGAGGAGGAAAATGAGAGAGAGAAGATAGAGAAAAGAATGGATTTGGGGATTTTTGGGGAAAAAAAAAAGTAATTATAGTATTTTAATATATAATTAATTTTATATATACTATTTAGTTATATTAGTTTCAATCTTGCCATTATTATAGTAAACCTTTATACGCTATATCACTTATTCTCTCTCTCTCTATATATATAAAAAGCCAATTACCTTGAAATTGTGTGATGAAGAAGCCTCCACGCCCCAAACCTAATAATGTGTAGACAAGTAGCATGTGCCACTTTTCTTGCTTGTGATATTTGATATAGAGTGTGTGTGTGTGTGTGTGTTTTTTTTTTTAATTTTATTTTACTTTTTTACTTGGAAAGAAGCTTATAATAATGTGTTTGTGTTTTTGTTTTTGTTAAAAATAGTTGATGGCAAATCGTCATTGGTGCAGTTTGTTGAGGGTGTGGCAAATGGTAATTTAAGCTTCAAAATGCTTTCCCTTTCCCCCACCTACACTCACCCACTAAGCAACTTTCTCGGGAGACTACTTTTGATTACTTGTCTATTTGACGTTTCATCTCTCACACACACACACAGTGACACACACCATCTGTTTCACTACTTTCATTTAGTCAACCAACCCTCACCTCTCCAACCGACAATTTTAGATTAACAAACAATGCCAAACACCAAATAACAATAATTATAACAGCAACAACAACAGTAATAATATGAATAATTCCACAATGAGACCTCTTTGTTTTACCTCCTTGTTAGGGAACATACCCCAATACCCGAAACGCAGCAGAAAAATAAACTAAAGCAGAAATAAATAGAACACAAGGAATTTACGTAGCTTGGCAAAATTGCCTACATCTACGGGAAATGGAGAATAAATTTACTAATACTTTCACAATTACACACTCGTCAAACACTTTCAACCTCTCTCTACCTAAAATCCCTTACACCATTTGCCTATCTCTCTTCTCACTTTCTCTCAAAAGAAGGCACACACTATCTCTTTTTTTGAACACACAAACACGCACACAATTTAATACAATACACCTATTTATAAGCTCTCAATGGGACATAATAATACAACTTTCAGAAACTCATAAATCAGAAATTACCCGAAAACTAATTTGAGTCATTTACCTAATAATCTGTACCTTTACTCAAATTCTCTCACCTCACACTCACACTTAAAAAGAATAAACATGTGTTGAGTTCAAACTCTCATCAAGCTTGACATGGAAAACCGATTTCTTCGTCCTCCATGCTTTGTCTTCAGTTGTCACCGCCAACTTGTTGCACTATTTCACTCTTGCAACTTCTTTTGCAACAGAAGAAGACCTCTCTTGACATGGCTCCACTTTCACAGCTCCACCTACAACTGTCTTCCTTATCAGGTTGTATTGGTTCTTCACTTTTTCACCCTTCATGGCAACCAAAGCACCTCTTTTGACTTCCATAAAACCACTCTTAGCGGAATACTCACAACCCAAAGTATCCAAAGCCCCCAAAGAAATTAAACTTCTCCTGAGTTAAGGAACATGCATAACATTCGACAATGTCATCACAAATCCATCAAACATCTTCACTTTCACAATACCTATTACAATGGCTTTAGCACTCAAATCATTAGCCATCAAAGTGTATCAGCATCACAGGGCTTATAAGAATCAAACCACTCCTTAAGTGGACACATATGGAACAAATATCCAGAATCTAAAATCCAAGAATCAGAATCATCTCCCTCAGTTGTAACATCATATACATCATCTTCACTATCATACCTATCACCAACAACATTTGCAGCTTCTGTCTCTTGAGATTTCTGCTTTCTTCTTTCTTCAAGGTGCCTTTTTAGTTATTCACAGTGTCTCCTACTATGTCTCATCACATGGTAGTAAGAGCACTCAAAATTCTTCCACGAACTCGATTGGGAACAATCATCTCTTTACTCATAATATCTCCCTAGTATCTTACTCTTACCCATACTCGCATCTAATTTCACCATAAAAACTTGTTTAGTATGAGACGAACAACTAGGTTGTTTCATGTTTGCAGTATCGAACAAAGAAGTTGACACCTCATCCACGGTCAACGTAGTTTTTCCAACCAACAACGTATTTACCAAAGTCTCATTCAATTTGGGTCGGGAGGCCAATAAAATTATCGCTTTATCTTTGTCGCCAATTTTGACCTCTACACTTAACAATTGAGTTATGTACTTATTCAAATTGTTTCTATGATCCCTAGCATCGGTTTCCTGACTCCTCTTCAACACATACAATTGCTTCTTCATATATAATCTATTTGTTAAGAATTTCGACATCTAAACTTTTTTCAAATTTTCCCACAACTTAGAAGGAGATTTTTCATTCATAAAACTATACTCCAATTTAGGAGCCAAACTCAAACGAATAGTGCTTACCGCTCTCGCTTATAATTCTTCCTAATCATCATTGCTCATATTTTATGGCTTCTTCCCTTGCAATACTTTTAGAAGTCCCTGCTGCACTAGAACATCTTTCATCGTACTCTGCCAAATGCTAAAATTACACTTTCCGTCAAAGCGCTTAATTTGCTCAAACTTTACGCCAGAAATCATCTTGATTTGTTTTTTTTTTTTAAGATCATCAACATGTCTCTGATACCACTTGTTAGGGAAAATACCCTTATATCCGAAGCGCTGCAGAAAAATAAACTGAAGTAGAAATAAAGAAAAGACAAGAAATTTACGTAGTTCGGCAAAATTACCTACGTCTACGGGAGAGGCAGAATAAATTCACTAACACTTTCACAATTACACACTCATCAAACACTTTCAACCTCTCTCTACCCAAAACCACCCCTTACACCATTTGTCGATCTCTTTCCTCACTTTCTCTCAAAAGGAGGCACACAATCTCTCTTTTTCTAAACACACAAACACACGCTTACCACAATGCACCTATTTATAGGCTCTCAATGGGACACAATAATACAACTTTCCCAAACTCGTAAAACAGAAAATTACCTGAAAAAAAAAAATTTTTGAGTCATTTACCTAACAATCTCCACCTTGACTCATGTTCTCTCACCTCACACACACACTTAAGAAGAATAAACATGTGTCGAGTTCAAACTCTCATTGAGCTTGACATGGGAAAGCGATTTCTTCTTCCTCCAAGCTTTGTCTTCAGTTGTCACTGCCAACTTCTTGTACTATTTCACTCTTGCAACTTTTTGCGCAACAGAAGAAGACCTCTCTTGACATGGCTCCACCCTCATAGCTCCACCTACAACTGTCTTACCTATCAGGTTGTACAGGTTCTTCACTTTTTCACCCTTCATGGCAACCAAAGCACCTCTTTTGACTTCCATAAAACCAGCTTAGCATATAACTCATAACCCAAAGTATGCAAGGCCCCCAAAGAAATTAAACTTTTTATGAGTCGAGGAACATGCCTAACATTCGCTAATGTCCTCACAACTCCATCAAACATCTTCACCTTCACAGTACCTATTCCAGCGGCTTTAGCACTCGAATCATCAGCCATCAGAAGTGTACCAGCATCTCAGGGCTTATAAGAATCAAACTACTCTTTATGTGGACACACATGGAACAAACATCCAAAATCTAAAATCCAAGAGTCAAAATCAGCTCCCTCAGTAATAACAGAGTATGCATCATCTTCACTGTCATACTTGTCACCAACAACATTTGCAGCTTTTGTCTCTTAAGCTTTCTGCTTCCTTCTTTCTTCAAGGTGCCTTGTCAGTTTTTAACAATTTCTCCTAATATCTCATTTCTCTTGGCAGTAAAAGCACTCAACATCCTTCCAAGAACTTTACCGGTAACGGTCATCTCTCCTCTCATAATATCTTGCTCGTGTCTTACTCCTACCCCTACTCGCATCTGACTTCAGCATAAAAACTTGTTCAGTATGACGAACTACTAGGTTGTTTCATTTTTGCATTCTCCAACAAAGCAGTTGACACCTCATCCACGGTCAACGTAGTTTCTCCAACCATAGCGTACTTACCAAAGTCTCATACGATTTGTGGAGGGAGGCCAATAAAATTATCGCTTTATCTTCATCGCCAATTTTAACCTCTACACTTAACAATTGAGTTATGCACTTCTTGAAATTGTTTATATGATCCCTAACATTGGTTTCTTTACTCATCTTTAACTCATACAATTGCTTCTTCTTATATAATCTATTTGTAAAGGATTTTGACATATAAACTTTTCCCAATTTTTCCCACAACTTAAAAGGAGATTTTTTATTCATAAAACTATACTCCAATTTAGGAGCCAAACTCAAATGCATAGTGCTTACCGCTCTCGCTTATAATTCTTCCCAATCTTCATTGCTCATCTTTTATGGCTTCTTCCCTTGCAATTCTTTTAGAAGTCCCTGTTGCACTAGAACATCTTTCATCGTACTTTGCCAAATGCTAAAATTACGCTTTCCGTCAAAGTGCTCAATCTGCTCAAACTTTACGCCAGACATCATCTTGATTTGTTTTTTTTTTTTTTTTTTTTTTTTGTTTAAGATCATCAACCTGTCTCTGATACCACTTGTTAGGGAAAATACCTTTATATCCGAAGCGCTGCAAAAAAATAAACTGAAGTAGAAATAAAGAAAAGACAAGGAATTTATGTAGTTCGGCAAAATTGCCTACGTCTATGGGAGAGGCAGAATAAATTCACTAACACTTTCACAATTACACACTCGTCAAACACTCTTAACCTCTCTCCCCTTACACCATTTGTCTACCTCTCTTCTCACATTCTCTCAAAAGGAGGCACCCACACTCTCTTTTTTTGAACACACACACATTCTTAATACAATACATCTAGTTATAGGCTCTCAATGGGACACAATAATACAAGTTTTCCAAACTCATAAAACATAAACTTACCCGAAAACTAACTTGAGTCATTTACCTAACGTCAATGTTGTAAAACTTTCTTACCCTTGGATTTAATTTGAACAGTTTAGATGTATCGTGCACACAAAACTTATTGTGCATCCAATTACATGGAATTATTGCCAAACACTTGAAAAAAAAAGAAAGAAAGCAAAAAAAAGTGAGTCTCTTCCGGTCTTCTTCCAGTGCACCGGTCAGTGTAGGAGGTAAAGTAGGTCATCGGAGAAGGGGAAGCTCTCGTACGATGTCGAGTTGGTGGCTGCATTTCTAGCCACCCAACCCACATTATCTCCGACCATGCCGCCGTTGCCCAGATCGTGATTTCAAATCTGCTGCCAAAGTGCCAAACGGATTGCAGATCGTCCAAGCACCCTCCGTCGCGAGCAGGCAAGCCTCTAACAACCAGTAATGCGACCCAAGGGCAGCCCTTCCATGGCTAAGCACCCCACCACACAACCCAGCCACTGCGATGGTGAACAACCCCACAACACGATCCAGCGCCACCTGCGACGGTGACCCACCCCAGCCAGAGAGGTCACCGTTCTCTCACTTTCCAAAACGCCACTCAACCGCTCCACTGCCTCCCCACCATGCGACGGTGGCAGTGACTCACGCACAGTGTGCCTTGTCGGCTTGTTGACAGTGATCGATTCGTGGCGCCAGTGCTGTCGGGTTGGGTCACCAGAGGAGGTTGAGGATTGGTCAGAGGTGGGATAGACCCATTCCTTGAAATTTTTTTTTTTTTTTTTGAATTTCTTTGAAATGTTTTGTAAAATAATAATAATGTGTGATTAGTTTTATGATTTTTTTGTGTGTCCCTTTTTAATGTCAACTATCTAAAACTAATTTGATGGTCAATAATTTTAACACCATCAAGGGTAAAGTTGCCTTACCCTATTGTAGATTGCCCTAATAATAAAAAGAAAAAGAAAAAAGAGATTTCTATAACAAAGTAAAAATGTTTTTTTTATATATATATATTTTAATAAATGAGCTACAAAAAATTATTGACTGTATGTAAATTTAAACAAATTTAAACAGAGGAACCAATTGGAGAGAGATAAAGTGGAGTGTTAGATACAGCTTCTATTACGTACTCTTTTTCAAATACTAGTTTGTTGAGCAGTGTTAGAGATACTAATTGTAATCTCAATTTTTTGACTATTAATTCACTTGTCATATTTTTCTTGATAGATACAATTATTTGATATGATAATATTTTAAATACTTACCAATAAAATAACGACAATTAATACGCTACATAAATTGTTACTCAAAAGTTGATATTAGAATTGATGTCTTTAGTATTTTTCTAGTTTATCAAATGCACTTCTTAACAAATTCCTTTCTAAACCCTATTATAAGAGTGTCATCTTTGTTTTTTTTTTTTTTTTTATTGTTCTTTTTAAAGCCTAGTACAATTCTACTTTTTCTACACCCATTATTTACAAAATTACAAAAATGTTACATTATTTTTTTCACTCAATATTGTCAAAAACGCCACCTATTTTTGGCTCAATTTATCTTTTTGTTTATTTATTTATTACTAAAAGAAGATTCTTAATTCAACGAAGAGCCGTAGCAGAACCATGAAGAGAAGTACAAGAAACTACAGGCCAGTAAGACCTTACGTATCCTGTGGTTTGTTTGTTGCTCCAAATTTCTGGTAAGACCTTACGTCTTGTTGCAATTAAAATTTATATTAAGGTAGTGGGTTGTAGGTAGTAGGACCAAACAAATTGCTGTTTACAGTTTTTTTTTTTTTTTTAAAGATAGTATCTAAAATAAGTTTGTAATAGAGTGTATGTTTAGCATTCCTCGGCATATATGAGCATCTCCAATATTGCAAATGCTAAATTATTGAGTGAATACTGAATAGTTGATTTTTTCGGATGGAAAAAATACTCTTAATAGACTACTGTCTTAAATGTTAAATTTAACATAAGCTAAACTTTATGGTAAATTTATTATAAGAGATAAAGTATGTCAAATTTAACATTTACTTCTTATTTATGTGTGTATTCAATTTTGAATATAATCATGACTATATTTTTATTTTTAAATTATCTAAATACCAAAAGTTTCCTTTTACGAGTTTTATAGTATAACAAAGACGATTAAAAGTATACATAGGGTTACACTGTTGAAGTACAAAATAGGAATTTCTTTCAAAACGTTTTGGAAAGGAATTTCGTGTTGGAAACGGTTCTGAAATAATGTTTGTTTGCATAAAGTTAGAAGACATAAATGATTTTTTTGTCAAGAAATCTGAAAATAAAATAAAGTTATTTTCTCATTTCCTTTTTCTTTGTTTAAAATTTACACGCTCAATAATTATTTTCACAAACATAACCAAGCATAATTTTACTTTTTATTATACTCAAACCAATTTCTCTAGAAACACAACAATATAATAACAAAAAATTCAGCAAAAAAAAAAACATATATAATAACAAAAATTATCTCAAAGTTATTTTAAACATTCTCATTCCTATTTCATACCTAAAATAAAAATCATTCTCGAAACACTCTCAAATGACCCATTATTTTTCACTCTTCTGTAACAAATTGAATATTGATATAGACAAATTCATTGGAGATTTTTCTAAAACAAATTGAATATTGATATTGACAAATTCATTGGAGATTTGTCTAAAACACCTGTTCATACTCATCAGTAGGAGCAAAAAAATGCCAATTATATAATTTATTCGCAATGACATTAATAGTCGGTTCGACACACCCGAATGGGGAGGTCGGAAATCATGACATACAACAAAGACATCTTATTCTTGACGAAGTTTAGCTCAGAGATCACTAGTAAAAATTGTGGATTGTACGACGGTTATTTATTTTCGTGTAAAGTTTACACGACGGTTATACAACCGTTGTGTAATCCAGCATAGTGGAAGATACCACGACGGTTATATAACTGTCGTGGTATCTCAATATTACACGACGGTTAAAACCGTCGTCGAAACAAGAAATACAGTAGCAGAAAGCGACAAAATGGCTACATTACACGACGGTTTTGAGCCAAAACTGTCGTGTAAGGTTGAATATTACACGACGGTTTAAGCCAAACCGTCGTGTAATGTAGCCATTACACGACGGTTTCGACTCCAAACAGGCATTGTTATCCAATACACGATCCAAGATATTAGCTACATTGTATCAAAGTAAAAATACATACCATATATTACATTATAAGTTTACATATCAAAATTAATGAATTGCATTACATGACTAGCCTATTCTCCCCTAATCAAATCCAAATCCTAAGAAGTAAAAAATTCTTTACTTTTAAGTACGTCAATTCCATTCAACACTATGTCCCTCATAAAACATAAAACAAAATACCACATTCAACGCTTCCCTCTTGGAGAGGACAAGGACGGTTCGAGATTTTCGTTTTACAGTCTCGTCTCCTTCTAATCCCTTCTCCGGTCATAATCTTCCAATCCGTTAGGGCCCTAGCAAGTTGGTAAAATTCAAACTAATTAAGATGCATATAATTAAGATTAAATCAAAATTTAACATATTAAAATTGACTTACATGTTCATTAGTTCTGTAAAATCATCTCGTTTTTTTTTTTTTTCTCTAAGAGGATCAAAATAAAGGACGAGGTCCTCCCATGGGTCAATGACTCCTAAAACCCAATGTCTCCCTCTGTTATGTGGCACAAGATAAAGTCATCCTTTTGGTGTGTCACGCAAAACGCAGACAAGAATATCAGCATCTTCAATATATGTTCTAACTGGTGAGATAAAGGTTGGAGACACAAACACAAACTTCTCAGCTTGCCCGTTAATCCTACATAGTTCCTCCAAATATCTACATAAGCATATCAAAATTGTTACTCTGCCTGACATATAGAAGAATTTCCAGATAAAAAAAATTTAGAGAGAGGCCCTCGTGTAATCTGAGGATTAGACAACGGTTTTGTCCAAAAACTGTCGAGTAATTGTAGTCCATTTTTGTCATCACAGTTTTTTTTCCCTTGTCATCCGACGGCCTAATACTCGTGTGTTATTTAAGAAGTAACCCATACGGTAGTATTGATCCCTATTCAAAATTAATGTTCAATATATATATATATATAGCAACTAACATAACAAAATAAATATAATACATATTGAATTAAAATAAAATAGTAATGATGTACAAATTAAATGACATAATGTTCAATTTTTTTTCTTTTTTTTCTTTGCTTCCTCAACACGTGTCCATTCAATATCAGGTCGAAGCAAGTGAGAAACATCATCCTCGAATTCATCAATTTCCTCAACCGATGGCAATCCCTTTGTGAATGGTGGAATGTCGGAGAAATCTTCCTCATCTTCTTGACCATCACAAATCAATTTTGGCTTCATCGGCACAACTAAGGACAACTCATCATTGTTGGGATCCGTTGTATAAAATACTTGGATTGCTTGTGATGCCACAATAAATGGATCATTTTTATATCTCAATCGTCTAAATTCCACCACTGTGATGCCATCACAGTTAATCCTGACATAATTATTGTCACCCCACTTGCACTTAAAGAGTGCTACTTGAAATCCACAGTAATCAAGTTCCCAAATATCTTCAATGAAACCGAAGTAGTTTATGGTTTCATATAACGAATTCTTGTCCTTTGCAGATGAAATATGCATGGCCTTAGCACGAATACTAACACCACTATTTTGAACGGGATGCTTCTCATCTCTTTCGTGAGGGTAGAATGTATAACCATTGATAAAGTATGATGTATACCGTATAATTATCGTCGACGGTCCTCTAGCGAGGTTCATTAAGTCTTGCGAAAAGTCGTCCTTCTAAAAGACATGTCTTCGTATCCACAGATGAAACATCCGATTGTGTTCATCCTGTAACAACTTTTCATTTCTTCCTCTTCTTGGATTTCCATCTCTTAATTTCTGTAGGTGAACCTCAATAAAAGGCTCCACTTCAATCCTATTATGTAAAGTACAGAGACAAGCTTGCTTCCATTTACCTCGATTTACCGGCGATGGAATGCCGACGGATAGTCCTTTCGAGTCAATGTTTGTAGTCTTTGGCAACCCAATCACTTCCGCATTGGACAAATACTCGGAGCAAAATTCGACCGATTCCTTCGCTATGTAGCTTTCTACTATATATCATTCCGGCCTATTTCGGTTCTTGACATAACCCTTCAAAACCTTCATGTACCTTTCAAAAGGATACATCCATCTCAAGTACACCGGTCCACATAGCTTATTAGATTTATCACCTTTTACTGTTTCCGAGCATGTGAACTTAGATGGTAAGAAGAAGGCAGAATTTGTGAAGCAACTCCATGAGAGGGTACGACTCAACATAGAGAGGAGAACCGGACAATACATCAAGCAAGCTAACAAAGGACGTCACAAGCTAGTTTTTTAGCCTGGTGATTGGGTGTGGCTACACATGAAGAAAGAAAGATTTCCAGCACAAAGATGTTCTAAGTTGCTGGCCCGAGGAGATGGTCCTTTTCAAGTGCTGGAACGGATCAATGACAATGCCTACAGACTTGACTTACCTGGTGAGTACAATATTAGTGCTACTTTCAATGTTATTGACTTGAGTCCTTTTGAGGTAGGTGATGATTTGAGGACAAATCCTTCTCAAGAGGGAGGGAATGATGAGGACATCAAGGCTGCAAGGAATACTCACGAACCAATTCTAGTTCTAGTTGGTCCGGTGACTAGGGCTCCAGCTAAAAGATTCAAAGAAGTGCTGAATAACTTAGTCTAGAGAGTTCTATAACAAGAAGAGAGTGTGTTCACTACTAAGGGTGAACAGAGGCTAGTTTTACTCATCAAAGTTGATCTAGCAGAGAGCCAACATCCATACACGTCCATTGAGCCATTACATGGCTAACTTGCATGTCCATTTCGGGATACACATGCAAGGGGGTTCCAAGCTAATGTGGGCGTGTTTTCTAACAAAGAATCAAGTCAAGATTACATTTTCAAGTTTTCAAGAAGTTCAAGATTCAAAACAAGATTCAAGAAGTTTAGAAGATCTGATCAAGATTTGATTTCTTTGTAATGTTATTTTAGTTTTTGTAATAACCCAAAATTTTGACGAACTTGTGATTTCCTTAGATCCAAGGAAAATCTAAGTCTAAACCATGATTGTCAATATGAAGCTCATGATCTAATTTGATTATCAGAATATGTGTGAGTTCTTATAACATATAAGACTCAATAATAGTTTGCTTAGCCAAGCATGTGGCCTTTTGAAGAAAAAGGCAGAATAAGAATTTATGATTTTATTCCGGCCAACGTTTGGCCAGAATGACTCAAGCCATGATTATGAAGGTACTGCAGTATAGCAAGCAGTATAAAAATTATACTGCGAAAAACCATCATCACAGATGAAAATGTAAGAATAAGGTACGAGACCACTTTAGAAAAATCAAGCACAATATTTAGAGTAATAAGGACTAAGTGGCTTCAAGTCCTAAGAAAAACCTACAGGCAGTCCAGTTAAGTGCAGATAAATTATGGACTGCAGTCCAGTACAACTGTACAGTTGATAGTTGAAAACAATATTTGTAATATCTGTATCAGTAAGAAAATGGACTGCATATTAGGAGGGAATACCAAACATGGCATTACTTGGAGGCTAAGTAAGTAGAGATAAATATACAATTTTGGGATTTTTGGAAATTATGGAAAAATGGATAATTATGAAATGATTGAGCCCTAAAATTCAGCCACATGGCCGGCCACCTAAGAGGATTAAAGTGCAAATATTTTATTTTTAGGCCCAAATATGCAATTTTAAGAATAAAAATAATTGTTGAAAATTAAGTAATTTTCACCTATAAATAGGTGAGGTGGGATGAGTTGTGACCATTTAGTGAAACCCCTAACTTTCTAGTTCATTCTCAACTCTCCCCCCCCCCCCCCCCCCTCCCTCTAGAAACCGAAGCGAAAGAGAAAAAAGTGAGAGAGAGAGAGAGTGTGTGAGAGATGGCCGGTTATGGTGGAGGGTGGTGGAGCAAAATTTTTGCTCATGCAAGGACCTAGAGTCACTCTCAAGACTTAAAGGTAATCCCCCTAAACCCTTTAAGCAATTCAATTAAGTTATGATTCAAAAGTTTAAGTGTATTTCATGTTGGGTATGTAAGAGCATAAGCTCACCGTTTATTTTTCATGCAATAGTCTAGATTGCTTGATATGTGCTTGATTAGGGTTTTGTGGTCTTGATTTATAATTTGGTGCATGTTTGTGATATTATGCGTTAGAAATTATGTGGTATGTGTGAATGCCTATTATGTGTTTGTAATATGTCCCCACATACTCAAGAAGAGGTATTGTATGAATGATAATGATGATGATGATGTATGATGAATGAAGGGTTATAAATTAACCCAAAACCCTAATTTGGTAAAGGTTACCATTTGGATTTGTAAGGATGAGAAACTAATGCATGATGATGGAAACCATATGTAATACACTGCATGTTTGTCGTAGGCTCACGGTTTCAACCGTTTGAGGTAAGGTATGCGTAATTTTACGTAAAAATCAACCAAAGTTGAAAACTACCAGTTTCGGATTAAACTGGGCAGCAATCTGGAAATAGAATTTTGAGGCCCTTAGAGGCCGAATTTGGAAAAAGTAAAAACCAAAAAATTGTAGAGAATTGAAAATTCTAGGGGAAAAATAGGACTGTTTTTAAAAATAAGACTCTAAAGGGGTCCGTTTTTATCAAAACCCGAGACTGGCCTGAACAGGCAAGTGTGCACGGCCAAGAGGTTGCAACGAGAAAAATGGATAGGTTAAGGGTAGAACCAAGTTTTGAGTAAAGAACAAAAATTGTAGCGTTTTTCGAGGTCTACAACTTTCATGAAGACAAATGTTTCAAATTCAAAACAGATTTTAAGATAAAACTGGATCTTAAAAACTGAGCAGAAAACAGGAAATTCCTGCACAGAATTTTCAAAACAGTGCATGAACAGGCAATTCCTGCACATGCACTGATAACTAAAATTATGGAACTGTTTTCAAAGATCACTTTCAGAATTTGACAGTTTCTGTTTAAAAGTTACAGTTTTATAAAAATACGATTTTAAGAGATTAAAGTTTTACAAAAGACTTTTCAAAGAAAAATTAGACAAAGTCTTGTTAAGAAAAGAAAAAGAAAAAAGACATGGGGCAAAAATTATTTTGAAAAACATAGTAACAAAATGATGACCATTAGTAACCGGATAGGATACCCAAGCTATTGGGTTGGGCTTAAAACCCATGGTTACCAATAGTAACCTAATAGGGTATTACTTTAAAAGTAATTGGGTTTTAGTAACCTAATAGGGTATTAGTCTAAATATGATTGGGCTTATACCCAGGGTTACTAATAGTAACCTATTAAGATACTATTTAAGTATAATTGGGCCTTGTACCCCAAGTTGCATTAAGTAATCAAACAAGATACTGTTTGATTGTAATTGGGTCATGTGTCCTAGGGTTACTTGTAGTAACCGAATAAGATATCATTGTAGCATGTGGGGGACATGTAACAAGGGTTACTGGTAAATGTTGGTTAGCATACCAGCATTGAATGTAATGATTTATGGTAGGATAGGATGGTCCTTATCTTACGTTCATTTTGGAAACAGGAAAGTAACCTGTTGGAGCAACAAACTCAGGACGTAGCATAACTTGTAAGTACAACTTCGCCTACAGCATGGTCAAAAAAATTTTATTGCATTGCATGTTTTTCAAAAATTCATGCATTGATTTACATGATATACATATGCTTTATGTTTTATGTTCTATGCTTTTATGTTTTATGTTTTATTATTGTGACATCATGAAAGCATGTTCACTAATAATAAATCACATGATAAGATCAAGATTTAAGTTTTCAAGTATGATAAACTAAGAACAAGTTTTCATGTAATAAAATAAGATGAGTAAGTTTTCTTGTGTCGTACTGACTTGCCACAAGGGCAGGTTTAAACGGTTTGGTCCATGGTTTTGTGTTGGATTGGACTGGCCGCCACAACCACTCCATGGCTATTCGCTATGGTACATGCACATATGATATGTAAGGGGCCCAAAACCAAATTAACATAAGAAAGCATAATTGATTCATAAGAAAGCATAATCAGTTCATGCATTCTTTTACTAAAAATGTTTTACGGAATAGAAAGTCGTACTTACTGAGCATAAGCTCATAACTTACGTTCATGCTGTAGGTAAGCAACCTACCGGCAATGCTTGATATAAGACTGTGGAGAGATGGCGCTGCAAACTGTGAAATTTGGGTTGGACACCGCCACGGATTTTGGAAAAGATGTTATGTAAAATGTGTTTGTATTATGTAATGATAGTCGATAGTACTAGTATATGATAACTAGTATGATTTGTTAAGATGTGGTTTTAAAGCTCGGTACTCGAGTGAGTACATATAAATAAGTATGAGTATAAGTTAAGTTTTAAATTGAAAGAATAAAGAAAGAAAAAAAAACATTTACGTATTTTTATATAAAGCAAAAGTAAGTTTTAAGATGAAGTATGTTTAAGTAAGCATGGTAAGGTAACGGCCCCACGAAATCGGGTCGTTGCAAGTTAAGTATTTAAGTTAAGTAAGCACGGTGTCACGGCCCTATGTAGGTCGGGTCGTGACAGTTTTAAGTTTTAAGTTTCAAGTTTGATGGAAACCGTGACCCATTGCTTAGCAAAGTAAAAACCTTAGTATGGTGAAAACGCCACAAACTAGTATGGAGAGTCCATTTGATAAGTCAATTTTGAATACCACAAGGAATCCTTGAAAAGTTTAAATAAGTTTCTTCAAGAACTCAAGAAGAATAATTCACAATATGAATAAAAAAAATTTGAAACTAGGCTGAAAAACAAAGGGGATAAACAAACCTAAGGCTAGAATCTTGCTCTGATACCAAATGATATGAATCTCATCAAGAATAACGAGACCCGAACATAATTAGGAACCCAAGATTGTTCTACGATCAGATTTGAATGGAACCTTGACCCGATGTTTATAACGAAACAAGAACCTCGGTATATTGTAGACACCATAAATGCTGATGGAAATCCGTTTGATAAGTTGTTGTTGAACGCCACAAGAATAATTCTTGATAAGTTTGAATAGTTTTTCAAAGAACCAAAGAGAAAAACTCTCAAATTTCTGAATGAATTACCTCCTTTTTTCTTTTCCATAGGTGCCTATTAATAGGCTGAATAATTACAAAGAAAGTTCCAAAAATTGCTTAATTACATACCTTCTTAACTAATGTTAAAATCTGGTAATAATAGCTTTTACTTGCCTAAAATAGAACAAAAAAAAAAACAAAAAACAAAAGCAAAATAATCTAACAAAAATAAAAGGCTATACACGCCAAAAATATATAAAAGGAAAGTGGAGTAATGAGCTAATAAAGAAAAAGAAACTAAATAGTTTTGAGTTTCTCTTTCTTGATTCACACGCCTATTACATGGATTTGCATGGCTGATCTTCTTGATCCAAATTGACCTTGATGAGGTGGACCAACCTTTGTTGCCCCTCATTGGTGAGCACACCCAAATCTTCTTGCTGAACCTTCCGGATTAAATTGTTGAGTTCTTCCTTGAAGCGTTTAGCTCGAGCTCTTGTTACCGAACCCACAGAAACTTTGATTGGTTCTTTAACTTCAAGTTTCTTAGCAGCGATGCCCTCATCACTATCAATTTGTTTACTTCAATTAGTCTACTAATCATCACCTCTCCAACCATCAATTGCCAACAAACAAAAAAACTATAACTTTACCTATCCCTTCAATTGGTTTCTCAACCAACTTCTAATAAAGGTTTTATTTTAATTTTTGTCTTTTTCTAAAAAATAAACAAAGTTTATAATTAAATTTAGAAAATTCATCCAATTTCAACTAAAAATTTCGCTTGCGTTTAGTTCACCGATTTAAAATGAAAATTTTAATTGGAGTTAGTTAACTTTTCAAAAACTAGTTATAATTTTTATAAATTTAAAAAAAATAATAAAAATTAAGATAAAAATATATAATTTAATTAAAATTAAGTTAAAATTAAATTAAAATATGAAATAAATCTAAATTTATCTCAAACTGACTAACCAAACCAAATGTAACCTTGTTTTTTTTTTTTAGTGATATATACATTGCAAAGCATCGCCACCAATATAATAACAAAACAATGCCAAAATACGGTCAAAAAAGAAAAATAAAAAAGTGGAAGGAATAAGTTAAAGAAATAGGAGAACAAAAACAAAAGAAAAAGAAAAAGTAGAAGATAAGAGCAGACGCATTGATTTCCACACCTCTACTTTGCTTTACTTTCCATCTAAAGCCCTCTCTCTCTCTCTCTCTCTCTCTCTCTCTAGTCTCTCTCTATCTGTTTCTGCCCCGCATTTTCTCCTCTTTTTCTTTTCCCACAAAATCCTAATTTGCCCAAACTTCTCATCTCTCTCTCTCTCTCTCTCTGTCCCCCTTCTTTTTTTAGGCTGCTTTGATGTGTAGTTGGTACTAATCAAAGCCCTGTTGTTATCTCTTCCAGCCAGGAAAAAAAAAAAAAAAGTGAGATTTGTGGCCAGTGTCTCAGTGATCGAGAGTCACAGACAGACAACAGACATGGCAGGTTCTTCTTGGGCGTCAGTCTCACCGTACGACAGCAGTTACAAGGACTGCTCCCAAGGCCTCTGCAGCATCTACTGCCCACAATGGTGCTACATCATCTTCCCTCCTCCGCCGCCGTTTTTCGATCCAGTCGACGACGACGACGGCGCCTCCGACCATGGCTCCGGCGCCGACTTCTCCCCCCTCATCATCGCCGTCATCGGAATCCTCGCCAGCGCTTTCATCCTTCTAAGCTACTACACCATCATAGCCAAGTACTGTCGCCGCCGAAGATCAGCAAACGACAACGTCGGCAGAGGAGCTACGGATGCAGACGACGACGACAATGCCCACCAAACGAGACCCTCCGACTCGTCGTTTCAGCCTCCTTCGGAATCGGAGGGATTAGAAGAGGGTCTGATCAAGTCGATTAGAGTGTACAAGTACAAGAAGAGTGAAGGGTTTGTGGAAGGAACAGACTGCTCGGTTTGTTTAAGCGAGTTTGAAGAGAATGAGAAGCTGAGATTGTTGCCCAAATGCAACCATGCTTTTCACGTCCCTTGCATCGATACTTGGCTTAAATCGCACTCCAGCTGCCCGCTTTGCAGATCGAATATCGCGCCTTTTCTGTTCGACGGAATGCCTCAGACTCAGAGAGAGGTGATCATGAGCAATGGTGGTGGTGGTAGAGTGGCTGCAAATGCAATGGAGTATCAAAGCAGAAGCAATGAGAGCGTTGTTGTGGTTCTGGTCGAGGATAATGTGGAAGTGGGTGTTAGAGAAGAAGAGGTTTTCGGTGTCGTCGGCAATCTGCCGAAGACCACCCCGACTGGTGGGATATTGGAGACCATCAACCAATTTGGGGATCATGGTGAGGTTGATCAGATCAATCAGCCAATAAGGAGATCGGTTTCGTTAAATTCTCCTACTTTTTGTTCCCAAGATCGTCTCTCGGTGGCGGATATATTGCGCGACTGCTCCGACGACGACGACGACGACGACGATGATGATTATGATGAGGATTTGGTGATTCAGATGGAAAATGGTTTCCAACTGTGTATGGGAATTGGTACGTCTTCAAAAGGAGGGGCTGATCATGATCTCATCAGTCAGGAACATCATTGCAAATGGGATAGAAGCGGGGCTCTTGGTTTGCTTAGGAGTCCTCTTGCTATGAAGAGATCCATTTCAACTGGGAGATTTGTATTCACAAGGTATGGGAAGGGAAAGAATTCTGTCATTCCCAATTGAAGCTATTAATTGAAATTCTTGTTCTGTATTAAAAAAAAAAAAAATTTAAAAAAGGAGAGAGAGCAGAGTTACTTATTTTGTCTATAACATATTAGAAATACCAAACGAGAGATCTTTGATGTAACTTTCAGACTAATTCATGACTGTAATCTTCCATAGTTTACGTCAATTTGGAAGAAAATGAAGAAAACGACTCTTTCTTCTACTGTTTTGCATATTACACCTGAAACACACTGTATTAGCCTTGGAGAGACTTTTATTAAGTTAGCGTTGGAGAGACTTAAGAGCTAAGAAATTATGACCGTGCGTCTATTAAAATGGAAAATTTTCTCGTATGGGTGCTTGCTTGGGTATGCAAGGATATCAAACATACGCGTATCGTATTAAATAAAAAAATATGGCAATTTAATGGAATTTACAGGTTTTCTCATACCTTACAGTTGAATTCAGTATTTGGTGTGCAATCTGAATAAGACCTAATAAGAGATTCACACATGTATCTATGATTAGGTGTCTTAATTGGTAATTAGATCTGATCGAAATCATATTTAAAATATTAAAAAAAAAAGTGTGAAAATTGACAGAATATATTAATATCTAATGATTTAAACTTATATTACACCAATATATATATATATATAAATAAATTTTTTTATTTTTTATTTTTTATTTTTTTTAATATGCAACCAAATAATTCGGGCTGAAATGTACGGTATAAAGACGAGCACTACAAGTAAAAGTATATTTTATAGGAAAATATCATTAATTTTTCCTGAGCTTTGTCATTAATATCAAGATGTCTCCTGAACTTTAAAAACTATATGTTGTGCACCTAAATTTTGACAAGTATGTCATATTGTCCCTTGTAATGGACTCTGTCAAAATTTGGAAGGATTTGCACGTGTGATGCACATGAAAAGAGTAAAATTGACAATTCATTCAATTTCTTAACCCATCTAATTGATCCATCTTTTCTTTACCCAAAAAAAAAAAAAAAAAAAAAAACCCCAAAAAGATTTAGGGTTTTGAGTCTGAATTTGGAGAAACTACAAAACCCAATTGATAGAAGAGCGTTGAGGAGAGCATGTCTGGCTTGGGAGTCTAAACTACACAAGGAGGCTTCTCTGGATCTTGCGCTTCAGAATGTGTGTGTGCTACGAAGAACTGCACCTCCTAATTCTCTTCTTCTTCTTCTTCTTCTGCTGCTGCTGCTGCTATTATGAAGATGATAATGATGAATTTGATTTTGATTTTGAATTTGAATTTGAGCCTGATTCGTGTAGTAGTGGGGAAGTTTCAAAAGAATGGACGTGGCGACATTCCAGGAGGAGGGGCTCTGCTGGAACTCAACCAACCAAATCAACTTTTTTTTTTTTTTTTGGTAAAGAAAAAATGAATCAATTGGATGTGTTAAGATATTGAATGAATTGAAAATTTTACCTTTTTCATTTGCATCACAAATCTATCCAATTTTTTTTCGGAATCTGTTACATGGGTAATATGACACACTTATCAAAATTAAAAAAGCACAACAGAAACTTTTAAAAATTTAGGGACATCTTGACAATAAAATATGGAGAATTTTTGACATTTTTTCTATTTTATGCTCTCTGGCAGCGTACTGTGTTATCCCAAGGTAAATGATGAGAAAATTTAAAAAAAAAAAATAGACAGAGAACGTTAAAAGACTTGAGAGGGGAGTGATATATAAAAAAGTGTCGGTGACTTGTATGGCAAGTTTTGTCTGGAGGATGCATCAAATGATAATCTTGGCTTGTTCAGAATCTTCTTTTAACTTTGTGCACCTGTAACAGATATTGTAAAAGCTTTGCCAACTAAATTTTAGGTTTATACAACTTGGATCCCTATTACTATTAGGCTGATTCTATATGGGATAAAGCAATTTTCCCTTATGTGTAAAAAATTTCAATCGTTCTATTATTTTTGAATGGCCTAGATCTAAAAGATGCACCAAATTAATCATAGAATACTTGCACCTAATCATACTTTGAAGGGAAAAAAAAAAAAGTGAAGAACATCTGTGGGTCTCGTCGGCCACCCAACCACATCGTCACGCCACCCCTTCCACGTCGTCTCCGGCCATGTCGCCGCTGCCTAACCAAGCGCCAGTTCTAGCCGCCCACTGCCCTAACTGCAACCTCAGCTACGGTCGCCGACATCGTGAGCTTTTATGCGTTGCCCAGATCGTGATTTCAGATCTGTAACCAAACAAAATGCAGATCATCCGAGCCCCCTCCGCTGCGAGCAGGCGAGCCTCCATCGCCACTCTTGCTCCCACCACTCACCAGCTTTCTTCCTCATCTCCGATCAGCGTGGATCGACAGATCCAATGGAGGGAAGGGCCGGCGAGTGAGCAGTGGCCTTCATGGCCGTGAATGTGCCGGAGAAGATCGTGAGGGAGAGGAGGTTGACGAGGGGTGTCGAGGGTGCAGGGGAAGGTCGCGTGGACGACGCCGGCCACGGAGATGGCTAAGAGCTGGGTTCTTGGTTCTTGGTTCTCGATTCTCGATTCTCTCTCTGTTTTTTTTTTTTTTTTCCTTTCTTTGGGTAATTGTTCTTGGGCAGGCGCCGGCGAGTCCGTGAATGCGCCGGAGAAGATAGCGAGGGAGAGGAGTTCGTCGACGGATGTCGAGGGTGCAAGGGGACGTCGCGTGGACGACGCCAGCGACGGTGATGGCTAGGAACTGAGTTCTCGTTCTTGGTTCCCCCGGTAATTGGTCATGGACATAATCAGATGTAGTAGGATGCATATAAAATTTTGTGTGCATAAAATTTCAACCGTTTAAACTGGATCTTTTAACCTCATTGATTAGATAAAGTAAGAAGATTTCATTATAGTACTCCCATCATCATCATCATCATCAATCATCATCATCATCATTGTGTAGTTGGAATAATTTTAAATTATTAAAAATATTATTATAATAGTCTTTTTTTATTATTATTAATTTTTAAACATAAATCATTAATTAGCTTTCTGATCAAATTGTTAATGAATTATGTCCAAAATTAAATAAGCAATTTACCCTATATAAGTGATAGAATACAAACGTATTGCTTTCAAAGCTACCTCCAAATCTGGCAAGGGATTCGATTTTGGATATCTAAACTCAACCACCTCTTTTTTCTACAAAAGGTTGCTTTCAGCTTATAGCCTAAATCAGCGTTGGCTAGAAGCCTTCGTTTATAGTATAAATTGCCTTTAATATTTGAGAGATTTTTAATTTTAATTTTATTTTTGGGGGTTCAATCGCATAAGGTGGACGTTTTGTATAGGGTACTCTTTCAATGGTAATGTGAATCATCTCCTACGATTAATATTAAACTTCTCATGGATTCCCTATCGAATCAAACTACCTTTAATCATTTTATGATTCTTACTTAATTACCACATACCAAACACCCCAAATATAACTTTTGATGGTTTTAGAGTTTAATTTTTTTTTTTTTAATATAAATGGTTTGAGAGTTTATTAACCGTTGTTTTTAGTAATATACTAATGGAGGTGCCATACTAATGAATGGCACCTCCATTCATTATTATTTAAAATACCCAAAATACCTTAGAAGTTAAAGTTCAAATTAATTGAATGAACTCTAATTTAAACTAAAAGCAATATAAGGGGCTGAGACATAGGGGTGCATGGCGGCAGGGTGGAAAAATGCTAGGTGGTCATGATGGTAGGGTTGAGAAGTCTGAATTTTTTGGTGAGCAAATTAAACGCTTTGTCATTTTATAATTTTTCTTCATAAGGGTATTTTGGGCATTTTATTAGATTAAAATAAAGTGTTGATCAAGAAAAAGTATTGATTTATATTTATTAAAAATGTAATATAATGATATAAAATGCTTGATTTTCAATGCATAGTATAAAAAAGGTAAATAATCAAAGTTGTAATTTTCTTTTCAAGGGTATTGTAGGTATTTTTAGGCCAAAACCATGTGTTAACAAGAAATGCGTAGATTTTTATATGAATGTAATATTACGGTATAAAAATGTAAAATTTCAAAAAATAAAGTATTTGTTTTGAGTAAAAGTAAAATACAATGTATAAAATTATATAAAATGATCCAATTTAGAAACTATTCTTACACCTTTTAAAGTTTGATGAACAACTTTGACACAAGAAAAGCAAACCTTTTTTTTTTTTTTTTGGCTGATTTTATTATTAATATTATTGATCTACAGTATTGATCTATAGTCCATACTTAAAGAAATCTCTACACAAAATTGAACTTTAAATTAGAGCTTTCCTTGAACAATAAGCGAGGTGGGTCACCAAATTAATTTTGTCAAATTTGATTATGCATTAAATAAGCACAAGTGCTTAAACTGCCAACAATAACTGATCACCAGCCAAATAAAATATTTTAAAAATAATTTAAAAAAAAACCATCAAAATGTGAACACTCATCCCTTAAGAAGGGTGAGAAACCTAGAGAACATTTTGAAAGAAAATTATTGAAGGGTTGGGGGCGTGGTGTGGTGGTCCTCCACTACCATTTCTTGACATGACAGCGCAACCGCCCATGTTCCTCTTATATATTTCTCGGCACCTGACAAACAAATCATACCGTTAAGTGAAAAAAATGGGCAGCTATTTACGTTTGCGTTTGGTTTATCGGTTAGAGATGAAAATTTTAAATTAGAGTTGATTGATTTTTTAAAAACTAGTTATAATTTTTGTTGACAATTCAAAAAAAAAAAACAAAAAAAAAAAAAACTGATATGAAAAAGTACAATTTAATTGAAATTGAGTTGAAATATTAAACGAAGCGTAACATCATAAAAGAAATTGGGATAATTAGAATCCATGTATTTTTTTATGATGTGGATTGATTTTTATACAAATTAAAAACTAAAAGTGAAAAATACCATAATGACATTAGCAATGATGTCATTATGACAATTTTTTTTTTAACCCTTTTCTCTTCTACTCTCTCTCCTTTCTCTTTCTTCATTCTGCCTCCCTTTCTCTTTCTCTCATTAATTTTCTCTACACTGCCTCACCGAGAAGATACCGCCGTTGTCACTGTTGCCGTGCCAAAACATCCGGGATGGCGATTGAAGCTGTGAGAGTTCACTGCGATTGCCACGATCGGAACCTAGCTCTTTTGGGGTCTCCCAGCATGATGGGAGGAGGTCTAGAGATTGTGGTGGCGAGATCTGGAAGAAAAATCCATCGTGCAGTGGGCCGTGTGGGTGACATGCAGTGGAGAGAAAATGAGACTTGTTATGTTTTGAATTTTTTAAATTTTTGGTATATGATTTTTGGGTGTTTGAGATAGTTTTGTGAGTTCAAAATTTTTTTTTTAATTATTCTTTCTTAGCAATATGGTGATACAATCTCCCAAAATGTTGTGGTAGGAGGTGGTGGTTATCAATCGGTAACCATCTGGTCTCCCGCTAGAGATGGTGGTTACCGATTGGTAACCACCAACCCATAACCATGTATAATGCTGAAGGTGGTAGGTACTAGTCATTAACCAAATAGTTATCGGTGGGTTACCATTCGATATCCCTCTGGACATGATGGTCATCAGTTTCCCATTAGAAGTGATGGTTATCGGTCGGTTTCACGCTGGATATCAAATGGTAACCAACCGAGAACCATCAACTGATTAGTCTCATCGTGGATACTAAATGGTAACTTGAGGGTATGATTAATCAGTAGTTTAAATTAGTAAATAGATAAGCAAATAATTAAAATATAATGACATGTCAAGGCGGTGTTTGCAATTTTTTTTTTTTTTTTTTTTTTTTGTCGTAAAAATCAAACCAATGCTTCAGTTTATGATGTTTTCCAAAAGTTCTCAAAAAATTAGTAATTTTCTCAAGTCTGACAACTGTACAATTGGAACATTTTATTTGTAATCTTATTAGTATTAGTTGACTTAGATGTAATTTTCTATTTTGACTCATCTAATATGTTACTATTTAAAACTAAATATATAGGATAATAATCAGTAAAAAAATGTTACACGTTGTTATAAAAACATATAAAAAGAAATAAAGTATCATTTTACAAAAACACCGGACAAGAGATAATTGGAAAGATAATAACCCAACAATGCCATCCTATTGTTTCATATATCTGATCAAGTTAAATCGACTTTTGAGTAGCACCACGTATGATAAGATGCTCATTACTCCAACGTTGAATATTGTGTGATGTGCTGTATCCTCATGGCTTTCATAATGCCCTCCTTTTTCACTTTAAGCATGATGAAAAATGTAAATGTGACAAGTTTCCTCAATTTACCATATGATCCAACAGATAAAATAAACAAGTTCCTGTAAATTCCTCTCTTTATAAAATAATAAAATTAATAATAATAATAATTGAGAATTAGAAATCTTTAATGTCATCATGAATTTTTTTAAGCATCTATTGTTTGTTAGTTTTTTTTTTTTTTTCAAAGGACAAAATGAATTATAAAGATATATGATGGTGGACTTAAATAATTTAAAAGAAGTAGTACGTTACATGGGTTTCTTATAAAATAAATCCATTGTGATAGAATTAACTCGAATACATCCAGAAAAACAAGCACTTATTGTACAAAGCCTTCCATCATCATAGAATTTGTGCACTAACTAGGATTTTATTTTGTTCTATCTGTCTTTATGTAATAAATTATGATAACTGGGAATAGTCCTGTCCAGCTGAAGAACTCAACTAACTCTAGCTAGCAATAATAATAAAAAAATGTTAAAGATATCAACTCTAATATGAACTTTTAAATATCAACATATTTAGTATGTGAGTTAATCATTAATTGGTTACTGTTTAAAGTATTATCATATCAATTAATTATTTTTATTAATAAAAAGATGACAATTCACTGTTACGTGAATTTATTTTCAAAAATTGAGATTAAAAGTTGGTGTCTATAACACTAATAATAAAAATAACAAGATAGGTGTAGATTAGTCTTGTACCTCAATTACTATTGACGGAGCATCTAATAATTTATATTAAAAATTTTGCAAGTGAACACCCCTTTTTAAGTTGTTATGCCAATAAACGTAGAAGAACTCTCTCACTAAAAATAAATTAATGAATAAATAAATAAATTAAGAGAGGTGATAAGTGTTTAATTCTTCATTATTTTATATCAAAGTTTATTTGTTGGTTTCTTGAGATTTTTTAGTGTTTATTTGTGTTTTTAATATTTTGTAGGTGTTTTGGACATTAAGGAATGAAAAAAGGATGAAAACGGAGCAAAAAGGAAGGAAAATAGTCACATTTATAGTACCAAAGGCCGAGGCCAGAGCACCTAGGCACTGGCCTTGGGCGCCTTGGCGTTGGCTTGAGTGCGTAGCCGCTGGCTTTGGAGTGCCTAGGTGCTGGTTAGTGTATCAGCAGCCACCGACTTTAAGAGAGCCGCAGCGCTTGTGGAGAGAGCCGCAATGCTCCGACACGAATTTTTACAATTTCAAATGGCCTCCGAACTTTCCCCTTTTGAACCCAACTTTGGGAGCCTATAAATAGGTCCTTCTAGGTATTTGGGAGTCTTTTGACCATTCTTTAGCAGCCATTCATGGAGAAGAAAAAAGAAAAGATTCATTGGTGGCTCAAGAAGATTATATGCGTAGAGATTTTCAAGACCAAAATCATTCTTCCTCATTTATTCTCTCTTCTCTTCCATGTTCTTTAGTTTTTCTTTAATTGTTCTTCTTAATTATGTTTGATTAAGTTTGTCTTTGATTAAGGGGGGTTTCAAAACCCTAGACACATGATTATTAATTTAATGAATTCGATTTTATTTTCCAACTTTCCAATTGAGATTATTTATGTTCTTCCAAATTTATTTGTTCTTGAATATTTTCTTGTTTTGTTTGGGTGCGCAACTAAATAAGGCTCGAGAATTTTCTATTACTAGATTTGGAATCTTGATCCACAATTTTCATGTTTTTCTAATCGTTAGTAGCAATTGTGATCATTGATTATGGGATATTTTCATATGATTGCATGTGGAACATAACTAAGGATAAATGAACCAAGCATATGTGTTTATTTTTTAGATCAACCTATCTTTCTCATCTTAATGCTTCTGTTGAATTAAATCTAGAGAGTTTGTTCAAGGTTGTTTAATGGGGAGGGAATTAGGCGGAAAGGTTGTTTTGCCTAACGACGAACTAAGGAAAGATTGGGGTAGCAGAGCTTGTTGTTATCTACGGTTGGTAGTTTCAATATAAAGTTAGAGATAATTCTTATTTCAATTATAATTCTATGCCTAGTGGTGGAGAATGTTTCCCTAACCAATATTTTACTATTCTTGAATTTTTTCTTTAAGTTCTTTTACGATTTCTTTTTTTACTTTAAGTATAAAAAACCCCTCTTAAATTAGTGTCTAGTTTCAGTGTGTCTTAAATTTTAGAGTCGATAACTAATTAACTAGAATCAATACCCTGCGGGAATGACCCTTGCTCACTTTATACTCAATAACAACACAATTATAGCAAGGTTTTGATTTGGTAACCCATTTGGAACCTACCAAGAGGACATGTGAAATCAGGAGTTTTGGCTACTGGCCATAGGAAAGAAATGAGAATTAAAGAGAAAAAAGGATAGAGTGAATCAGTCAGAGTTCCAGAATCATCCCCGGATGCATCATAATATCCTGACCCACGTTAACCTTGTAATTTCCAGGAAGCACGTCGGCAACTTGAGCTCATCTTATCAACACCTACATCAAGAGGACCGAAAAACCATAAATTAAACAAATTTATAAGAAAAAACCTACATTATATCAACTCACTGTAATGTGGAAAAAGAACTAAAACATACAGGAGGAGGATGTGGGTAGAGGCGCAATGGCTCGATTATGCAACGTGTCAAGAACTTTAGACCCTTTACATCTTCATAAGACGGAGATCTTCCCTGTAAAACTCTATCAACTACTTCTTGAGCTTTCTTCAATGTGCTGGAGTCCTGCATCAACATAAATAAACAAACAGATCAAGAAAACGAAGTAAATGGAGATTTACTTTTCAAGTCCAACAGTTAGTTGGGCTCTAAGGCGCTGACTTGAGAGGTGGCGTAGATAGAAAAATAGCAATTGATGTAAGTACAAATCAAGAGAAACCGAGGTCAAAAAATTCAGGAGAACACTAAACGCACCACACAATTTCATATTTTGCATATTATTTTCGCATCAATGACTAAACGAAATAAAAATAAGATGCAAAAGCTTCATCACTTGCAAAAAAAAATGTCCTCTAAATGGTAAAGGTACCTTACTTAGAAGATATGTTGTCCAAGTCAAGACCGAACCGGTCGTCTCGTGGCCAGCAACTAACATAGACAAAAGGTCATCACGTAACTGTACACTTGAAACCTGAGAGATACGGAGACTTTGTTTAGAACAAGACAAGAAAGATCAATTTTGAAATCCCAACACCAGGTAAAGTTCAGATTGAAGAAACAACTTAATTATATCTGCATTTCAGGTCAAAGAGCGGAAATACCTCTTCTCTACTAGCGAGCAAGAACCAAAGAATGCTTGGGTCGGTGTCGTTTATGTACTCTTCCTCGTCAATCCTTTCACCTTCAGCTTGAACTATCGCTTTACACTTGGCAATAAGTCCTTCAACAGTTTCCCTAATAACTGTAACTGCTTTTTTAGCTTTTACTTGCCTAGGGACTACTTTGCACAAAGCTTTAATCTGCCATAACAACAGAAGTTACCTAATTATCAACACTTAAAAAAAAAACACAATAGTAGGAGAATTTAGAGTAATCACCTTCCAGTATGGTAATATATCCGTGGAATGAGCCTCCGCCTCTTTCAATGCAGTGTAAACTGCTTCAATGACGGGGCTATTAGCAGTAAGTGAATCAAAATTGTAGTTGATTCTACCTTTAACCTATCCGTTTTCCTTTTTGAAACATCCTAGCCGTGCATAATGTCTGGGCCGACCAGGTTCAGGAATTTATAAAAACGGAAGCCTTTGGAGCTTGTTTTTCAAAAACTGTCCAAGCTGCCCCCTTGGGTTTTCCATTTTCTACAACTTTACAGTATTGAGTTTGTCCAGATTCGGCCTCTAAAGGCCTCAAAATTATGTTTCCAGATTACTGTCCAGTTTACTCCGAAAATTGGCAGTTTTGTATTTTGTTGGTTTTTACTTAAAAATTCGCACACCTTACCTCAAATGGTCGAAACCGTGAGCCTACATCAATCATGCAGCGCGTTACGTGCATATTCATCATCCATGCACTTGTTCATCTTACTTACAAAAACCAAATAGGTAACCTTACTTAGCTTACCAAATTAGGTTTATAGGTTAGTTCCTTAACCCTCATACATCAAGCATCCTCACCATCACCATAATTCATAAAATATTATATTTAAGCATGTGAGGACATTTCCACAAACATAAGATAGGCATACATAATTCCCCTATTCTTTCTAAGGCATATCATCACATTCATGCTTAAACTTAGCAATCAAGATCATCTAAACCTAGATCAAGCATATGCTAATCACACAAGAACCATAGCATGGAAAAATAAAAAGAATGAGCTTATGCACTTACATCCCAAGCTTGAAATACATGTAAATCTCTAATTAAACTTAAGGAAATTCTTAAAGGGATTAAGAGGAATACCTCTAAAGCTTGAGGGGTGGATCTAGGCTTTAGGATGAGAAAATTTTCCTCCTCACTTCTCTTCACACAACCGGCCACTCTCTTGCTCTCTCTCTCTCTCTCTCTCTTTTCAGTTCCTAAAGGCTAGAGGAAAGTTAGAAAAGAACTAGAAATTTTGAGGTTCAACTAAGTGGTTCACATGCAACCCCATATCACCTATTTATAGGTGAAAATTCTTGAATTTCCAACAATTATTTTTATTCTTAAAATTACAAATTTGTCCCCAAAAGAAAAAATATTTACTCATAAACCCCCTTAGGTGGCCGGCCATGTGGAGCCCTTGTAGGCCAAGAAATCTCTTCATAATAATCTACCTATTTCTTTCCAATTTTTCCAAAAAAATCTCAAAATTCACATATTTATTCATGATGAGGTGTCCTCCAATTAGGGCTCTGTTTGGCCTTTCCTCTTAATATGCAGTTCATTTTCTTACTAATGCAGATATTACAAATATTGTTTTCAACTATTAACAGTACTGTAATACTAAACTGCAGTTCATAATTTATCTGTACTTAACTGGACTGCGTGTAGGTTTTTCTTAAGACTTGAAGCTACTAAGTCCTTATTGCTCTAAATATTATACTTGATTTTTCTAGAGTGGTCCCGTGCCTTATTCTTACTTCTTCATCTGTAATGACGGTTTATCGCAGTATAATTTCCATACTGCTTATTATACTGTAGTATCGTCTTAATCATATCCTAAATTATCCTAGTCAAACGTTAACCAGAATAAAATCATAAATCCTTATTCTACCTCTTTCAACAAAAGGTCTCATACTAACATTGAGTCTTATAACTTATAAGAACTCAAACATATTTTGATAAATCAGATCATACATTTCACACAGGCATACATAGTACAGGCTTAGATTTCCTTGGTATCTTTGATATCACGAGTCCGTCAAAAAGTTGGTCATTACACTAAGTCTGAAAACACTAACCAGATTTCTAAAGGTAAAACTAACCCTTCTACTTCTAGAAACCGTGACATTAAGTGTTTCAAGTGTCAAGGCATGGGTCACATAGCTAGCAAGTGCCCAAACAAAAGGTTGATGGTGATAAATGCTCAAGGAGAGATTGAGACGGAAGATGAACACGAGGACGAATTTGATGAATTGCCACCTCTTGAGGACTACTATGAAGGGCAATTTGCAGTGGATGAAGAATCAATAGTGGCAAGACGAGTTCTTAGCGCACAGGTTAAAGAAGAAAAAAACAACCAGCGGGAGAACTTGTTCCATACTTGGTGTTTTGTGAATAACAAAGTTTGTAGCATTATTATTGATGGAGGAAGTTGCACCAACGTGGCTAGTACTGAGTTAGTGGAGAAATTGGTGTTACCTACCTTGAAGCATCCATGGCCGTACCGGCTGTAGTGGCTAAACAATTGCGGAGAAGTCAAGGTAAAGAAACAAGTGATGGTAGCGTTTTCAATTGGCAAGTATGAAGATGAGGTGCTTTACGATGTGTGATACGAACCACGCCAACAATGTGACGAAACCCGATACCAAATCTGAAAACGGTAACCCAAGATCTTTCAAGTTTGATGGAAACCGCGACCCGTTGCTTACCGAAGCAAGAACCTTGGTATGGTGAAGACGCCACAAACGGTTATGGAAGTCCGTTTGATAAGCCGGTTTGAACGCCACAAGGAATCCTTGATAAGTTCGGATAAGTTTCTTCAAAAACTCAAGAAGAAAAACTCACAATATGAATAAACATCAAAATCTTTTTCTTCCATCATAATCTGAAAAGTCAGCCTTATATAGGCAAAGTTACAATTTGTAAAATTCCTAATCCACCCTTAAGGATAAACATGCCTAAAATAAATAAATAAATTCGGAATTAATTCAAAATTTAAATTAAAACTTAAAACTAAAAATCAGATTACAAAGAAATCAAATCTTGATCAGATCTTGTTTTGAATTTTGAACTTTTGAAATCTTGAAGACGTAATCTTGACTTGATTCTTTGTTGGAAAATAACGTTCACTTCAACGTTGAAAAATAAAAACGTCCATATCAATCTTGGCTCTCTTCCGGGTCAAATTTGATGAGTAAAATCAATCTTTGTTCACCATCAGTAGTGAACATGCTCTCTTCTTGTTGTAGAACTCTCTGAACTAATTTATTCAACTCTTTTTTGAATCTTTTAGCTCGAGCTCTAGTCACCGGATCAATTGGAACATGAATCGGTTCGTGAGAATTCCTTTGAGCCTTGATGTCCTCATCAATGTGGTACCTATGCACGCATGTCACATCCTATTGGGCCGACCATGGTAGTACGATCGGCGAGTCACACATGATGGTTTCAACAATAGGTACTCCTTCATCATTAAAAAGCAGCCCATATCACTTGTCCCATTGACTCCAAAACTGTAATAACCCAAAATTTTGACGAACTTGTGATTTCCTTATATATAAAGGAAAATCTACGTCTGAATCATGTATGTCAACATAAAGCTCATTATCTGATTTGATTATCAAAGTATGTTTGAGTTCTTATAAGTATTATGATATTCAATGATAATTTATTAAGTCAAGGATAAGGCTTTATGATGAAAAAGGTCAACCCATGAATTATGATTTTTGTTCAGGCCAATGAATGATTAGGATAAATTATAACACGATTAAAACGGTACTGCAGTATAATAGGCAGTATTGAAATTATACTGTGGTCAACCGTCATTACGAATAAAGAAGTAAGAATAAGGATTGAGATCACTCCAGAAAAACCAGGAATAACATTTAGAGCAATAAGGACTAAGTAACTTCAAATCCTAAGAAAATCATATACGCGATCCAGTTAAGTGTAGATGAATTCTGGATTGCAGTTCAGTATGACTGTACTGTTGATAGTTAAAACAGTATTGGCACTATATGGATTATTAAGAAATTAGACTGCATATTGGGAGGAATGCCAAACATGACCCTACTTGGAGGCCAAGTAATTGTGGATAAATATGTAATTTTTGATTTATGGATTTTTCTTAACCAAAGCCTCCAACTAGGCTAAATGGCCAATTACATTTGGTGGCCTTGGGGAACAAGGAAGCAAATTAGGGATAAGTTTGAAAAGATATTTTTGGCTCCAAACCATTGCATGGCCGGCCGCTTGGAGGGATATGAAAGGCAAAAATTTGTTTTTAAGGCCAAATCTATAAATTCAAGGGGAATTTTAGAAATTAAAAGAATTGTGGAAATTTTAGGATTTTCCACCTATAAATAGAGGTGGGTAGTGATGAGTTGAACCATTTAGTTGGCTTCCCAACTTCTAGTTCCTTCTCAACATCAACTATTCCTCTCTAGACTTAGGAAAAAGAGAGAGAGAGAGAGAGAGAGAGGGTGGTGGCTGGTTGCTATGGTGGAGAATGGAGCAAGAATTTTTGCTCATACAAGGTCTAGAACCACTCTTTCAAAACTTTAGAGGTATAATCTTAACCCTCTAACTAAGAATTTCATTGAGTTTTTGTTTATGGGATTTATGTGTATTTCAAGATATGGGTTATAAGAGCATAAGCTCATGTTTTTATCTTTACATGTTATGATTTTTATATACTTGATCTAAGTTTAGATTATCTTGCTTGTTAAGTTTTAAGCATGGATTTGAATTTATGCTCTAGAATGAGTTTTAGGGTTGTATGTGCCTACCACGTGTTAGTGATAATGCCTTCACATGTTGAAGTAGGAAAAAGTTATGTATGATGATGAATGATGAAGATGATGATGACGATGTATATGTGGGTTAAGGAAATTAACCTAAAAACACAATTGGGTAAGCTTGAAAAGTTTATCAAATATTATGTTTTTCATGAAGATGAACAAGGGAATGATTGAATGATAAATATGTATTCGACATGATGCATATTGATGTAGGCTCACGGCTGTGACCGTTTGAAGTAGTGTGTGCGAATTTTTAAGCAAAAACCAATACAATACAAAACTGCCAATTTTAGGATTGAACTGGACAGTTTTCTAGAAACTTAATTTTGAGGCCCTTAGAGGCCAAATTTTGAAAAAGGTATAGCTGTAAAGTTGTAAAAAATTGAAAATCCTACGGGATAACCTGGACGATTTTTGAAAATAAGACTCCAAAGTCCTCTGTTTTTATCAAAATCTATACCTGGTCAGTATGGATAGTGTACAAGGGCATAATTTTTTAAAAGGAAAAACGAATAAGTTAAAGGCAGATTTAAGTTTTGAACGAAAAATGAAAGTTGTAGGTTTCGACGAGATCTACAACTTCCATGAGAAAGTTTTCCTAAATTATAAACTGATTTAAAGATAAAATGGGATTTTAAAAACAGTGCATGGTATAGAAAATTCATGCACATGCACTTTCAAACAAACTAAAAGGATGTTTTAAAAGTAGTTTTTAAAGTTTAATGATCTCTTTAAAAAGAGTCTGAGATTTTATGAAAATAGTTTGAAAAAGGTTTAAATCCAATGGAATTTCCCAAGTGATTTTTAAACGTAATATGTTTTATAAAAGTAGTTTTAGAAAATTCATGCACATGCACTTTCAAACAAACTAAAAGGATGTTTTAAAAGTAGTTTTTAAAGTTTAATGATCTCTTTAAAAAGAGTCTGAGATTTTATGAAAATAGTTTGAAAAATGTTTAAATCCAATGGAATTTCCCAAGTGATTTTTAAACGTAATATGTTTTATAAAAGGTAATTTCAAGTATTATGGCAAGAAATACTTAATTTGTAAAGTTATGATATTTTCAAGTTAACAAGATATTTTTAAGAAAGGAAAATACACTAAGTTACATAAGAATATGGTAACAAGTGCATGACCAATGATAATTGGATATGATACCGATTTGTTATGTTAGGGCCTGTATCCATGATTACCAATGGTAACTAGATATTATACCAGTTTACTATGTTAAGGTACCAGTGGTAATCAGATAGGATACCGGTTTACTATGATAGGATTTGTATCTATGATTACCAAAGGTAATCGAATTAGATACCGATCTAGTATGTTATGGTTTATAGAAAGATAGAATGACTCTTATTTTATACCCTGTTTGAAAACAGGAATATTAAACCTGTTGTCGTACCTTGTTGGAACGATGACCAAGAGTGTAGGATAATTTGTAAGTACAACTCCGTCTACAACATGTGCAAAATGGTTTTATTACATTGCATGTTTTTCAAAAATTCATGCATTGATTTACATGATGTACATATGTTTTATGTTTTATGTTTTATTATTATGACATCATGAAAGCATGTTCACTAATAATAAATCACATGATAAGAACATGATTAAGTTTTCAAGTAAAAAACGGTTAAGATTTAAGTTTTCAAGTATGATCAACCAAGAACAATTTTTCATGTAATAACAAAAGAAAAGCTAGTTTTCTTGTGTCGCACCGACTTGCCACGAGGACGGGTTTAAATGGTTTGAGTTGGATTGGATTGGCTGCCCCAACCACTCCATTTTAAACGGTTTGATTCATGGTTTGAATTAGATTGGACTGGTTGCCCCAATCACTCCATGGCTATAATGATGCAAATGAGGCTGCACAACCAAGCATACATGTGGGGGAACTAATAGGTGGGCTTGGAGGGACTCAAGGGTAGCACCCACGTGATCCATTAAGCTTGCCAATTAGGCCAATTACTAGACTTAGAACCAAGCGATTTAAAGAAGCATTGAATGGGATGATTCAAGAAATTTGGACTCAAGTAAATTCGTGGAGGCACATTGAGCATGATCCACGTTATCATCAGAGGAGCATCACCATGATTGAAGTTCTAGAAGAGTCCAGTCAAAAACAAGCTTAATTTCAGCATGGTTACTTTCCCCTTTGGTGTATAGGTCTGATTGTAAGGCTTGCATACCAATTTATTTAACTTTCCTTATTTGTTAGGCGAGATTATTTAGGTGTAATGGCTGATAATAAAGCCAATTTAAATACTTAAATTTTCCTTTTTCTAGTTGTAGGCATGATTTAAGAGAGTAGATTAGTTTCCTGATTTGTTTTCCTTTTGTCAAATCCGAATTTATTATAGGATAATTTAGGAAGAAGAGATTTGTACCTAGCAGCCTATAAAAAGGCATATTTTGAAGCTAATGATCAGTTTTTGGAGAATTTAGAAAGAAAAAAAATAGAGAAAGTGTGTTTTCTTGCATTCTTGAAAAGACTTTTAAACTTATAAAGTTATTCTTGTGGCGTTCAACAACCAAACTTATCATCTAGGTTCTTGAGACGTTCTTAAGAGTCTTGGTGTGGCGTTTGTCATTATCCGAAGTCTTCGTTCTTATCTTGCTAGGTAACGGGTCAAGGCTCAAACAAGCTTGCGTCTTGAAGGTCTTGGGGTTTGAATCCACGTTTGGTGTTGGGTTTCGTCGTTTCATCGGCGAGGTTCATATCAGTTACTTTCCTTTTTGTGTTATAGGTCATATTGTAAGGCTTGCATGTCAATTTGTTTAACTTTCCTTATTTGTTTTAGTGGTAGGTGTAATGGCTGATAATAAAGCCATTTAAAAATACTTAACTTTCCTTTTCTAGTTGTAGGCGTGATTTAGGTTAATGTGTAAAGTTAGTTTCCTGATTTGTTTCTTTTGGTAAAATCCGAATTATTGGAGGAGAATTTGGAAAGAAAATACTTGTACTTAGCAGCCTATAAAAAGCATGTTTTGAAGGTTATGATCAGTTTTTGAAATTCAGGAAAAAAAAAAAAAAAGTAAGAGTGCTTATTGTGTTTTCCATGCATTCTTGAAAAGACTTTTGAAATTATCAAGTTATTCTTGTGGCATTCAACAACCAAACTTATTATCTAGGTTCTTGAGGCATTCTTGAGAGTCTTGGTGTGGCGTTTGTCAATATCCGTAGTTCTTGGTTCTTATCTTGCTAGGAAACGGGTCAAGGCTCAAACAAGCTTGCGTCTTGAAGGTCTTAAGGTTTGAATCCACGTTTGGTGTTGAGTTTCGTCATTTCATTGGCGAGGTTCATATCATACATTATTTCATAAGGCTAAGTTAAAGGTAGAACTTTTCATGAAATTATTGTTGATAGAGGTCCGAAATATTAAGAATTTCAATGACCTCGTGCAACATCCTCAGAACGACCACAAAATAGGAAGAACGACCACTAAAATTTACAGAAACAACCATCCGGTTGTTCCTTCTAAATCTTGACTTTAGCTTTTTTATTTAAAAAAGCAAAAAAAATACTAGATAGGGGTCTTTGATCATGTATTATTTGCCCCAAAAACCTCGGAACGATCAAAAATAAAAAGGAACAACCACTAAAATTTCAAGAACAACCGATTGGTTGTTCTTTCTAAATCATCCCTTTTTTTGGCTCCTTTAAAATTTAATGACAATAAAACATATTAAAAATAAATAACTGATTTTTAGTATGGATTTATTTCAAATAACAAACAATCATTTATATTGTCTTGAATTTAACATCACCCTAATATCACTAGTAATATCTCACCAATGTTGATGAGTAAGTTACATGTTCTTACCTTATTTTAAAAGGTTAAATTAAAAGTTGGGCTTTTCATGACTTTATTGTTGTTAGTAGTCTAAAACATTAAGAATTTCAACGACACTGCGCAAAATCCTCAGAACAACCACTAAAATTTCAATAACAACTATTTGGTCGTTCCTTCTAAATATGGACTTCATTTTTTTCCTTAAACGAAAAGCTAAAATAACCATATCAGGGTCTTTCATCATGTATGATTTGCCTCAAAAACCTCAGACCACCCATAAAAAAAATGGAACGACCACAACAAATTCAAGAACAACCACTTGGTCGTTCATTTTAAATAGTCCCTTTTTTTTTTTTTTGGTTGCTCTTTAGAAAACTAATAAATGAAACATCAAACATCTAACATCCTAAAAATAAAATCAAAATTAATGACTTTCTCAAAAGACTCGCATTCATAAAACGAAATTAATGAAAACGTAAATTGTCAAACTAATAATTGTTATTATTAGGTGATGCTTCTAACATCGGATGGATGTGATGATTTGGGGCTTTTTTTTGAATAATGTCCTTTCTGATCACATGTCGCACATTTATACTTCTTTACTATATATTCTCCTTGTAAAGGGAAGCGAGTTATTCTTGGCCTCCCTCTAAACAATTCCATGTCTGGCTCTACTACGTTAATCACTCTTATCTCTTCAAGGATATTGTGCCATTGCAATTCAGGAAGAACAAAATAAATAGTTTCTGCATATGCCAATATCAAATAATTTGAAGTGTAGTACTCAGAACAAAGGGAGTATATGTAAGCTCCAGTATGTTGCGGCCAATAAAGACCTACTGCTGCTATGCATGGATGCACGGAATCTTGTCAATGTTGAAAACCCCACACGTGCAACTCCTTGTTGTTAAATTGACACATGCATTGAAATCACCACCCATCACAATGTATTCATTCTCATTCAGTTGGTATGGCGTCAATGAACCAACTTCATCAAATCTTCCTTTGAGTATTTCTTCTCTCTTTGGTGTAATTGGTGTGGTCACTAAAACTGATTCTCGACGCCGAGTGAAGAACTATTGTCCCATTGTGAAGAGGACTAAATCAATCATTGCAGTTATGGGATACTCTCTTGCCTTCAGCATCATATTATTCAAAGTCTTGACTATGTTAGTAGTCATAACTTCATACCTGTTGCCTTTAAAGTGAGCTCTTAACCACTTCTCAAACTTGGCATCCTTCTCGAGATACTGATCCACCTTTGAATATTTTTGACTCATGTCATTGAAATGTTTTCAAACTCCTCCAAAGGGTATGCTACAACAGCATCTTTGAACACTCTAAGAGAAGTAGTACTCTTTAAACGATTCTTAATATTCATCATAACATGATAATAGCATGCCCCATGTTGCGCCATAGGATAAACGTGACTCACCGCATAACCAATGCTTTGGTTCCTGTCTGAAATAAAACATAGCTCTGGGCTATCATGTATTACCTCCTTCAGCTTTTCAAAGAACCAAGTCCATGAATCATTGTTTTTAGTGTCACTCAAACCCCACGCAATGGGATAACTGTGATACTCACTATCTTGTGTGGCAGCAACCATCAACACCCCCTTATATTTAGTTTTGATCTAATCCCCATCTATGCCAATAACTTTTCTCATGTTCTTAAAACCCCGTATAGCTTCTCCTTAAGCCATTAAAAAAATAAAAAAAATAAAAAATAAAAAAAACTTGAACTTCTTCTCCGAATCAACTTCAATGTGCGTAGCTGTACCCTTATTAACCTATTTGAGCATGTAACAATACAAGGGGAGCATGACAAAACTATGTTGTGGCATCCCTTTGATCAGATTTTGAGCAAATTGCCTTCCTTTCCATGCCTTCCAATAACTTACTTGAACATTCAGTTACAGACTCATAAATCCCATGAGAACTTTTGGATTGGGTGGTTGCTTACAATCGATGAAGTGTCCCTTCATGCGAGCTCCAATTACATAATCGGATGCTTGTCTATGATTGATCGATCAATTTATTAACGAGCAAGTGTTGATACCATTATATTGTCGAATGATAAAAAAATTCGAACTTGGCATTTTTATAGCTTGCACCCCGCCACAAGCAATTTGGTCCATTTTCACACACAACTTCCTTTAATGACTTGGTTGACTTCTTGACCTTCATTTCAAACTTTCCATTAATGACGACGAGGTTTAAATTCATATTCAATTCTTCCTTGCAATCAAAGTATTTACCCACCATTAAATCCGAACCATCACTTCTCCCGCTATCAGAACTTATTAGTGGAACAAATCTTGTCTCTTCAGATTCAGAATGTTGACAACGGTCATCATAAACTCTCTTATGTAGACCATCACCTCTCTCGGGTACACCATCATCTTCTTCGGGTACACCATCACATCCTTTACGCACCTCATCACTTCCTTCGGGTACATCATCACCTATTTCATCTACACCATCATCTTCACTAGGTACTTCCTCATGCACTATCTCCTCTGGTGTTGGATTGGAATCGGTGATTGGAGTTGGATTGAAGCCAGTGATCCTTTCATTGATTGGTGTATTAGTTGTACAAATCTGCAGCGGATGCTACTACAGAGTAATTCAGTTGGAACAAGCCTTGCAACAAATGGGATTTCTTCATTGATCTGACACCCAAAATAGTCGTCATGGAAGCCTAGTGCATCACCACCATCACTGTTCAAATCATCATCTCCACGAACATATATTGTTTTTCCTTTATCACATTTTCCTTTGACTATAACATGTAAAGTCATTCGCTGTTTTTCTTTGTACAAAAACATAAGATCTTTAATATCTGAATCGCTAGAAATAAGAGTTGGTGTAGCAATGTCACCAAATATGTCTCCAACAAGTTTATGTGTTATCTCAATTGCACACTTATTTCGGTCAATACTTGTTATGTCGTAGATTGTCTCTTTCAATTTCAAACTCCTATCAACCACAAAGCCCTTGCTCATACCAATTCCGAACCACCTCCAAAAGCCGCCATCCACATTTTCCCACTTTCCATTATATTCCACGAGAATGTAGATCCGACTCATACCTATCATGGATTTTGAGATTATCAAATAACAAACAATATAAATAATATAACTACAAATTTTACATCAATCAACACAAAAATAAATAAATAAATAAAATAAGAATCATGTAGGAACGTTCGTTATTATTCCACACTGTAACTATAAAAAAATTGCAAGAACTGTCAGAACGACAAGGAACAACCATCATTTTTCCACACGGTCGTTCGAAACAAATGACAGTTGTTCCATCTGAGTCATCTTCAACCTTCGTCTACAGTAATGGCAATCCCTAAATTCATTTTATTTTATGAAAAAACAAATTTGATTTTTAGGCTAAATAAACATATACATTTACATATAATCCTCTAAAACTATCTTACAAACAACATCTAGCCATTTACTAACCTTACAAAGCGTTTTTTTTCAAAAATCTTATTTCTCCTCTTTTTTTCCTTCTTCAAAGCCCTTGATCGTAGAACATTGGGAGTTCAATTACTGTTAACGTCGATCTTCGGGTGTGCCATTGTTGCCGGAATGAAGTGACTGTTGAAAGATTTGGGGTGGTTCTTGGCATTTCTCTCTCACATGAATGCATCCTTCCCTCTTCGCACACCTCCACGCAGAGCTGCTCAAGAAATCATATTTTGATTTCTTTTATTGGATTTTTTTGTTTTTTAGTTTTTACCTTATATTAATATATTTATTTTTTATATTATTTAAAAAAAAGTCATTTTACTAATTAAATTTTTTGAAAGTCATTTTGCAAATTAAAAAAAGTTAAAAGGTTATTTGTCAAATTCACCCTTAATCAACGCAAGACCCTTACTTGCTTGTTTATCCATCATCCAATCCATAGCAAATCGGGTGAAAGCCATTTTTTCTATTTTTCAAATTAGGTAAATATCACTACTTATCGGTAAATATCATGATTTTCTAGTAAAATCATTATTGATTCCTTTTATTACAATGATTTTTAATTATTGTAAAATTTTTTATGTTTTTAAATCAAGTAAATATCACTACTTACTGATAAATATCATGATTTACTAGTAAATATCGTTATTGACTCCTTTTATAACAATAATTTTTAATTTTTTTTCCCCTCTTTTTTAAACCTTTATGGCTTTTTTGTTGTTGTTTTTTTTTCTTTAATTTTACAATTACATTTTACTTTAAATTGCAAAAATAGCCCTCAAATTTAGTAAAACCTAAAACTAACCCCAAAGCATCCATTGTGCTACCAGAGAGACCGCCGTCATTGGAGATAATAGAGATGCAACCGGAGAGCACGACGCGCTAAGGTCATCGAAATCTGGACTCGAATTAGAGTTTTGCGCGGAGGTCATGATTGTTTCTCGCGGGGACGGAGACGACGAGCGACGGAGATGGAGACGTGAGCCACAGCAAGGCAAAGTCGCCAGTGAATCTGGGAAAGCAGCCGCGGGGATGGCTGGCGAAATCCCCGATGATGACGAGTGAGTTAGAGAAAGCAGTTGAGACTCGCCGGAGGATCTATCAGGCTCAAGAATCACGTTGAGATCGGCGACGCTTTGTAAACGGCGACGATCTGGGACCGACGAGAAGCAGACGCGATGATCTCGGACCGGTGAGTAACAGACGCGGTTCTCGCCTCCCTCGTGCTGCGACGGTGACGGTGACGGTGACGCGATGGCAACCAGAAATGGCAGCTTCAGATCTGGTTGAGAGTAGAGCCAGGGGAGAGAAAAGGAAGAGGGGGGACAGGGGTTAATGGGGGATTTTGAAAAAAATAGGCGTAGGATATGCTATTCTTTTCCACCCAATCAGAAAATGCTATTATTTTTAATTCTATATTTGTATTATGCTATTCCATCCATTCTCCCTATATATATTTACATAAATGATATTGTTATATTACATTCAAATTTTGAATATAATATAACATGTTTCCAATTTTGTATTGATCTTGATTATAATTAAAACTTTTGGGTAGAAGTAACTTTTGTTTGGAAACTTTTAGTTGGTAGACTTTTTGCTCATTAGAAATCTAAAGAGATAAAGAGTTATCCTTTGTATTGTTTTTTTTTTTTTTTTCCTCATATATTGAAAGCCAAAACAAAGACACTAAAGTTAATGAGTGAATCAATCATTCAATAAGAACGTTCATTCGTTTGTTTAATCAAGCATCGGAGATTAGGTGTAGAAGAGCTTTCAATGAATGAGTTGGTCACTTTCAGATTCGGGTGGAGTTTTTTCAAGAAGGAGATTAAGAGTTATCGACTTAATCAGATGATGTTAAAATTCTTATTTTTACCCTTTTTGTATGTTTGATTAATATAGCTATAGAACAATGACAAAAGTTTGAGAAATTTTTATTGTTAACTTTCCCTTTTTTTTAATTTAGTAATAAAAAATTCTTAAAAACATGTTTTTCTTTTCTTTTTTTCTTTTTAAATATAATTCTTAACAAAATGACATCCTTTTCTTATATCATTTTCTACATAATTGTTTTTAAGTTTATTTTATTTAATTATTTTAATTATATAAGTATTTGGTTGAAGAAAGAAAATTATTATATAAATAGAATAAAAAATATATACGGGGAATTTTTTTTTAAGTAAAATTTGAAATATAAAATTATTTTATAAATAGAATAAAAAGAAATATACGGGGAATATTTTTTTAAAATAAAATTTGAAATAGATGAGTTGGAAATAAACTTTAATTTTTGTGCAAAAATTGTACTATTTTGGTGCAAAAGCTGCGCTAAATTAGAGTTATACCTTGGAGGAAAAATGTCATAAATTCCCCATAAACTTTGTCACTATTATCAAAATGCCTCCTGAACTATGAAATATACATATTGTGTCCTCTGAACTTTAATATGTGCGTAAAGTTGTCAACTCAGTTAGTTGTCCTTAGTTTTTCCATTATATTTAATGTCAAAATTCCCCCTGAACTTTGTTTTTGTGTTAAAATGGTCTCTGATCTTTGCATTTGTGTCAAAATACCCCTTGATCTTTAATATTTATGTTAAAGTGCCACTTGATCTCTAATATTTGTGTCAAACTGCCCTTTTTAACTTATTTTATTTATCTAACATTTATAATTACTTAATAATTATTAACTTTTTTAGAATAGGTAAGGAAATTTTTTTTCTACTAAAAGAAAATGTGTTTTTTTTTTTTTTTTGCTTATTTTAATTCAAATTTACATTCATTTTGATTTTCTTAAACAAATATAACTACACAACTTATATTCATTATTTTCTTGTCATAATATTACAATTTTTAGTTTAATTACGATTGATAATATTGTACCATAATATGCAAATTAATCATTTTTAAAGTATAAAATATAACTAAGAATGTGTATTAGAATAAATTTACAATACTTATTCTCATTATGAATTTAGGATATTTTTCCTACCTTGGAGATATATTTCATAGTTCAGTGGCCATATTGACACTAGTAACAAAATTTATAGTGAATTTATGACATTTTTCCTACCTTGAAGATATATTTCATAGTAACAAAATTCATGGGGAATTTATGACAGTTTTCATGCCTTGGAGATATATTTCATAGTTATTTCATAGTAACAAAATTCAAGGGGATTTATGACATTTTTTCCTACTTTGGAGATATATTTCATAGTTCAATGGACATATTAACACTAATAACAAAATTCAGGGGGAATTTATAACATTTTTCCTACCGTGGAGATATATTTCATAGTTCGGTGGACATATTAACACTATTAACAAAATTCAGGAGGAATTTATGACATGTTTCCTACCCTAGAGATATATTTCATAATTCAATGGATCTATTGACACTAGTAACAAAATTAAGGGGGAATTTATGACATTTTTCCTACCTTATAGATATATTTCATAACTCAATTGACATATTGATACCAATAACAAAATTCATAAAGAATTTATAACATTTTTCCTACCTTGGAGATATATTTCATAGTTAAGTGAATATATTAACACTAATAATAAAATTTATAGAAAATTTAGAACATTTTTCCTATCTTAGAGATATATTTCATAATTAAGTGGATATATTAACATTGATAACAAAATTCAGGCAATTTATAACATTTTTCCAAGGAGATGGTCTAGTTTTTCATCGCTGTCACCCACTCTCTCTCTATCTCACGTTCTCTCTCTCTCTCTCTCTCTCTCTCTCTCTCTCCCCCTTGCGGTGTCTCTCTCGTCCAAGCCCCAACACAGAGGAAGGGGGCTGCCTCCTCCTCATTTGCAGCAACCCGTTGGAGCAAGAAGGAAAATCCAAGGACCTTATGTTGAGTGTAATTCTTATTTTTTAAATCCGAAAATTTGTGTTTCTTGAGTGTAATTCTGTGATTTGTGTTGACATGGTTTTCCACTCATTTTGAGATTTTGATTTTAGTTATTTGAAATGAAGGACTATGATTTTCCTTCTTTAGAGATCAAATGAGTCAATATATTTTAAGCTTTGAAAGCCTAGCTTCTATTTAAAAAATTTGAGTGCCATATTACATATTGCACGTTCTTGGTTATGATTTCAGTTTTGGTGTTTGGGTTAAATTAAACTTGATGCTTAGATTTGATGGGATAATAAAAGATGAACATTTAGATAGTTTGGTGACAAATGTTTTTGCATGCAAGGTGTTTGATAAAATGCCACTGTTGTAGAATATTTTAGCACTTAACTTGTTTCATGAATTTTGATTGCTCGGTTTGACAACCTTACCCTTTTATCTTAGATTTCTTATGTTGATTGATAATCTTGAGACTCTAAGTGCTAGAAGTTTTATTAAAATTTGGACTTAACGAATAAAGTCAAACAGGAATCTGGCCGTTTTTCAAATCTGGTGTTAAGCCATGGTTACTGCACTGAGACCAAGTGTGTCCCCTTTTAGTATATGTTATAAGCTTCACGTGAGCGCAAGAATCACCTCAATCGGACACCTGTCACTCAAGTTATACTGTTTTGAAGTTTAGAACTCAAAACTGATTTTCTGCAGAAAATCAGCAAGTTGTTGATCTGGTTTAACGTGGCTTTTGGGACCTAAACGGTCTCAAAACCTAGGTCATGATAGCTCAATTCGAAGCTCTATGTGTCTAGTGTCAGTAGGAACCTGTTTCATAATTTTCGGAGCTATGTGGTATGTTTTATGCACATTTCCGTGACGGTCGCCAAACCTGCGTTTTATCTATACCAAAGTTCATGAACTAGGACACCAAATCCTAAACTTACTTGCTGCACCAAAACCACTCTTACCACCATTTAGGGTACCTTATAAGTAACGTGTGGCGCTTGAAATCACCTTGATTAGAATTTTGTAGTCCGAGTTGTGAGCATTTGAAATTTCACGAAGAAACTTTCAAAATGCTGTCAAAACCTGAAAGATAAGAATTTCGATTTCTTAGAAGTTATTTTTGAGAGGTTAAGAAGACTTGAAATAGGGCTTATAATAGCTCGTTAGAAAGTTCTACATGTCTACTTTTAGAAAGAGTCAAAATTTCATAATTTTTAAGATGACGAGGAATATTCGGTGAATATTCTTCCTTAGGACGTTTAATCTGCCTATAAATGTTAAAATGAGATAGAATGAGTACTCTAGGTAGTTTTACGGCATTTGAACCTAGAAAACTCCCAAGGCATGGTTTGAGGGAGAATTTAGAAATTGGACCTAAGGATGAGACGCTTGTTACATTATTATCAATATTGGATTATATGAGTTTGATACATGGTTTGTTAAATATGATTATTCATATAGAATAGGGTGTATCTTATTTGATTGGCTAATTTGACTCTTTGCCATATGACTTGTCCCATCTAAATATTGGATATATGCTAGAAGGGTTGTTTTGCATTACTATTGACATGTTTCATGTATTTTGGACTATATTTACCGTACCTTGTCTAACCTATATCTCAATTATGTTTTTTTTTATATATGGTAAAGTGGTAAGTGAAAGGTTCATAGCGAGATAAACTCTGGTGGTCGGGATTTATTTTACGTCATTTAAATTTCTGTTATTTTCTTTTTATGTTTTTGGACATGTTGGGTGAGCGTCCCAGTCTGATCAGATCTATTCTCCCAGAGGTTTAAGGGGGAATAGGAAGGCTTCCGTATGGGTTACGGATGATAGCGTATGGTGTCTAGTTATAAATTATATTGATTCAGATATCTTCATATTAATTCAGAGACTTCAAAGGACTCACTCAGGTATGAAAGCTCTATTATGAGAGCTTTAGGTTTGCCTCTTGCACGCCGTCACCACCCTTTTCATGGTTGACGACTGTGCATATGATCTACTAATTAAATATGTTTTGAAAGCAGTATATTAATAATGTGTGCAGATGTATGAAATTGAATTGTTTTGACTTGTGTTGTTTTATTGTGTCTATCCGGCCGGAGTCGTTTTATTGTCGTCTTTCCCTGTTCCTTCCCTACTGAGCATTTGGCTTAACCCCTTTTATGTTTTCCCCCCTTCAGGATAGGATATTCTTGCATCAACTAAAGTCGAGTTGCATTTCCAGAGATGTTTGAGACAAGTCATTTTTTATTTGTTATTTTACTTTCAATTGTATTGTATCATGTGTAAAAGTAATTGTAGCAGTATGACATTGTCCCATGGTTTTATCTGTAATGAAAACTGTATTTTATGGACTGTTTGTAAATACTTAAATTTCAAGTATCCGGAGCATATGTAATTTTATTTCTCAATAAAGTCTATAAATTCTGTTTTGAGCTAGCTAGTCCGATGTTATTTGCTTTTAATTGTTTTTAACTAGTAAACCCCGTTTTGGGTGTTAGAAATTTGGTATCAGAACACCAGGTTCTTTGGGAATTGAACCTGTGTGTGTCTTTAACTAATAAGTTCGGTGAATTAACGATTTAAGAGTCGCAACATTTTTGGGACTTCAATACCTATTTTCTTAAACCACCCACCAACTAAATCTTAAATTTTAATTATTACTAGTTATACCCCTCTTATTTTCCCAAAAAAATCCCTACAATAAAGCTATAACTTTTATCCTTTTTTAACCCTCCAATCGATAAGTTACCTTTTTTTTTTTTTTTTTTTGGGACAATTCTTGTTACATTTATTCTTCGTCTTCGTCTTCTTCTTTAGTTTTTTTTTTTTTTTTTTTTTCCATGCCAAACCATCAAAGAGCTTTAAAAACTGTAAAACTGGAAAGAACAATCGTCAGATGATTCAATACTAATTCTTAAAAAAAAAAAAAAAAAGAAAAAAAAAACGAAACAAAACAAAATAACATCATCTGCACCGCATCTTAAGCCTTCAAGAACCAAAAGGATATCAATAAACAAACAAAATTAAAAAGACATCATTCCACCACCCATTTCTAATTTGTATTCGTTTTCCTTGAATACGTATAAATACTTTAGACAACAGCCAAAAAACAAATCTACACATAATATGATATTTGAAAAGAAAATTGCATACGGTTTTTATTCGTGAGAGCAGTTTATTATTCCTGTGATCGAATATTAAATTAGATTTTAATATTTAATGTGTATTATAAAGGGTGTTTACTATTTTTTAATTATTAAGATGATGTATGAGGAAAGAATATTTTAAGCAATTGGAGCCTTTGGATTTAAAATCTGATGTCCATTTGATTTATGGCTTCATCCGGCCTTGAAATTTTGTCGGTTGGGAATTTAATGTCTATGTAATGTCAATCTTAACAAGTTTCTTTTCGATTCAAGGATAGCGACGATCATCTTTCTAGCTTTATTAGCCTTTCTTTGTATCAGGGGAGCTTCTCGTTTCATTTGATATTTTTGTTATGAACAGGCTGATTTTGGCAAGTCACACTTGGTTATATATAATCCTTGTTCATTGTATAGTTGCTTATTAGATCCCAAAGCTTTATCACCGGAAACTCTCTTGAGGCTTTTGATTTTCTATCTCCAGTCTTTCTTTTGCTAGGCACTGAGTTTCCCGATTTAAGAGGTTTTCTTGATTTAGAATACAGTAGTATCTTGAAATCCAGTTTAGTGTCTACATTCATCATTATTATAATTAGGGAAAAAAATATTTTATAAATTGAAGTTTGGAGGTATCTTGCGACACTGTCTAAAGTTCAGGTTCTTATTGTAGTACACTCTTTCATATGTATTATGATTTGTATTTGTTTTACTTTATTTTTTTGTGTGGTGAATTTGTAATTTTTTTTTTTTTTTTTTTTTAAATTTTCATAGGTGAACTTGGTGCATGTATATAAAGTTTTCTGTTTTTTTATTATTCTTAACGTTAGATTTTTTATGTGGATATTGATAATTATTTCGGCAATTTTTTTAACCACTAGTGTAGACCATTGGAGTCAGAAATGTCCCGTGTTCGTGACTTACGACATTATCATTGTTGACAGCTTTTAGCCTGAACTTCCCAAACCTAACCTCTCCAACAAAGTCTTTATGATTTGATTCAACTTGATATTTCTCTGAGCGTAAATTATTAAATTGGTCCTGAATTTTTAATTTTGTATAACTTTGATTCCTGAATTTTTTTTTGTAGTTAGAATGTCCCTAAATTTTTAAAATATTGTTATAATAGTCATTTACATTAATTTTTGTATAAAATCCGTTAGTTAATATAACTTTTTGACCAAATTAATTACTAACATATTCCCTCTAAAAATTAACAGAAATGATTATTATAGCAACATTTTAATAGTTTAGGGACATTGTCTATTCTTTTTTTTTTCATGGCTGGAATAATCATTAACTATTAAAAATATTGCTACAGTAGTTATTTTCGTTAATTTTTTTACGAAATCGTAGTTAACACTACTTTTTAATTACTATCAAATTCCGTTCAAAAATTGACGGAATGAATTATTATAGTAACATTTTAAAAGTTCAGAGATATTTCAGTTACCAAAAAAAGTTCAGGGACTAAAGTGGCACAAAGTTAAAAGTATAAGAACTAAATGAGCAATTTACTTTTTCTCTAAAATATCAAATCGTACCGTCTAAAAATAAAATTGTTTTTGGTTTTGGAGTAACTCCTATTAAAAAAAAAAACCATCAAATCGAACACTAACACTGAAATGGGTTGTCTTTTTTTTTTTTTTTTCTTTTTGGGAGTAAAATGAAATGTTTTGTTTGACTTTTTGCTTGATCAATATCTTTAATATATGAAAAATACTTTAGAATATCGATGATGTTGAATATCACAATAATAGAGAGGTTGGATCTATTTGGGGGTCTTATATTGTGAGACTCACTCTATATTAATGTGTGGTGTTTAATATTACTAATATTTTTCAGTATTGTGCTCTATCGCATAAAATTGCGCACCAATTGAATTTTTATAATATCCAGCTACAGGCCAATAGAAACTTATCTCTATTTTATTTTTTTAACAGTGTCACAACTGACAAAACAATTTTTAATTTGTCATTGGTCGCAGAGCTTACAAACATTTTGAAGGAGATCTATTAGCATCAACCTAATCAGATAACACATTTCTATCATTAAGCACCTTCGTAATTAGATCTTTGGATTAATTAGATGTGATTAATAAACATAATCTGATCATTTCATCCCAAACCTTTATCCCTAGCCTCCTCCCCCATCTGTCTCTTAATTTGCTGCGAAGGGTTAGGAAATTGTCAACTAGTTCAACAATATATATAGTAGACATTACAAAAATAACATTTCTTGTTGGGGGTATTAGATGTTTGAAGCCGATCACTGACATATTGGGAAATATAATTAATTATCCTTATAACTTTCAACATTTTTTAAAAATATGTTAGGTAGCTTTCGCTCTAGTTGACCTCCTGGTCGCTCAATTCAGATTGTGTTAACTTGTACGCTATTATTATTACACGTTTAATTAGTATATAGACACATACTATCTTTTATTCCCTAGGATAACTGGATATTCTCAGATCAATATCCATCCTTATCAGCTTATAACTTGTTCCGGTCTTTAAGGACGTCTTCTTCCTTTTATTTTATTTATTTATTTATTTTTAATTTCAGATAGCATCCTACGTGGAGGGATAATGATATAGGATCAAATAAGACTGTTTGATCATCATTGTTTTTTTTTTTTTCAATTTTTTTTTCTTTTTCATAATTTTTCTTTTGTTGGAGCGATTGTCCACACATCAATCGTCTTACAACTATCTCCTCGTCACCACGTTCCTCCGTCTTCCGTTGGGAGACATTGGGCACGTACCTACAAACGGCACTCCAACACTCAAGTCAGCCAAATAGCTATCACTACTACAAAATAGAGATTCGACGACGATTAAAAACCGTCGTGGTAATACTTAAACGACGGTTTTCTAACCGTCGTGGAATCCACAGTCGTGATATATATTTGGATTCCACGACGGTTCGAAAACCGTCGTGGTAGGTAACAATGAAAAAAAAAATTACGAATGGAGCTACCACGACGGTTGAGTAACCGTCGTGGTAGGTAACAAAAAAAAAATTTTATGAATTTCCACTAAATCAACACTTTTTTCCGGAACACATTTAAATCACAAAATCAACACTTTTTTTCGGAAATTCCCCAAATCCATGCCTTACCCAACCAATTTAATTCAATCTAAAACACAACCACAATGAACAATCACCGAAAATGTAGGGGACGGATTTTGGCCATTTCGGACGGAATATTCCCAACTCAACAATCTACAAAATCAACATTTTGGACAAAAAATTCTCAAATACGTGCATTACCCAAGCAATATACATTACAACTTACCGGCTTGTCAAGCGTCGATATGGGCGAAGTGCGGCGAGAGAGAGAGGGAAAGCCGCGTGGGTTCCTTGGTGGACCCGTCGGAGAATGGAGGAGGCCGCGTGAGTGGTGGAGGAGGCCATCGGAGAGAAATAGAGGGAAGAAATTGGGTGGCTTTGGGTATGGAGTTAGAGAGTGAAAAAGTGAAAAAGTGAAAAATGCTTGGAATGTAATGGGGTGAGAAAGATGATATTTTTTTGGGTTTTAATACACGCTCCAAAAAATTGAATTTAATTTAAAAAATTTCAAAATTCCCGCCTTAGTACCTACCACGACGGTTTTTGGGGAAAACCATCGTGGTATGTTACATACCACGATGGTTTTCCCCAAAAACCGTCGTGGTAGAGTCCAAAAATTTTAAAATTTTTTTTGAAAAAAGACCCTTCCACGACCGTTTTTTAAAAAACCGTCGTGGAAAATGCGGCAAAAAACACGGAGCGGAACAGAGTTTCCGAAAACCGTCGTGGAAGTCGAAGCTTCCACGACGGTTATAAAAAACCGTCGTGGAAGAGCATGCTTCCATGACGGTTTTTAATAACCGTCGTGGAAGCTTGCAAAAAAAATCAAAAATTTTTTTTTTTTTTTTTTAGCTTCCACGACGGTTTTATAACCGTCGTGGAAGAATGGGATTCCACGACGGTTTTAAAAACCGTCGTGGAATTTTTTTTTTTTTGATTTTTTAATTTTACAAAACTCCAGGTATTTATTAAAAAATTTCTTTAAAAAAGTCATTTATCCACATATTTTTGTATTTGTAAGGATTGCCAATTTGTCAGAACAAAAATTTACAACTTGATTAGTATAAAAAATAAGATTAAAGTTTGTGCAGGTAGCATTACATATTAATAAACGTCTTTAGCACGCCAGTACCCACCTTAGCTACTACCTTTTACAAATTAACGCCAGCCAATATGTTAAGATTTGTTTTCTTGCCGACTTAACATTTCTGTCTTTATGCCAAGGATCTTTCTCCAGTCGCACCAACCTAATTTCTTCCCCAGCTAGCTACACGAAAACTCTCTCTCTCTCTCTCTCTCTGTCTTTCTCTCTCTCAAAATATCATACATACATACGTTTGCATAATTTAGCACCTCCAAGAAGAAGAATTAACGATTAAACGACACAAAATCAAAAAATGGTTGCGGAGTGTAGTAGTAGTACTCCTGCTGGTATTAGCGGCAGCAACCCCATCAAAACGGTTGTCGTTTTGGTGCAAGAGAACCGCTCCTTCGACCACATGCTTGGGTGGATGAAGTCCCTCAATCTGGAGATCGACGGCGTAACCGGCTCCGAATCCAATCCGATATCCACATCCGACGGCCAGAATAACTCCATCACTAGCAGGGTCTTCTTCCGTGATGGCTCGGCCGACGTCGACCCGGATCCTGGCCACTCCATCCAGGCCATCTACGAGCAGGTCTTCGGCGAGCCGTGGACGGAGGCCTCGGCCGCCAAAAACCTAGCCCCGACAATGGAGGGCTTTGTGCAGAACGCGGAGAGGACGCAGCCGGGCCTGGCCGAGACCGTCATGAATGGATTTAGGCCGGAGGCGGTGCCGGTGTACCGCGAGCTCGTGTCGGAGTTCGCGGTGTGCGATCGGTGGTTCGCGTCGGTTCCGGCGTCCACGCAGCCTAATAGGCTTTACGTGCACTCGGCGACGTCGCATGGCTTGTCGGGAAACGACACAAAGCAGCTGATTGAAGGGATACCTCAGAAGACCATTTTTGATTCGTTGGATGAGAGTGGCTTCTCTTTTGGGATTTACTATCAGTACCCTCCTTCTACTCTTTTTTACAGGTAATTAATAATTTTAAAAATTATCTGAATAATTTTTATCCTCAAATATGAATTTATTGCTAGATTAAGTCGTATTCTTTCTATTTTATATTTAGGACAACGTGATGAATGATCAGAGCACATATAATTAATGTTGAAAAAGACGGACTATCATCCTAGAATAAGTGCATATGTATATGTATAATTAAATGCAAAGTCTTAAATTTGGAACCTAATAATATCCGATAATATGAACTTCAGTTACTAAAAATGTGAATTCATGCTAAATAAAATGTAGTTAAAGTAAATGTAAATTCTCCTTATTTTACATTTCATTCTGCATAAATTCACATTCCTAGTAACTTAAGTTCACATTCACAATAACAGAAGTTCACATTACCGGATACCATCACGTACCGAATTTAAGACCCTTTCTTATAATTAAAATGTCAACTATTTTAGATTCCACGAAACAATATAAGTATCTCTAATTCAATTAAAGGTGGAATGACATAATTTCCCGAAACATAATAAAGAAAAAAAAAAGGATAGATATCATCAACCCTCACTACTAAAAAATTGTGGATTACACGACGGTTATTTACCGTCGTGTAAAGTTTACACGACGGTTAGACAACCGTCGTGTAATCCAACGTCGTAGAAGATACAACGACGGTTCTAAAACCGTCGTGGTATCTCAATAGTACACGACGGTTCACACCGTCGTCGAATCAAGAAATATCGTAACAAATGCCGTAAATTGAGAACTTTACACGACGATTTTCCTCAAAAACCATTGTGTAATGTGTACCATTGCCAAAAAAAAGCCTTTTTTTTTTTTTAAATTCAAGCCTAATTACACGACGGTTTTGCTCAAAACCGTCATGTAATTAGGCTTGAATTTTTTTATAAAAAAAAATAGGCTTTTTTTTGGCAATGGCACACATTACACGACGGTTTCAGAGCAAAACCATTGTATAATGTGTGCCATCACAAAAAAAAAGCCTTTTTTTTTTTTTTTTTAATTTAAGCCCAATTACACTAAAATCAAATTCCATATGATTATCCAAAACAAAAATCCATTTTGGCATTTCATCGAGCATGTGATGAGCGGATAAAAACCATGTTAAAAAATGTGTGTAGAGTGCCAAAACCGTGCACAAAACATTCATCTCCAAAGAGCAACAATTTAAAAAAAAAAAAAAAAAAAACATTCAAACAACACTACAAATTACACTCCACGCAAATTATTAAAGCATTGTGTGTTCGTAGTTTTGTTAGAAAACAAGAAATTGAGCAATATGAAAGTTACCTTGCTTTTCTTTAAAGAAAAATAGTCATGGTCTTGATGGGAACACCGGGAGAGAGAGGTGGTGATGACGGTGGTGACGGAAAAAAACCGGGACTATGGCAGCAGTTTGGGAAAAGTTTGAAGTGACGGTGGCGTGACCGGATTTTAAGTTAGGGGGGGACGGGCGAAGGAGGTGGGGAGGAGAAAAGTTTGAGTTGTCTAGAGGGTTGAAAATGAAAATGATGAGGAAAGTGCATTTAAGTAATGGGTTTTCGTGCGAATTCTAAAGCATGAAATCTAAAAATTTTGAAAATTTTCGGAGGATTACATGACGGTTTTCTATAACCGTCGTGTAATCCTTTTTTTTTTTTTTTTTTTGAAAATTTTCGGAGGATTACACGACGATTTTGCTCAAAACCGTCGTGTAATAATCTTCTGAAAATTTTCAAAATTTCAAAATTTAAAATTTAAAAAAAAAAAAAAGAGAGAGAGAAGGATTACACGACAGTTTTGCCCAAAACCGTTGTGTAATCTTGGGATTACACGACGGTTCTCTAGAACCGTCGTGTAATCCTTCTCTTTTTTTTTTTTTTTTTTTAAATTTTAAATTTTGAAATTTTGAAAATTTTCGGAGAATTATTACACAACGGTTATATAAAATCGTCGTGTAATCCTTCCTTTTTTTTTCAAATGCTGTCGGATTACACGACTGTTCCAACAAAACCGTCGTGTAATCTGACGGATTACACGACGGCTCATCAAAACCGTCATTTAATCCTTTGTTTACACGACTGTTTTGTCAAACCGTCGTGTAATCTTGTTTAAGACGACGGTTTCACAAAAACCGTCGTGTAAGCCAACTTTTGTAGTAGTGTCTGTACACCATATAGGACTAGTATGCATAAGTATGTGTTAGTGCTCGGATTTTACGGTGCGTTTATCAAACTATAAATGAATGAAATCGTAAAGGTAATATGATTGAAAAGTAAAAAAATAGGAAGGATGATCATTGATTTCCTTTCTAGTATTTATTTATCTATTAGATGGTATAAGAAACAATCTCATTCTCTTTGCAGTGTTTTCTAACCTTAATAATCTTAAGTTTATTTATGTAATTACTAAAATGTCTTTTAAAACAATTACAAAATATTAGCGTATGGAAACTTATTAAGGAAATATAAGTAAATATTTCTTTTGACAAGGAATCAATACCAAAGAGGATGTAAGGATTTATATTTCACTTTTTCATTTTCTATATTGTGTGGTGCCAATTAAATTTCCATTTCTCTTTTTATAAGTAAACACACATGACTAATTAATTGGGAAAGCGAATGACCATCCTTTTTGACGTAAACATGTCCTTAAATACTGGAGTAAAATACTTAGGGGGTGTTTGGTGTGTAAGTTTGAGTTAAGATTTGTAAGTTTATATAGTAAATTTTTTTGAATTTTTTTGAATTTTCAGAAAAGACAAACAACTTTTTGGGGAAAAAGATAAAAAATATGATGAAAAAAATACAGTTTAGTTTAAACTAAACTTTTTACCAAACAAAGCCTAAAAAAATTTCTTAGACCGCTTTCAAACATTTTCAGGGAGATCTATGACTATCAACCAAATCAGATATCACATCTCTATCATTAACCACCCTCATAATAAGACATTTTGATTAACAGACGATTAATAAACCTAATCTGATCATCCCAAACCTTTATTTTTTTTTTTCCCCTATTTGTCTCTTAATTTCCGGTGAAGGAGGACATTGTCAACTAGTTTAATATTTGTATATATGAAACAATCCAAAAAAAAAAAAAAAAAAAAGAACGACATTTCACTGGCAGAAACTGAGAATCCTTTAAAATCTATTAAACCAAAAGTTGTTCTTTCTTGTTGGGGATATTAGAAATTTGAAGCTGATCACTAACGTATTGGGAAATATAATTACTAATTCTTTTTTCTTTCAACAAATTTTTTTTTTTTTTTTTTTTCAAATACGTTAGGTAGCTTTCGTTCTTGTTGATCTTCGGGTTGTTAACTTGTACGTTATTATTATTACACGTTTAATTAGATTTCGTTTGGTATTTTAATTTAACTTTAATTAAACTATATTTTTTCATATCAGTTTTTATTTTTTTTTCCTGAAAAATCAATAAAAATTATAATTAGTTTTCAAAAAGTCAATCAATTCCAATTTAAAATTTTTATATTCAATCAGTGAACCAAAATGTAAACTTAATACATAGAGATAGATAGATGGATAGATAGATAGATAGATGCCTAACTTGATATTCTCAAATTAATATCCATCCTTTTCAGTTTAGAACTTGTTCCAGTCTTGTAAAAAGTCTTTTTCATTTCATATAGCATCCTACGTGGAGGGATAAAGATTTAGATCGAATAAGACTGTTTGATCTTTTTTTAATAATTTTTTTTTTTCTTTCAGTACATAATGTTCCTTTTTGCAAGAAGAAAGAGAATATTTATATAACATTCTGTCGGAATTATGCGTACAATACCTAATTGGTTTGCACTAATTTTAAGCTTTTCAATCCAAAATCTTAGGGGTGTTTGGTGTGTAAGTTTGAGTTAAGATTTATAAGTTTAAATAGTAAATTTTTTTGAATTTTTTTGAATTTTCAGAAAAGACAAACAACTTTTTAGGGAAAAAAATAAAAAACATGATGAAAAAAGTACAGTTTAATTTAAACAGAGCTTTTTACCAAACAAGGCCTTAAATTTGATTTCGTCTAAACATCTAACATTAATTATTGACTTTTAATAAAACCTTCTATACATCTGATCAGTTGCAGCCGCCCCACGAAATTTATATTATTAATTTTAAGTTGTTATATATTCCTAAAAAAGAAAAGAAATATACAATAAAAAAGAAAGGAAAGGAAAGAAACAGAAGGACACAAGAACAGGGAACATCGTGATCGTGGGTCTAGCCGGCCACCCAACCCACGTCGTCTCCGGTCGCCCACATGAGCTCGGATCTTGCGAGCTCGGATATCCTACGTGAGCCTTGCCGATTTTCTAGATCCATTCTTAGCCTCTCCACGCCGTCGACGCCATCGGAACTCGCCCCTGGTTTTGCCAGCGTTTTCGCCGGTGGTGGTTTTTTTTTTTTTTTTTTTTTATTGATTTTTTTTTCTTGTGATCCTATAGAAATGCTATTATTAATTTGGTAAACTTTTTTAATCTTAACTGTCCAAAATTAATTAGACGGTAAATGCCCACCTTATAAATATATAATATTAAAGCCAGCTAACCTTTTACAAATTAACGCCAGCCAATTATTACTTAAGATGTGTTGTTCTGTTGACTTTACATTTCTTTCTGCGAAATCTTTCTCCAGTCGCATCAACCTAATTTCTTCCCCAATTTCTTCCCCCAACTTAACTAGCTCCACCAAAACTCTCTCTCTCTCTATAAACATCATACATTTAGCATCTCCAAGAACAAGAAACCACCAAACGACACAAATCAAAAATGGTTGAGGAATCTAGCACTAGTAGTACTACTACTGGTATTATTAGCAGCAGCAATCCCATCAAAACGATTGTCGTTTTGGTGCAAGAGAACCGCTCCTTTGACCACATGCTTGGGTGGATGAAGTCCCTCAATCTGGAGATCGACGGCGTAACCGGCTCCGAATCCAATCCGATATCCACATCCGACGGCCAGAATAACTCTATCACTAGCAGGGTCTTCTTCCGTGATGGCTCGGCCTACGTCGACACGGACCCTGGCCACTCCATCCAGGCCATCTACGAGCAGGTCTTCGGCGAGCCGTGGACGGAGGCCTCGGCCGCCAAAAACCTAGGCCCGACGATGGAGGGCTTTGTGCAGAACGCGGAGAGGACGCAGCGGGGCCTGGCGGAGACCGTCATGAACGGGTTCAGGCCGGAAGCCGTGCCGGTGTACCAGGAGCTCGTGTCGGAGTTCGCGGTGTGCGATCGGTGGTTCGCGTCGGTTCCGGCGGCAACGCAGCCTAATAGGCTTTTCCTACACTCGGCGACGTCGCATGGAATGACGGGAAATGACACAAAGCAGCTGATTGAAGGGTTTCCTCAGAAGACCATTTTTGATTCGTTGGATGAAAGTGGCTTCTCTTTCGGGATTTACTATCAGTACCCTGCTTCTACTCTTTTTTACAGGTACTTATTTTTATTTTTTCAACTTGAGGTGGGATCTAAACCTTAGCCTGCTTATGAAAATTTTAGGTTAAAGTTTATTGATTTTTTAAAAATTAATTATAATTTTTGTTAATTTTTTTAGGAAAAAAAAATAACAAATAAGATGAAAAACTTAAATTTGAATTTGAGATTCGAATGAAAACTTAAACTTTATCCTTTATTAAATAAAGTGAAGTGTGGAATTAATTTTTAGATTAATTAACTGTCACAAAATAATCGATAATTTACCCCTTTTTTTTTTTTTTTTTTTTTTTGAAAACTGATAATTTACCTGTTGTTTATATATATATATATATATGATAATGATAACACATGGTGGAAACGGGAAAGGCATATATAAAAATTGAAAAAGACGCACTGCCATTAAAGAATAAGTTTATGTATACATTAGATTATTAATATCAGCTGTTTAAGATTCCATCTAATCTACCATGTTACTAGGATTTTAGGTTTCGGGCCAAATTCTAAATGTTATTTTACTATCTGGATTTCAAAATATCAACTCTATATCAAATTTTCTCTTTCTTTTTCATTTTCAAAAAACTTAAAATTTAAAAGTCCATAACTTTTTTTATTTCAAATCGAAATAAGATGATTTTAATATTAAAATTCTCATAATGACGAGACAAACAAGACAAGATCTATTTGTATATTTTTTTCCGAACACATTTCAAATTTTTACACTATTTTCTATATCACATAAAATTTTCAAAAGTTTTCTCCAAAACATACATTTTCAACCCAATCTTTAAAACACCATTTTCAAGGTGGCCCCAAATAGCATTTAAAATATTTGAGTGAATAATAGTAAATAATAAATATATTAGTTGAATAAATAATTAGGGAATTGTTGTACTAAAATTAATAAGTGGCTATGGCATCCAAGTATTTGTGGCCCCTCAACCTAGTTGATTAGGTTAGACACATGTGGATAATTTCTGAGTAAGTGCAAATTGTTGTAAATTAATATTAATTCAACGTAACGGATCAAAAGCATAAATGATTTGATATTCATGGCGGCCGCTGGGTGCACTTTGTGCATGTTATAGGGTGGATCACGCAGAGCACATATATAATAAAACATTGTGATTTAAAAAAACTCGATTTCACAAGACTTGGGAAAGCCTATAAATAACTAACCTTTCATTGTTTTAGGTTTTAATAGTTTAAAACACACACATGATTGGATATTTGAGAAAATTTATCTAGATAAGAAAAAATATATAAGTAACATTAGACAAAAAATCAACTTGAATATTAAAAAAAAATAGGCATAAAAAAATACCAAAAAGATAAAAGGACTAAAATGTTAAAAATATACCAATACAAAAAAAAAAAAAAAGGACTAAAATGAAAAAATAAAAAATTGGGCCGAAAGAAAAAGAAAACGAAAACTAAAGGACCAAAAAAATAAAAAATAAAAAAGTTTTCGCCAAAAAAATCAACAAAGTACTTGAAAAAAAAAAAAAGAAAGCATGAAAAAAGACCAAAAGATAAAATGACTAAAATGTTAAAAGTATTTCAATACAAAAATAGGACTAAAATGAAAAAAATTAAAAACAAAGGCAAAAAAAAAATTCCAAAAAGATATAAGTACTAAAATGTTAAAAATATACCAATACAAAAAAGGACTAAAATGAAAAAAATAAAAATAAAAATTAGGCCAAAAGGAAAAAAATGAAAAAAAATAAAAAAGGAAAACTAAAGGACCAAAAAAATAAAAAAAAAATTCATCAAAAAATCAACAAAGTACCTGAAAAAAAAAAAAAAAAAAAAGGAGGCACGAAAAAAGACCAAAAGATTAAGAGGACTAAAATGTTAAAAGTATATCAATACAAAAAAAAAAAAATACTAAAATGAAAAAATAAATAAAAAAATTTTGGCCGAAAGAAAAAAAAAAAAAGAAAATAGAAGGACCAAAAAAATTGAAAAAGATTTTCGTCCAAAACAAAACGTTTGGGATGAAATCAAAGTGCACAGTAGTGAGCATTCTCACTTCTTATATATGTATAGATTATAAAACAATTTTATATCCCACTACTAATCATCATCGTCATATATATCTTTTTTTTTTTTTTTTTATGAAATCATCATATATTTCAACTAATTACAAATTTACATGTTAATTTTAAACATTATACTAATAGAAAAATTAAGTTGGGCCGCTGGTTTTGATCACCAAATCTAATAGATGGCCGGATTTTTTTTTTTATTTAGTAAAATGGTTGTTTATCATTATATTTCCGGTCAATCATTTAGGGGATGAACTCTTTCGTGTTTGGGGGAGAGAAAATAGGCGACGAGGTGCTACAAATCTTGATCCCAAGTTGAGCATCTCCGATGCGTGAACTCCTGTGCGAAATTCAACAAATCTCCACACGAGATCTCACGGTGGTAGTTAAGAGATGGAGGTTGGTGTTCACCAATCTAGATCTAGTTGAAATCAATGTAGTGCTCAACGATTCAAGCAACCTCCATCGTTGAATTTCTTCTCTTGGTACCAATTTTGGGGCTAGTATGGTGGCCGGAGATGTAGAAGATGACGTTTGATACTAATTTTATTTAATATTTTATTTTATAGTTAATCACGGATTGACCTAAAAATTGATTATTTATATTATGATTAATTATTGAATGATTATGGTCTATCAACGATTGACTATGAAAATTGATGATTTATATTATAGTCAATCAACGTCAAACATGGATAGATTACGGTTATTCATTGATTGACCAAATTAATCATTTAATGGTTGTCAATCACTGATTAAACAATTTAACAAATTGATTGGCCATTTTAAGAAAAAGTAGCATTTCAACTAATTTTTAAAAACTCTGGTAATTAATTAAGAATTTTTTAAAAATGACTAATTACCTCCAAATTCCATACTAATAGTACATAGTATCTTGAATAATTTTATATGTTACTCTCTAGTTGGTTTAAACAACAGTAGATATATTTGTTCAAGTGATGATGAGATTAGATTTAATGCCATCCAATTAAGAAATGTTTTATATTCTTTTTTTTTTTTTTAGATCTAAATTGTTTATATTCTTAATTAACATAAAAATATTAAAATTGTTAAAATATAAATGACTAAAAATATTAAATTTAAAAGTTACAGTAGCTTTAATTCTTTCCTTAAACAGTTAGAATAGTAAGTCAAGTAAGCCACCAGTGACAGATACAAGTTTTTCTTTTCTTTTTCTTTCTGTACTTCTCTCTTCGTTTCCTTGTAATGAACTGTTGTTTCGTTCATTTTACTGTTTTAACATTGAATATCAAATGATTTTTTTGTATTAATCGATTTTTTTTTTTTCCTTTGGTTTATTACATTGTGTGAATGGTTTTTTCCTAAGTCTAGCACTTTTGCATTTTTTTTATAAGATAAATGATAATTTGATTTCAGTGTGCAACAATTATGGACAAAATATTTTTAAATTAAAGAGCATGTTTTTTTTTTTTGTTGTATTTAATCTTGAATTATATAAGTGATTTTTAACTCAAATGACGATAATTTATAATTGATTGATGCCTAATATAATTTTGTTTCAAATAAAAAAAAAAAAGAAGCTATACTCTGATTTCGTCATTACTTCAGTTTACAAATTTTGATATTGTTAATTTATGCCCCAACTCAAAGTGAAGTCCGGAATCATTTTAAAGCCACCAAATATTATTGTATTTGTATATATAATTTAATGGTAATTATATATACACTTGACTCTCTATTATATTCCACTAACCCTCAAAAAAAAAAAAAAAATTAAAAGGTTTTTCTTCCTTAGTTTATTAAAATAAATAAATAAGGCACCAAATATTGTCCCATGCATATTTAAGATGGAGATATTATGTTTTGAAACGTCTAATAAATTTGTGTATTGACACAGGAACCTTAGAAAAGTAAAATATATAACGAAGTTTCATCAATATGATGTGCACTTTAAGAAGCACTGCGAGGAGGGAAAGCTACCAAACTACGTGGTGATAGAACAGAGGTACTTTGACCTATTGTCATTACCTGCAAACGACGATCACCCATCTCATGATGTCTCGGAAGGACAGAAGTTTGTCAAACAAGTCTATGAAGCTCTTAGGGCAAGCCCTCAGTGGAATGAAATCTTGTTCTTGATTCTGTATGACGAGCACGGTGGATTCTACGATCATGTTCCGACTCCTGTCACCGGAGTTCCCAGCCCTGATGATATTGTCGGTCCTGCTCCATACAACTTCAAGTTCGACCGTCTTGGTGTTAGGGTCCCGGCCATCCTTATATCTCCTTGGATCGAACGAGGAACTGGTACGTACGTACGTATATTATTACAAATTTTGCTAATTATAGTATGAACTGATATAATTAATGACCACTTGGAAATGTGATATATATATATATATATATATACAGTGTTGCATGGGCCCTCAGGGCCATATCCTTCATCACAATTCGAGCATTCCTCAATCGCAGCAACTGTTAAAAAGATTTTCAACCTTCCAAACTTCTTGACAAAGCGTGATGAATGGGCCGGAACTTTTGAAAGTGTCTTCCTAAGCAGAACTGCTCCAAGAGCAGATTGCCCAGGTGAATCCCTTAAGAAGCTACACACACACGCACATACATATATATGTGAAATGCATCGATCCTTGTACGCATTAAGTTTTGATATGAAACATATTGAGGGCATCATTATTATTACTCACCATAATAATACTATTTTGTTACATTTGCAGTAACTTTGCCAGAACCTGTGAAACTACGTGAACGTGAAGCAAAAGAAGATGCCAAACTCACTGATTTTCAAGCAGACTTGGTGCAGATGGCGGCGACATTAAACGGCGACCATACGAAAGATATTTATCCTCACAAACTGGTGGAGGACTTGACAGTTTCTGAAGCTGTTAAATATTGTGAAGGTGCGTTTAAGACATTCTTGGACGAGTGCGACAAAGCCAAGCAACGTGGAATGGACGACTCTCATATTGTCGTTTGCGGAGCGAGCGAACCAAAACGACAGATGCCTCCCAAGTCTTTTGCTCAGAAGATCTTTTCTTGTTTGATTTGTGACAATAATTAAGTTTTCCTATCTCATGTTGCTTCCTCATTGGATTGAATAGCAAAAAAGTTGTCCACTTAATTTCATTTTGAAAAGTACAATAACTTTTATGTATTTGCCTTACTTATTGATGCAAACCCCGCCAAGAATAACGAGACCCGACAATGAAAATGAACCCAAGAACGTTCTACGATCAGGTTTGGATGGGAGACCTCGACCCGTTGCTTCAACAAAAACAAGAACCTTAGTATAAATGAACTCAACCCGTTGTTTAATGCAAAACAAGAACCTCGGTATAAGGAAGACGTTACAAACGGTGGTGGAAATCCGTTTGATAAGTCGATGGTGAACCGTCGTAGAAATTTTTTTTTTTTTTTTTTTTTTTTGCAATCTTCCACGACGGTTATTAGAAACCGTCGTGGAAGCATGCTCTTCCACGACGGTTTTTTAAAACCGTCGTGGAAGCTTCGGCTTCCACGACGGTTTTCGGAAACTCTGTTCCGCTCCGTGTTTTTACCGCATTTTCCACGACGGTTTTTTTGAAAAACGGTCGTGGAAGGGTCTTTTTTCACAAATTTTTTTTTTTAATTTTTGGACTCTACCACGACGGTTATTGTGGTAGATACTAAGGCGGGAATTTTGAAAAATTTTGAATTAAATTCAATTTTTTGGAGCATATATTAAAACCCAAAAAAATACCCTCTTTCGCACCCCATTACATTCTGAACCTTTTTTTCACTTTTTCACTCTCTAATACACACTCTAACTCCATACCCAAAGCCACCCAATTTCGTCTCTCTATTTCTCTCTCTCCGCTCCCTCCCTACTTAAAATCTCCAAAAACTCGCTCTATCTCACCGCGCCTCCTCTCTCTATCTCACCTCTCAAAATTTTCTCTTGGCTCCATTCTATGATGGCCTCCTCTTCCACTCACACGGCTTCCTCCATTCTCCTACGGGTCCACCAAGGAACTCACGCGACTTTCCCTCTCTCTCTCGCCGCACTCCGCCCGTACCCACGCTTGACAAGCCGGTAAGTTGTAATGTATATTGCTTGGGTAATGCACGGATTTGGGAATTTTTCGTCCAAAATGTTGATTTTGTTGATTGTGGTTGTTGATAAAAGTTTCCATCCAAAATGTTGATTTGTAGATTGTTGAGTTGGGAATATTCCGTCCGAAATGGCCAAAATCCGTCCCCTACATTTTCGGTGATTGTTCATTGTGGTTGTGTTTTAAATTGAATTAAATTGGTTGGTAAGGCACGGATTTGAGAATTTTTCGGAAAAAAAGTGTTGATTTTGGGATTTAAATGTTTTTGGGAAAATGAAACGAATTCGTAAATTTTTTTTTTCGTTGTTACCTACCACGACGGTTTTCTAGAAAACCATCGTGGTAGGTTCGTAATTTTTTTTTCTTCGTTGTTACCTACCACGATGGTTTTTTGAAAAAACCGTCGTGGTAGGGAGTCCTACCACGACGGTTTCCTTGAGAAACCGTCGTGGTATGCCAACTAACCATGACGGTTTCTCAAGGAAACCGTCGTGGAAGATTACCTTACCACGACGGTTTTTTGCGTAGAATCGTCGTAATATGTTCTTAAATATCCATATTTAGGCCCTATTTTTGTCCATTCCACGACGGTTAAAAAACCGTCGTGGAATCTGAAAAGATTTCACAACCCTGGATTCCACGATGGTTAGAAAACTGTCGTGAAAATGTTTCCACGACGGTTTTTAACCGTCGTGGTATCCACATTTTGTAGTAGTGAACCTTAGTATAAATGAACTCAACCCGTTGTTTAATGCAAAACAAGAACCTCGGTATAAGGAAGACGTTACAAACGGTGGTGGAAATCCGTTTGATAAGTCGATGGTGAACGCCACGGAAAATTCCGATAAGTTCAAATAGTTCGTCAAAGAACCAAAGAGAAAATAGTCTCACAATTTTATTGAAAAATGATATGATTTTTTAAGTCCCTAGACGTCATTTTAAGGGAACATTACAAGGAAAAGTTCCTAAAATGGCTATCTTAAATAAGGCTAAAAATCTAGACTAATTAAGGCTAAACAAAAATAGAAACAATTAGCCCCCTTAGTTGGCCGATTACACATGCTGGCTGATTACACATGCCTAGGAAAAAAGGAAAGTAAAAAGTCAAAGAACTAAAATAGGAAAGTTGAAAGTAACCAATGCGCCCAAATCAGATGTCCTTCCCAGCAAATGTGCCCAAATCCAAATAAGGAAAGTGAATAATAATTCAGCCTTGATTGACAAATCTCATTCCTTTTGTTGTAGCTTGAAACCGGACGAGATGCTGGAAAAGGAAAGTAATCACAGATTCTCCTATTGACTTTCTTGAACGTAAATCATGCTTGTTAAAGGCTGGTCAACTCGTTCATCTTCCTCAATAGGCCTCCACGTGCATGCTTGAGCCCAAATCCCTTGAATCAGCCCATTTAACGAATCTTGGAATTTCTTGGCCCGTGCTCTTGTAACCGGTCCAATAAGAACTTGAATAGAATCCACATTCCATGCTTTTGTGCTAGCTATGTTCTCATCACTTATAATATTCTACAGGGTTTGAGACGAACTTATTTTTTTGAAATGGTTTGAGACTTATTTTAGTGGCTATTTCTTATAAATTTTTAGTGAAAAATTATATATGCAGCTATGTTATCAAAAAAAAAAAAAAAAAAAAAAAGGTTATATGTGCATTTATGTGACAAGCACTTATACGTGCGTCGTTTTCACAAGTACTGCAAATAAAGTCTACCATATCAGTAATTAAATGACCAAAATGCTACTAAATCAATAAGTGGAGGAAAATTGAATGGAACAAGCACTGTTCATCACTTCTTTTGGGAATGAATTTTTTAATTAGTCATTTGTAAATAGAAAATTTCAAAATAGAATATATTAAAAAAAATATTTCATTTTTACTTTAACTAAAATACCGCCATGAAAGCAATGATCAAAGCATGTAAGTAATATATATGTTAATTATTACTCAAATATATATATATATATATATATATGTTAATTAGAAAATTAGCTTGAAAAGGCAAAGATGAATATCATGAACTTCTTTTTGTTGTCTTTAAGAAAGATGAAAATCTTCCTTTAGACTTACCAATGAATGACTCCGGCCACTGAAAAAATTTATCATCAAAGATCTTTTACAGCATTCTTAAACGACGATTACACCAAATGTATGGGTATAGTATAGAAAATACGAACACTTACGTTTTCTTCTCATACTTTTTTCAGAGAGAATATCAAGTCTCCCGAACGTATTGCCTACTTAGCCTACATTTGGTAAGAAGGAAAGAAAATAAGGGGAAAAGGAAAAATGAAAGTAAAAGAAAATAAGATAGGGAAGAAATATTTTGTTTTTCTTATAGATTATTCGGCATGATAATAGAAGAAAAAAAAATTAAAAAGTTATGAAATTATTATTTATTAGTAAAATGAAAGTGAAAGAAAATAGGGAGAGGCTGTGGTAGAGTATCTTCCAGAGTAACTATCCGTAGAGCTCTTTTTTTAACCGTTAGATTAGTAACTATCGGTAGAGCTCTTTTTTTAACCGTTAGATTTAATCGAACGGTTGACATATTGTTGGTGTATCATATTTATCATACACCTTACCTCATATAAACTTTCTCACCCTAATTCTTCTCCGTCGCCGGTGACCTTCTTGCCGCCTCCGGTAACAGATGCCAGAGAGCGTCCCGACGTTGGCGACCCACCCCTGGCCCCAGCCCCCGGCCGCCCCACCCAGCCTGGGCCCCCATGCCCTGGCACCCTCCAGCACCCCCCCAGCCCGCCCTGCACCACCCCTACCCCAGGTCCCCCCTCCCCCAACCTACCCCGGCGGCCCCCCGACTGGAAACCCCCCACCCCTCTCTCTTCTCCTCTCCCTACCCCCGGCCCCCCGACGCCCCCCACCCCACCCCCCCTCTCTCTCTCCCTTTTCTCTCGCCTTGGGGAGTTAGTCGTGTCGGGGGTGTGTGTGGGGGGGGGGGGGTTCCCGTCGAGGGGGCATCGGGAGAGGGGGGCTTGGGGTGGGGGGGGGGGGCCTGGCGGGCTGGGGGGCCAACTAGAGGGGGGGACTTGGGGGGTACCGGAGGGTGTCGAGGCTGGGTGGGGGGGGCCGGGGCTGGGTCGCCGGAGTCGAGGCACTCGCCGGTGTCCGTTGCCGGAGGCGGTGTGATGGTCGCCAGCGACGGAGAAGACTTGGGGTGAGAAAGTTATATGAGGTAAGGTGTATGATAAGTATGATACACCAACAATATGTCAACCGTTCGATTAAATCTAACGGTTAAAAAAAGAACTCTACCGGTATATACTCTGAGAGATGATCTACCACAGTCTCTCCCATATAAAGAAGAGAAGAAATATTTATTTTTCTTTTCTACTATTTAGTACAATAATAGAAGATAAAAATAAAAAAAAATAATGAAATTATTATTATATTAGTTATTATTAGATGAATTTTAATTTTGTCCGACTTTTTGAGACGGATTAGAAAAGAGGGAGTACCCATTACAAATTTTTTTCATCATCTTTTGCTTTTCCTTCTTATTTAAAACGAAAGGGCTCCATACTGAAACTGTAGTTCAGCTCTGATGATGGTGAAACTGCAAAGCTTTCTCTGAAACTAAACAATCCATGAGCACAGGCAACACTTGCAAGTCAAAGAGAAGCTGTTGCATTTCCCACCACTTCTCCAGAGCAGCTTCCCAAAATCCCACCAAAATCGCCCTCATTCACGCCTCCGGCGGCGGGGCTCATCTCTCCCGAGAATTCCGCCCTCTCACCGCCGCTCACGCTGCCGACGATGTCTCTGCTGCTTCTTGTTCTTCTTCGTCGTCGTCGTCGTCGTCGTCGTCTCCGCCGCTCTACCGTGGCGATTGCTGTTTCACCTACTCGCAGCTCCTCGCCGCCGTTGATTCCCTTGCCTCTCGCCTCCGATCCCTCCGCGTCAGTACGCCCGCGCCGAGAGTGTTCGGAATATTTATTCCGCCGTCGGCTGGATACGTCGTGGCGGTGCTGGCCGTGATCAGGTGCGGCGAGGCGTTTCTGCCTATGGACCCTTCCTGGCCGAAAGCTAGGGTTTTGTCAATCATCGCCTCGTCGAACGTCGATCTCGTCATCGCGACCAAATTTCCTTTCGGCGCAAAATCGGACTCCGAGTGGATTGCGGAGTCTGGAAATTTTCGTGTTTTGTGGCTCTCGCTTGAAGCAGAAGAAAAAGGAAATGGAAATGGAAATTCTCCGGATTTGGATTGGCCATGCGAGGAACGAGAACAGAGGCCGTTCTGTTACGTGATGTACACTTCCGGATCAACAGGGAAGCCCAAAGGTGTTTGTGGAACCGAACAAGGTAAAGATTCTTCTGTGCCATTTATTTCCACCTCCAATCCACAATTTCTCTGTTTTCTTTTTTTAGTTGTTTGTTTTCAACATTTTTGTAGGTCTTTTGAACAGATTCTTGTGGATGCAAGAATTGTATCCCCTGAGTGGAGAGGAAGTTTTGCTGTTCAAGACGTCGATAAGCTTCATCGATCACTTGCAAGAGTTTCTCAGTGCTCTTCTCACTGCTTGTACGTTGGTCATTCCTCCTTTCAACCAGCTCAAGCAAAATGTGTTTTCTATTGTTCATTTTATACAGGTACGTTATTATCTCCATTTTGTTGGTTTATGTTGAACGTAAGAACCCGCCCGAACCCGTATCCGTTTCTGTTGACAAATAGCATGCGTGTTTATTACTTAATGGCTCATGTTATGCAAGTGTAAAAGTGGATTTTCGTAGTCAATAATAAGATAATTGTAGTGCTTTAACTTATGGAGGACAAATTTTGCTTTAGGTGATGATCTTGATTTCTGGGTTGGAGAGAAATGGCAATACGAATTGTGTTGTGAATTCTTTTTTTCTCTCTTACTGCTCTTGTAGGCTTATTCTATTAATAGGCTTACTGCTGTTCCATCACTCATGAGGGCAATCCTTCCTTCTTCGGATAGTCGATATGACATTGGCAGGGTTAGTCTTCCTTCGTTGAAATTGTTAGTGCTAAGTGGTGAAATGCTGCCTATATCTTTATGGGATTCGCTATCCAAGATATTACCAGGGACCTCTATTCTGAATTTGTACGGGAGTACTGAGGTAAGAGATTAGAATTTTAAGACTCTTCTTTCTTATTTGATAAAATAGGTAATTATTTCAACTTTCAAGTTTGTGTTGTTTGGTTTGCCGAATATGTTAACGTAGTTGTGTCTGCTTTCTCTTTTTCCTTAGTGCTGTATCTTTCAAATTAATCATAATGTACCCAAGACATCATGGATCAGCAGTGATCTAAGACTTGTTGTCTGTTATTTTTTTTTTATGTTTCCCCCCTTTACCTCTCTCTCTCTCTCTCTATCTTTCTCTCTTTTCAGTTCGGGATCATTACGTGATTCATATAGTTCTATGACAGACATATACTCTGTTTGGTTCGCAGTTTGAACCACAATTAAAATCTTTTTACTACAATTTTTTCTCTCACAAAACCTACAAGTCCGTGACATTTAAGATGAAACATTGGATTATTGTTGATTTTTGGTTGTTTTCTGAACCACTGGGCCGATAACATTGTGTGTTTTCCAAAGTTTCTGGCATTAACATACGTATCTTTTCTTCATTAATATTTGCAACAAGCAAACATCTTCTGTCTATAGTAACTTTTCAGATTTTGCATATCTCTTTTTTGTTTGGTCCAAGGAAATTGTTACATGGCATCATTTCCTCTTTAGACTTTTTTTCCATGGGTTTTGTCCAATGACGTTGTAAATGAGACATAGTGGGGGCTGTTATCCAAATAGAAGGACCGAAAGATACATGTTAAACAACCTTATGGGTACCTCTCACTCTTAGGTGGCAAGATCCGTTAACTCTATTCTTGTAATCCTTAATTTTTGTGAATGAGGTTGGTGGTGCTGGCAGAAGATAAGTCATCGTCATCTAGTTGGAGCTTACTTACTTGGGATGTGATCAGTTGATCGTAATGCTTTATGCTGCCCAATCTTAATTTAGAAAAAAAAAAAAAAATTTATCTTAGGAGCTAGTGTTCTTTTGTGTTCATATTTAACTGCTGACATGTGAAATATTTATTTATTTTATTTATTTGATGAGTATATGAATTATTTATTTAGGTATCTGGTGATTGTACTTATTTTGATTGCAAGAGGCTGCCAAAGATTTTGGAGTCCGAAATACTCACTAGTGTTCCAATTGGTACACCTATTGTTAATTGTGATGTAGTTCTTGTTGGGGATGATGATTTAGCCAATCATGGAGAGATATATGTTTCTGGTCTGTGCAATTCTACTGGATACTACTCTGATTCTACATGTATGCCTCTAGATCAAGTAAAGTTGCCCCGAGAGTATGCCAAGTGTGGTTCTGCAAATGGACATGGGGATAAATTGTATTTCCAGACTGGTGATTTTGCCAAACGGCTTCAAGGTGGTGACTTAGTTTTCTTGGGTAGAAAAGACCGGACTATTAAGCTGAATGGGCAACGCATTGCTTTAGAGGAAATTGAAGATGAATTAAGGGGACACCCGGATGTAATTAATGCTGCAGTTATCTCCCATAAAGTTCAAGGGGAAATTTCATTACTGGTAGCATTTTTAATTTTAGAAAAGGAAAGAAGCAATGAAATTTTGGGATCTCATATGAAAAGATGGCTGCTTGATAAACTTCCATCAGCGATGGTTCCAAACTGCTTCATTAATGCTGAAGCATTTCCTACGACTTCAAGTGGAAAAGTTGATTATGAGTCATTGACTTCAGAATTTCATGCAAAGCATGCCCAGAAAGAGATTGGAGATATTGGAAATGTTAATCTATTGCAAGTTATTAAAAAGGTTTGCTTTTCTGTTTTCTCCTCCAATATATAGAATCGTATGCTTTCTTCAGTGTCTCCCTGAATAGTGGAAATTGGGTGGTTTACATTTTACTTTTGTTTAGAAAATAAGGAAAACCGAAGATAGTTAGAAGGCTCAAAATTCATAAGATGCCATTATTTATTTTACATGCAAGAATTTTAAAAAAGATTTTTCTGTCTTCGGAATTCTGAGCATTCCTCCATGCGGGCGCGTTGTTTTGATCTTATAGATAGAGACATAATCCATTTGCATTTGATATAAACTAGAAATTCACACTAAATCCTCACCCCAGTTTACTCATAGAGTTATAAGTAAACCTTGTTTGACCGTCCAAGCATTGTTGGCGACAAAACTTATAATGAAAGAATAAACCTCTAATGTTATTTTGTTTCAGCTTTTTTGGCTCACTGTTAACTGAAAATTGATATCTGAAAATTTAACTATACAAGTTTTGAGAATTTACATAAAAAAGTCACTTAATGATGGTTTGCAGGCCTTTTGTGATGTATTAATGGTTGAAGAGGTTTCTGATGATGATGATTTTTTTATGATGGGTGGAACTTCTATTGCTGCTGCACATTTTTCAAATAACCTTGGAATTGACATGAGATTGCTTTATCAATTTCCAAGCCCATCTAAGCTTTGCACTACTCTTTTTGAGAGGAAAACATCATTGGATTTAGATTTGAGAAAGGACTCTAATTGGGAAATGAATCTAAAAGAGGGCGAAAGGAACTTGCTCCATCGTCTTCACACTTCTTATTCAACAAACATGGTATCAGAGCTTAAATTACTGAGAACCCTTCACGGAAGGAATGAAAATCATGATGTTTCCTCTAAAAGGTTGAAGCTGAATTCGGAAGTAACCATTACGTCAGAGGGCTTCACTTTCGTAAATGCATATCCATGGAATGCAGCATCGATGTGTTTTTCGTGTTCATTCAGCAGGTGCAACAAGTTTATATACAAAGGTGATGATGGGATGAATGGTGTTCACCAGGAAAACTGTGCAGAAGTCCCAAGAAGAAGAAAAATTCCAATGCAAGAATTATGGAAAGTTTACTTGGGATCTTGTGTTGATGCGTCACCGCTCATTGTGTTCAAAGGCCCAGATATTCACTTATTTATTGGATCTCACTCACATGAATTTCTGTGTGTTAACGCTCAAAGGTGAGAGCTATTCCTTTTTTCTAGTGTTGCATAACTGTTTATCATCATATTCATCATGATAGATGTGCTGCTGCAATTTTGGTCTTTGTGTTCTTCGTATTTGAATCTTACATGCTTTTATTTTTAGGGATTTGTTGAAGTTACTGGAAACTTTTATAGTCGATGCTTATATGAGTTACAAAATATGTTGTAATTTCCCTTGTGAAGGTGTTACGGATTTGAACAAATATTATTTAAGGAGAAAAAAAAACTGCCCTTTGAGGATCCGGCACCCTGTACCATTTTTCCTCTTGTTTTTTTTTTTTCTTTTTCATCTTAGGGGAGTGTGGGTGAATTTAAATCAGTTTTCATAGAAGTTTTGGTCAGTTATGTAGAAACATTGGCTTCTTCAAAAGGGGGAAAAATTAAGGAAAACACTTACTCCAACTATCCTTCTATTTCTCTCTCTCTCTCTCTCCCTCTCTAAAAAAAAAAAAAAAAAAACTATTTTTCTATTAAGTAAAATTTGAGATGGTGCATGTTTTCCCCCACTATGCATTTCGAGATTGAAAATTTCTGCCCTTTGAATTTGGAAGGTTCGTATTTGGTTTCTGCACATGTTTTAAGATGGAAAACAGATGCACAGACTAGGCAATTAATTAATGAGTCAAATAAGACCAGAAAAAAAATACAAATACAACAAGCAACTATATCTTCTCTAATAAATAAATAAATAAATAAGTAAATAAATACATAAGCAACTATATCAACGGTATAAATTAAGTGATTCATTGAATATCAGAGCAGAATACCTAGTAGCTTGGGTGGTTTTTTTAGCAATAATTTCATTTACGCCACACAAAGGCAAGAAAATTCAAATGTCTATCGACTTATAAGATGCTTACGCACTATCATGTAATTTGGTTTAGTGGTCATGTCCAGTGGAAGATTCAGTTAGAAGGACGGATCGAATGTTCGGCCGCTATTCTTGGGGACTTTTCTCAGGTTGTGCTATGAATTTCTCTCCCTCTTCAAATACGCTTGTGAGTCTGGTCCAATCTGTCTTATGCTACTGTTTCATCATTCTCACATCGAGTACCTTTTCTAGGTTGTTGTTGGATGCTACGAAGGAAAGATATATTTTATTGATTTTTCAAGTGGCAATATTTATTGGACTTTCGAAACTTCTGGTGAGGTATGGCTGGCCTAATGCTCAAGCATTATGGTTTTTTATGTTGTTGTATATGTGATCATGGAATCCTTTATTTGTCTGATGGTTGAAAAATTCATTATATGAAGGTGAAGTCTCAGCCAGTTGTCGACACTCTAAACCAACTGATATGGTAATATTTTTTATTCCTTCAAATTATTTTCTACAATAACTAATAAACTGTTGCACAACATGACGATCAGGACCAAGTCTATCTGATTTTGTACTGCCATTTTTCCCCTAATGAAGACTAACTTTGATCTCTGAAAAACTACCTGCAGGTGTGGATCACATGACCATAACCTATATGCTCTTGACTACGTAAATCATTGTTGCGTTTATAAGATTCCATGTGGCGGCAGTACATTTGGATCTCCTGCGATTGATGAGGTGAATTTTAACAATCATTGGTTACGTAACTTGTCTAAATTTTGCTCCAGCCGCATTGGGATTTTGGGATGGTTCATGTTTTCCTTCACAAATTTTTGTTTATTCTTTTACCCACCATTTTTAGATACGCTGTGTAGTACTTTGAAAGTGGCGTAACATATCTTTGTTTATTTATTTTATTTTTGAAAACTTGTCTTTGTTTAATTTTGATTCCTTGTTGTTGTCGTTCATTTATATTGAAACTGTCTCAATCGTTGTATAGCTTTCTTTCAGCTTGAAAATCTAACTAATACGAAGCTTTATCATGTGTTAATATTTGCATAGTAGGTTAGGTAAGTTAGAGGATGTTTGTTGGAACTTTTATGTATATCATTCTTCTCATTTCAAGTTTTTAATCTTTTTATTTCCCTTCATATTTTAGTATTGTAAACTTTTTGTTGTTACAGTTGTTGACTTTGGTTTATTTGCTTCACTCATTGAGTTTTTCTATTTTTTTAGAGTTATCGCGGAAAGAAAATGAGAGAAGGAAGAAAAGAGTGTGTTGAAAGAACATACCAATTTCTGGTAGTTTACCAAGTTGTCTTCTAATTAGTTAGATGTTTATCTCATTTCATGAAGGTCAAGGGTGCACTTTATGTGGCTTCTACTAGTGGTCGGATAACGGCTATATCAATGAAGGTGAAAATGAAATGAAAATCAGTATTATGCAATAACAAAGTTGTTTTTCCATTATTCTTTTAGCTATGGCAGTTTGTTCATGTTACTCTTTTGTTATGCAGGCTTTGCCATTTAATATTTTGTGGATGCATGAGCTAGAAGTGCCAGTGTTTGGATCTCTTGCTATTAGTTCTCTGACTGGAAATAGTATGTTTTTTTGTTCATTTGACTTCTGGTCCTGTCATTACTGCTTGTAACGTCTGAACATTCCTGTTGGATTTTATTTTATTTTATTCTATTTTTTTTCCTATTAGCCTTAAAAATCTTTTTAGTAAATTTGTGCCATTTTTTTTTTGTTTTTTAAATCCAGTTATATGCTGCCTGGTGGACGGGCATGTACTAGCATTCCATCCAAGTGGCTCCATTATCTGGAAGGTACTATTTTCTTAGTTGTTTAAAATCTAGGTTCTAGGTTTACTTCATATTCATTTGTAGTCTTAACATATTAGCATGATCTTTTTGATCTTCTGAAAATTGATAGTGTGTTGGTGTATCTATCAGCATTACAACTCCTACAGCGTTTATTACTAGAAAAGTTTGTAAAATGTTTCATGAGAGTTAATTTTTGGATTCTCAGAATTTAGAATTGGCTGGAAAGTACTACCATAGGACTCAACTTGTTTTTTTCATATATTTGTCACTAGTTTCTCAGGCATAAACTTTGCAACTGTGTAAAAGAACAAATATTGCTGTGGTCTTTCACCATTCCAGTGTAGCATCTAATTAACACTCCCTGATTGTTGTGTCTGCGGTCCTGTATGTTGGATCCTTTGCGAAACAACAAATTGACTATGGTAAAAGAATTTTCAACTCTTCGATATTCTTGTAACTTTTTATGTGATTCATTACTTTTCACTCTTTTTTTCCCCACTCTTTGGATAGTTCATTACCTTTGAACTGAATATTTTATTGCGTTGCTCTTTCTCCCCATCTGTTTTATCATTTATTTTCCCTATGTTTGGATGACATATCCAATTTCCGAAATTGGAAAATTTTTGCAAAGAAGTGTTTTTCTCAACTTTTTCCATCATTCTCTCATTTTGAAAAAGAAAAACTATCTCATTTTTAAACTTATTTAATACAATACCCTTTTGGAGAAAGAAAATAAATTTTTTTGAAATCTTATCACAATGCACTATTCCCAACACCATTTTATCCCATTCCAAACAACTTTTTGTCTTCAAAAAGAAAATTTTTTACATATCCAAACACTATCATATTCTCCAAATGAAAAGACTCTCTCATTTAAAACAAGAAAATTTTCCTTTTCGAAAATGGACACGTGATCCAAATGGATTTCATGTTTGTTTCACTATTTCCTTTTCTCTTACTGGTGACGTCATTCTTTCAGCTTAAAATTAAAGGTCCTATATTTGCTGGGGCTTGCATGTCCTCTGCTCTTCCTTCTCAGGTACAATTTTATGAACAGTATTTTTTCTTCTGGTTTCTTTCTTAAAGCACAAGTTTAATTGATCAAAATATTACTTTAAAGAAGAGGCCCATGATAAATAGAAAATAAATATAGACACAATATCTTTACTTGTTTTTTTTGAAGGAATTTTTTTCATTTTAATCTTTTGATAGGTGCTCATATGTTCTAGAGATGGAAGTGTATATTCATTTGAACAGGTAAGTTTTTGCATCTGTCTTTGCCTAGAGCATTTAGATCATCAGTTTTATCATGTCTGTTCGTATGGAGGAGTTTGATACTTCAAACTTTGATTTCCTCCGAGAGACTGCATCAGTTTTATCATGTTCAGTTTTCTTATTTACGAGGGAAACAATATTTCCATGCTTGAATAATGTAATACCGTGTACCATTCCAATGCCTCTGCTTGACAACTGTTTCACCTATCAAAATAGAGTGATGGTATCACTCTTCTGTTGATGCTGCTCGGCTTCTTTAATGTGGTGTTGTAGGAGAAAGAAGAAAGGAGGAGAAAAACAATAGTACACTTTGTATTTATTAGTGAATCCAATTAGGTAGCTTGTCGAAGACCAAACTGTGGTTTTACTTCTGAAATTTACTCAAATTGACTGAACCATTTTAGTTGCTGAAAATTGAACATAGATGACTGTTTTGTTCAATCCAGGAAAAGGGTAATCCAATATGGGAGTACTGTGTTGGCGATCCGATCACTGCATCAGCTTACATCAATGAGCACTTATGCTTGACATGCGGTCCGTCTGCATCCTCAGACAGGTAAATTAACTTAAGAGTTAGCTCAGCAATTAATCAGCCATCCTTGTAGTCCTTGCATGAACTAATCCAAAACACCGATCAGGTTGGTTTGCATCTGTTCCAGCTCTGGAAGCATAATTTTGCTCCGAGTTGGCATGGATACCACCAGAGAAGTCGACGTCGAGGAATTTGCGAGGCTAGACCTCCAAGGAGAGGTGTTTTCTTCTCCTGTGATGATTGGTGGCAGAATTTTTGTTGGTTGCCGGGACAATTATGTTCACTGCCTCGCCATCAACGCATGAATCATAAATCCAACAAGCATTAGAAACATGTTGCCAACTTCAGCTCAAAATAAAGAGGAAATGGAAGGAAAAACCAACAAGTCTTCCTTTTCAAGGGAAGAATTCTTGTTAAGATTGCACCACAATATAATTTGAGAACAAAATTAAGATGGTATTCTTTTTTCTTTATTTATTTATTTATTTATTTTTTCATACTCTTTTTTCCAAAGAATTTTTTTTTCTTTCATACTCTTCCAAACAACTTTTTTTTTTTTTCTTTTTCTTTCTTTTTTTTTTGTTTGTTTTTGTTTTTGTTTTTTTGTTTTTGTGAGAGCATGATTAAGGAATAAGGATAAAGTTAAAAAAGGAATTTATTCCGGTGTTGGAATAAAAAGTTGTATTCTTCGTAGTTAGTGATAATGAAATGATTTGCTTATTTATTTATTTATTTATTTATTTATTATTCCTTTTTGTTCTCGTTTTTCAACCTGCCAGTTACTGTGAAGAGGATTACAAGTTGTTTAGAATCAAATATCCAATATGTCGCGAGACTTTTAGTTAATTGTTAAGGGGAAAAAAAAGAAAAGAGCATGTTAAAATTTAATAGGACAAATTGTTCATTTAGTCTTCAAATTTTTAAGTTTTTAAGTTTGTACAATTTTGATTCTTTATCTATTTATTTTTTTAGTAATTAGAATGTTCTTAAACTATTTTAGAAAGAGTTCAACATTTTGAGGTATAAAGGTAATTAGTTAAGGACTTGGATCCTCTGTCACCAGATCAATCTATAGTGTATAATATCATTAACCAATAGAGTAGTTTATTTTATTTTATTTTTTTAAAGGCATTTAATTATTCTCTCTTTTCCTGTCGTTTCCCAATTGTATTTTGATATATATATATATATATATATATATATTAAAAAATAAAAAATAAAAAAACTATTCTGCGCTCGTGCTCCCTCATCTGACGATTAAGTTAAAAATAAGTAATTAAAAAAAAAAAAGAAATGGATAAGATTAATGGGCTATATTGATATCTAGAATAGTTATGAATATATATATATATATATATTTTTTGTTTTAAAAAAATCATAATCCTTATTTCTTTCTTAAAAAAAAAAAAAAAAAAAAATCTTTTGTCATGCTTTCTGGAATCTAATTTGGTCAGGTTTGAAGAGCTAAACTCCGATCAGAAAAAATAAAATAAAAATAAAAAGCTTGGTGACGACCTTGTTGCCTCAAAGAGGGGAAAAGAAAGGAAGATAAAAATAAAGTGATAAAACAAATATTTAAATATAAATAAATATGAAATATGTATATTTATTAAATATATATTATACATTATATTAATTATTTTTAATTTTATAAATATTAATAAAAGATTAAAATTTAATAGTATGAACAGTTGCTGTGGAGTGGCCAAATAAGACTTCGCCGATCTTATTATTACATAGTCAATTTGAACAATTATAAATTGACCCGATTTTAGGTGTGGTCCATGTTTGGTTATACAGACATTTTCAAAAAAAAAAAAAAAAAAAAAAAAAAATTGTCCAAGGCTAATTATTGTGGATCTTTTTTCACAATAATTATGATGGAGAAAATGTCAATTCAAGTTGAATGGATTAAAAAGGATGTTACTGCATGGATCAGAATTATAAATTCTCCCTTTTTCGTCCATTAAAAGATATTTAAGTACTTGAAAGATCTGTTTTAAATTGTCAAGTTGTAAATATTTAGTTACCGAGATCTGATTATGAGTTTTTAAAATGTAATAAATATTTTTAACCATGGAATGATGAATGTATTTCTTCGCCTCTTTACCAATAAAAATAAGTCAGAATCTTTGTAGAGAAGAGAAGGAAATATGAGATTAGAATGATCCGTATCTATGATTCGATTAAATTCTGAATAATCAGGAATACTGCTTTCTTTTTGCTAGAAAAACCTGAAGTAAAGAATTTGTGTTTCCCTTGATCATTATTTATTGTATTTACTAAAAAGCTAGAAATAGCTTTTCCTTTGGCAGAAAGAAAAAGAAAATAAATGTTCGTTTGATCTTGATCTTTATGGAGTGAAAAAGGAACTACACTGGATTTGTACGAGCCTCCTGATAATATCCATAAATGACTTGTTTTTGGTAAGAGATGTACGTTACTATATATAAACGGGTGCATGATATACGTCGGTACTCCAGTGCATTTCCCCCTTTGAGTTAGAATGAATATGTTTTTGAACCCTCTCTTTAAAATGAAAGGTGTATGTTCCAGCTGAAGCAACAAGCAATAAAACTAAAAACGGATAAAGCACCAAAACAAAATGTATTGTTCTGAGGTATATCAAGATTCAGTCTATGGTTCATATTTCGTCAATCAATTTTTCCTAATTCACAACTTTGTTGAAAGAATTTCTTTTGTAATTCCTTACATGAAACGATTCGTATATATTTCACAAAAACGTGAAATCAAAGTGGGCGATAAAGTAGCTGGAAGGCATGGAAATAAATGTATAGTTTCAAAAATTTTACCTCGATTAAGATATTTTATGAAAGTATGATTTATTCTATTCACTTTTGATTTGAGAGTTGAAGTTGAAGAAGTTTTGATTGGATTCAAATCAAAGAAGTTCTTTTGGTCTATCTAATTTATTTTATTAATTTTCCCTTCTATCAATAACTCAACTTATTAATAACTCAATCAAAATAAATACAATTATCCTCAAGAAAAAAATGGTTTTTACGCTTATAATATTTAGTTTGATCTGTATCTGTCTTAATTTTGTCCTTTATTCAAGTAGTTTTTTCGTCGCCAAATTGCCCGAGGCCTATGCTTTTTTCAATCCAATCGTAGATGTTATGCCAGTAATACCTGTGCTTATTTTTCTCTTAGCTTTTGTTTGGCAAGCTGCTGTAAGTTTTCGATTAGATTTTTAATATTGTCCTAGACAAATTGCTGATTTATTCGAATTTTTTTAACCAATTGATAAGATCAGATAAGTCTTAAAGTATCTGTCAAACCTCGAGTCAAATATTGAAATTCTGGTATAACCATAATAAATCGAGATCACCATGTTTAACTTCCTTATTCTGACCATTTCCATTGCAAAACCTCTTGGAGTCTTACACAATTTGTGGGTATGAAAGAATATTTTTGGTAATAAAAAAATACACTTTATTTATATGAAAAAAATATATATTTTAAATGAATTTTTTGAAAATTCTTTTCTATCTATAATCTCAAATACAAAATGAATCTTAATTTTTGGATGACTGATCTTTTTTTTTTTTTTTTAATTTTATTAATTACTATAAATATTATATTATTTATATTTAATTTAATATTATTTATTTAATTGAAGTGTTGAATTTTTATATTTCTTATAATCATATATTTGTTATAATTAATTGTTTGTTGTATCGATCAGTCAAATGAAACGAATCATTTCTCTAGGAAGAACCCAATCAAATATGGGTTGGGGGGTTTGGTGGGGAAAGAACAATTTAAAATCCACTATCTCTCTCTTAATCTTATAGTTTAACATTAATTAATGAGGTATTTTTAATTGATAACGTGCCCTAATATTATTATCGGAGAGATGGAGAAAATAAAAGGAGAATCCAAATCCAATGAGTTAAAGAGTTGTCAACAAAGGAAGCTTGAGGAGCGAAAGGTAATAAAATTAAAGATCCTCGTAATAAGGAAAGGAAGGCCTTGACTTAAGGAGGGCATTGATGGCCTTCAACAAAAAACAACAATGAATAGACAGACAGACAGAAACATATAAAACATAGCTCCATTTCCATCTTCTCCTATTGTAATTCACCCTCCTCCTTTAGTTCCCTCTTTGTACATGGACCAGAGGAAAGGAGATGTCCGAGTCTACATCGTCTCGGGGATCTTCTTCTCCTGCATAGTCTCTGGCGGGATCTTCCTCGGCCTTTACATGTTCCTCCCTCAAACTCAATCCTCAGCTTGGTATCCCATTCTAGGAATGATACTGGTCTCCATTCCCTGGACCTTTTGGTTCTTCACCTTCTTGTACTGGTGCTTCAAGCCCGACCAACCTCCCCCGCAATTCGACAGCAGTGCCCGCTTCTCCAAGGGTGGCGGCAGCAGCACCACCCGGGAGCCATCACCAGCATTCAATGGCAGCAATGGAGCTGCAACTGCGGCCAACCCCTCAACCTCCGAGTCTCCCACTGGGGACTACCCTGGTGGCGGCGGAGGAGGCTGCGATCGTAGGGTTCAATTCGGGCCAATTGTTGTTTTGGGAGGCAAGGTTGAAGGCAATGCAGGCGCGGCAGTAACGAGGGAACATCATAAACACGAAGCGAACGAGACTTCAAATTGCTCTAGAGGGAGCGAAATGCCTCTAGGATTATTGCTCTAGGTTCGGTATTCGTAGGAGAACTTGTCATGGGATGATGATATACATCGGACCATGCAAATGGACGGGGGTGATTTTCTTTCCATGATGGAGAACTTAATGGACTCATTGGCTTGAGTTTGAATATGAACTGCGAAGAGGTATATAAATTTTGTACCAGATGAAGAGAAAAATCTCGCTCGTGTTGGTGTAGGTTTCGGTTTGAATATGACTTTCAATTTGCTGAGATGATGAATTTTTGCAGAAAAGTGGTAGTAGAGGTACATTAATTCCTTCCATCTCCGTGTATAGAAAAGGTAGAAGCCTTTTTGCAAATACTATTTGATGCATGTAACATGAGAAGTTGGAAGAAAATGGTGAGAACATTCTTTAGTATTTGTGGTCTTCGTATTTCAACAAAGCGATTTTCTGAATCAGTTTGCCATATAGCCTACATATACATGAAGATATATTCTGAAGAAAAATGTTCATTTGACAGCCCAAGAAACTATCTATGGAAAGTAAGCAACTGATCTGATCCCATCTTTAAAAGAGCTCTACAAAATAAAGGACTTTTACTTTTATTACTTTGTGTTTCTACAAAATATCAATGATAGGAAATTCTTTAGCCAAAAGAAAAATAGCGTCGATCCGTACGAAATTTTATTGGAAATTACTGGTGGAACTTCTCGATGAAAATTCAGTAGTTGACATGCATATGATGAAGAAAAGACCTGCATAAAACAACGAATTTACACGCCATATACCACCAAACTATGGATGAACCTTCTTCTTATTTCCCGGGCAGCTGCAATTGGTCACGCTAAGGCATCCAAACTTCCTCTTCAATTCTTTCCACAAGCTCACCTTTTCTTTCTTCACTACTCTGCGGCTGCAATCTTTCTCGATCTCTCGCTTCATCACACAGCACTCTTTCTCAAGTTCCATCAACTTTCTGCTCATCCTCTTCATGTTCGACTTCATACTCTCCTCATCACTACCTAATAGTCTTGCTTCCTCATCTTCCTCTTCCTCCTCTCGGAGTCTGCAACCATCTTGAGAGCTCGCAACTTCCCTCATGATCGAGTCGCGCAGCTGTAACTGCACCACAAACAGGACCTGCAGGACCACCCTCATTGGCAGCCTCTCATTTTTGGCAGCATGATCACAGGCTTCGTTGGACATCTTGTGTAAATCCAACGCTTGACACACTTCCTCTCGCTCAGACTCCGTCAGATGCCTGTGCTTGTCTAAGTAGATGTCAATCGCCTTGTACATCCCGTCAGAGTTTTTCAGAGCTCCAGTTGAGACCCCCTTTGATATCTCAGCTAGTGCAGTGAAGGTCTTTGTCTTCAAATCTATGTCACTTGCTATTTCTGCCAAGAATTCTTCGACTAGTTCAGCAACTGCAATCAGACCTGATATGTTGGAGATAGTGTAATTCCCGTAGAAGTGCTTCAAAATCCTCCTCAGACATTCCACATCATACTGCACTTCCCTTGCATAGCCTTGAGACAGTACTAAAAAGTCTTTGACCGTTGCTTGATGGAGATGTTTCCCAATTCTCACTTCTAATCCGTCTCTACACTCCGAGCTTGCTTTCAAAAGATTAGCACTTCTCAGCATTTCAACCAACAATGTGCAGAGGGCGAGTCCTCCGTCAGTAGGCAGAAGCCTTTCCACTGCTTCAATGATTTCCCTTTGGTAGTTTCGCTTGTGTATATCAAGGTTTTCCTCTTCTTCTGTGGAAGTGTGAAGAACCCATTTCCTCACGTAGTTGCAAAGTGAAGCAGCCAGATACTCGGATGGCACTCCTCGCTTGATCATTTCGTGGATGAGAGGATTATACAGCCTGAGAGACAGTGTCGTCAGATCCTCGGACGGCCAATTAAAGGGAAACAACCTTCTTTTCACGTTTGGTCGAAAATCACCATCTTCGTCCTCAGTGTCGTCGAAATACACTTTCTTGATTGGATCTCCAAGAAGGAGAGGATCACTTATCACCTTTGAAACGATGGATTCGGCACAAACATTAACAAGGCCAGACTCGATGGCTTCGTCAAGAATGTCATCCGTGGTTCGGAAGGCCCTCACAGTTTCATTCCACGTAGGGAGGACATTATGTTGAAGGAAAAAAAGAGCCTTCCTTAATAGATTGTTTCTGCAGTGGTTTTCTGTCATTCCCAAGTAGTGAGCAAGACAACTGAGGGGTACAACATTCTCCGCCGACAAAGTCACCTCATCGCCATGACAGAATCTTACTACAATCTCGAAAATCTCAGGGTTAGCTTGGATGTCCGCAAGAAAATGCAAAAGGTCTTGCGGGGATCCGTCTTCGAGTAAGCAGGCAATTTTAGCACATTTTGCAGCCAGAAGATCCTAAACGAAGATGAAAATTTTCAAGTATACATTCATTTCAATTCAAGATAAAGAATTCAAGAACATATTATATAAAACCGAAAAGGACTATTCAGAAAACTTCACAAGTTTGTTTAAAGTTAATAGGCAAAAACGCTTACATAAAGCTGTGTTTCTGACGGAGATGTAGGCTTAGTAATCCTGAAAGCAAAGAATGAGGAAAACCAGAGTGTGAAGAAACTTTTAATTTGCTGAAACATTAGTCCTGTCTGTCACAAAATAATGGTTCATGGTTGGTTAGAAATTTGGTTACCATGATGACATCTCTGTGCTTTTTCCGCTCGCCGCCATATTGCCGTCCAGCTATGCCTAATGCAGTTTACAGGAAGTGGGAATTTCAGTTGATTTGCTGAGTCCTCCTAGTGACTAGTCAGTCTCCTTTATCAAATGGGGTGGGTTGCAAAAAATTTTCTTAAGAAAATTGTAGAACAAGATAAGGCCGAATATGAAAATTTGTGTCGTGAAAAGGGTATAAAGATAGCTCAATTGGTTCGAGCATACTGGAACTCGCATGATCTTCTGAAAAATATAAATTAAAAAAAAAAACTGAAAAAATATAATTTCTTTTTTTTTTTTTTTTTTTTTTTTTAAATTTCTGAATACATAAAAAATAGAAAAACGTTCCTTCAAATAAATAAATAAACTGAGTACAAAAGTTGAGGATTCTTTGGCTGGATAATCTGAGATTGGTTGAGATCGGTTCTGATTTCGTCCGAGTATTTGCAACGGTCGTTTAAGGCAACTGCATGTGTCCCATTTACTAAAAGACCCTTAACTACTTCACCATATATCTCTCGACATTTTTTTTTCTTGAAAGAAAACTTTGAATAAATAAATATATAAATAAATCAAACCTCTTTTTTTTTTTTTTTCCTCCGGGAAATCTCAACATATAGAACTTAATCCAAATAATTTCTTTTTTTCTTTTGAACTTTCTTACTAGACTTGATTTACTTTCAAAAAATAAAATAAAAATCCAATAATTTTTCAACAAAAAATATATCGTAATTAACTATACTTGGTTCAAATTTGAAAAAAAAATATAGAAAGCTTTTTTTTTTTTTGGAAAGAAAATGGAAAGCTTTTGAAAAGCTAATCTTAATTTTTAAATTTCTGATTAATAGATTTATGTTTTTTGAGAAATTACATAAAATTAGAAATTGGTACTCTGGTATTACAAGTAGGGCGAAAGAGGAAAATAACAGAATCCAATTACAAGACATGCATTTGGGAGAATATGGGATTTTTTATTTTTATTTTTATTTTTTGTTGATTGAAGGAGAATATGGGAGTTTTGTCAAGTAATATATATTCCTATATATATATATATATTGGTATATATGTGTGTTATACACTTAATCATCAGTTGAAGTAATAAAAACCGATGACAGAAAAAGGTTGGTAAAGGAGTAAGCACCTGAATTGTAGTGTGATGCAAGTGAAACGCGATAGAAAAGAAGAACGGTGAAGACTTTACTATGGAAACACTAATAATTACTTTAAAAAAAAAACTAATCTCTCACTTATATTTAGGTCATGGCTTCCTTACTTATCACGTGACAGCTACGTGATCATCTCATCAACGCCATATGGTTACCATATCTTCTCATCAACGCCATATGGTTACCATATCTTCGTCATGTGAATTTTTATTTATTTATTTTTTGTTTATCTATTCTATTTGCTGTGTGTCATACAATTAGTAGGGAAAAAAAAAGTGCAACAAATAAGGAGCTTTTGTGGTTTTCCCGTGCATATTTGGCAAATATTTCAAAACAAAAAAAAAAAAAAAAATGGAGAGAGAGAGAGAGAATAGAACGTGGGAAAATCAGATTTTTGAGCTAATCAGTTAGGCTTGGATTTTTCTTTTATCTATCTATTCACCTGCATAATCGGGCCTATCGTTATTTGAAAAAGAATATTATTTTAAAAAAAAAACATTTTTTGAACTTGGATATAGGAATTTGAACTCCACATTTATGATAGAATTAAGTGTAAAATTATCATTAGGTTATATCAGCAACCGTTAAATTAAATATTTTAGGAAACATTTATTGTCATCAACTGGTTTATTCTCCGTACTCTATTTTCAAATGGAAAATTAGGCTTGGTGACCTTTTTTAGTCACTTAATATAACAAATGACCCAACTTTTTTTTATTTAGAAAAATGACCGTTTGTTATTTTTCAAAATTTGATCAATCAATGATTGATTGTGAAATTTAGTGATTGACTAATGGTCAATCAGTGGTTGATTATAAAATTTGTGATTTACGTTATGGTTAATCAATGATTAACTGTAAGTCAATTACTGATTGACTATCATGCGGTTGGTCAATCACTGATTAACCATTTAAAACAATTGATTAACCATTTTAGAAAAAAAAAAAAAAAAAAAAAAGGCATTTTAACTCATTTTTAAAAATTTCCGCCATTTGTTAAAAAAAACTTCTTAAAAAAAGGTTATTTAACTATAAATCTCTTTTGAAATTCACACGCCAATTAATTTTTAAATTTGAATTGTACTTTTTACATCCCTCTTATTATTCCAAAAAAAAATCTGTATAACTAATGTACTTTTTAAGGGTAAAGCTGCGGTAAAGCCCCTTTTATATACCCTATCAATAGAGCTCACTTTTAAACCATTAAGATGTAATCGAACGGTTGAGATGTTGTTTGTGAGTCATAATTATCATATTCCTTATCTCATATTAGTATAGATTAATTAAAAAAAACAAAAAAAAAAACCCACCCCTTCCTTTCCCTGACACTGGCAACTTCCACGCCAACGCCTGTGACGGACCCCCCCCCCCCCTCGATGCCGATGAGCCCAAGCACCCCCTTGATACCGGCGGCCCCCCTACCCCCAACGCCGACCAGACTCCCTTCTACCCCCTCGGCGCTCGAGCCCCCCCCTCCACCTCCGACGCTGACCAGACCCCCCCTTCCCCCCGACGCTCGAGTCCCCCCCCCCCCCCCCCAACCCCAGAGGCCGAATATAACCACCCCTCCCCCCCTTCAACCCCGATGCCGACCAGATCCCCCCTTTTCCCCGTGCTTAAGCCCCTTAACCCCCGAGGCCGACTAGAACCCCCCCCTCCGTCCCCTAGCGCTCGAGGCGCCCTGTCCCAACCCTGGTGACGGAAATTTTGAAATTTTATTATTTGTTTAATTTCTTAAGTAAATATTACTGTAAGGTAAGGTGTATGATAATTACCGTACACAAACAACATCTCAGCCATTCAATTATATCTGGACGGTTTAAAAATGAGCTCTATTGATATGATATATATAAAAGGGGTTTTACCACAGTTTGACCCATTTTTTAAACTTCCTTTTGAATGTAACTATTTATTTATTTTATTTATTTATTATTATTATTACTATATTTTAGATGGAATGGCATATGTACATCTTTTATTTCTCTATAGATGAAATTGTGTCAGTGAAGATAATTTTTTATTTTTTAATTTGGAGTAGAGAGATTCACTCTACACCTTTTGATGGATCCAACTCCAATGTCCCCTTATTCATGTCATTTTCGTGTCCCTCCAATAATATCATGACACGTTAATTAAAGATGCATATTTAATTATAATATCTTATCAAATCAATAAAAAGATTATGTTAGTTACACACTTTTCATATTATTATTAGAGGGATATGAATGGGAACACAAATAATGAGACAAATGAACTAAATCCCCTTTTGGTGGAGTTATGTATGATATTACCGCTAGGCTATGCCTGAAATCACTTGGTGAAGATAATTGCAGTCACATATATGCGCATATATAGTTTTATTTCTTTTTGTGCGATTTATATATATATATATATATATTGTATACACACAAGTAATCATACATATATTTACCACCACTCAAATCAACTACAAAGACCTTTAAAAGGAGGAAATAAGTAGACTCATAAGTAGACCCCACTAAGTGCTTATGAGTTTTCTTTCGGTTAGGAATTGCCTGAAAGTTGTAATCTAATGTGATTAATACAACTAAAGTATTGTTTTTCTTGCTTTCAAAAAAAAAAAAAAATGACTGTTTCTTTTATGCTTTTGTCACTTGAAGATCTTATCAAAGAAGACATTTCGATGCTCTTCATGTTTATATTTATTGGTGGGAAATGATTTGTGTTTCGCGTAATCACGTTCTTGTTTCGCTGCTGCATTAGCTTTTTTTCGTTTCAGTTTTTTTTTTTTTTTTTTTTTTTTTTTTTTTTTTTTGTGTGGAATAAGGAAAGAAATATAATCCTTTTTGTTGTTGTTGTCATCAAATGTACATGTAAATATAGTTGTAGGCTTAATTCTATACCTGACTCCATCAAATGGTGAAGAGTTTGAATCCTCTCACCTTCAATTTAGAAAAATAATAATAATAAATAAGTATATATGTAGATGCAGTTTTTAATTATTAAGATGAGGTGTGTGAATTCTAAATAATCTTTGTCCTAAAAGATAATTTTATTAATAGATAATTTAGTAATTAAAAAAATTAAAATGGGTGTGGGAACAGTAAACTATTGGGTGGTAATAGACTCTCATTATTATAAGAATATGCATAATAAGATATAGAATTCGAATCTTCCAATTTCATATAACAAAAAAGTATAATTCTAGTTTTCCTTTTTTTTTTTTTTTTTTTAATAGGGAATTCAAACTCTGCATTTTATTTGATGAGGACATCAAGGCTGCAAGGAATACTCACGAACCAATTCAAGTTCCAGTTAGTCCGGTGACGAGGGCTCGAGCTAAAAGATTCAAAGAAGAGCTGAATAACTTAGTCCAAAGAGTTCTACAATAAGAAGAGAGTGTGTTCATTACTGAGGGTGAACAAAGGCTGGTTTTACTTATTAAAGTTGATCCGGAAGCGAGCCAATATCAGCCATACACGTCCATTGAGCCATTGCATGGCTAACTTGCATGTCCATTCCGGGATACACGTGCAAGGGGGTTCCAAGCTAATATGGGCATGTTTTCCAACAAAGAATCAAGTCAAGATTACGTTTTCAAGTTTTCAAGAAATTCAAGATTCAAAACAAGATTCGAGAAGTTTACAAGATCTAATCAAGAATTGATTTCTTTGTAATTCTATTTTAGTTTTTAAGTTTCAGTTTAAAATTTGAATTTTAGTATATTTGTTTAGATTTTATTATAGGCAATTGAGGAGTCAAAATCTGATTCCTTTCTAGGGTTTTTTTAGGCATGTTTTTCATTAAGGGTAGATTAGGAATTTTACAAATTGTAGTTTCGGCTATATAAGGCTGATTTTCAGATTATGGAAGCAGTTTTTGATGTTTATTGATATTGTGAGTTATTTTTCGTGAGTTCTTGAAAAAACTTATTCGAACTTATCAAGGATTCCTTATGGCGTTCAAATTGACTTATCAAACAGACTTTCCATACCCGTTTGCGGCGTATTCACCATACCAAGGTTCTTGTTTTGCTAAGCAACGGATCGCGGTTTCCATCAAACTTGAAAGATCTTGGGTTTGTTGTTCCCAGATTTGGTATCAGGTTTCGTTACGTAGTTGACGTGGTTCGTATCAGTTGGTATCAGAGTCTAGGTTCATCCAGTTTGCTTATCCTTTTCTAGTTTTCTTTTTTTTCAATCGATAAAAAAAAAAAATTGTCCTTATTGCTGCACTAAAATCCGATTGTTCTCTCCTTAAATCCGTGATTTTAGTGTTTGATTCAGAGTCGAATTACTTGCTTTGAGATTAAGGTCTTCTAGGATTTCGAAACCCTAATCTGATTCCCATTAGGTTTACAAACCCTAGAAACGTGAATTAGGGTTCTAGTATTTCTAAATTCGATTATCTTGTTTCTTATTCCTTGCTACTCGTTTCTGCGAAATCAAAGAAAGAAATCTGAAAGAAAAAAAAAAAAAAAGAAAGCAAAGAAAAGGATTCTCTTGTTTCTTAAATTTCTGTTTTGTTTAATCTTGTTTCTCACGTCCTAAACCCATTTTTGCCAAAACCCCACGCTTGAGTGTCAAAGATCATCATAATCCGTGACAAAATTTGTTCGTTTGGTTTGCTTCTCGTCTTGATTTACTGCTTGAATCCTTCTTATTATTGTTTGATTAGTTTTGAAAGAACTAAAGGAAGAATACGAGTGGAAAAAGGCAGAGTGTGTGAGTGTATTAGAGGGTAAAGCCAAATTAACTTGAGAGAAGCACAAGTGGATTTGAGTGAATTATTCTTCGAATGAAACATGTGAGGGAGTGTGGTGAGGTCCTTTTTTTTTTTTTTTTTTTTTTTTTTTTTTTTTCCATATTGTTCTAACTTTGTTTGCAGATTTCAATCATGTGGCAAAATCAAGAGAAAAACACAAACGAAGAGATTCCACCACCCGTTGTTCCAAATCTGCAAATGCAAGCATTAATGGGGGAAATGAGACGGATGATGAGGGTGGAGTTAGACCATATACATGAGAGGTTGGATAGGGTCGAAGAGGGAACTCAACGGGGACATCCACCATTTGCTCTGAACGCCCCAAGGAGGAACAGGTTGCACCAAAAGGAAGTTGAGGATGTGGGTGAATTTAAAGAGGACAATTTAGACGAGGAGTTTGATATGATGTCAATGGGCAGCCATAGAAGATATGGCCGGGATGGAAAAGCTAGGAACTGGGTAGATAACAACTTGGGAAGTATCAAGATGAAATTCCTGCGTTTCAAGAAAAAAGTGATACCAAAGCATACCTCGAGTGGGAAAAGAAGATAGAGTTGGTTTTCGATTGTCACAACTACTCCGAATTAAATAAGGTAAAACTTGTTGTAATCGAATTTACTGATTATGCCATTGTGTGGTGGGACCAGTTGTGCATCAATAGGAGGCGGAATGGAGAACGTCCTATTGAAACTTGGGATGAGATGAAAAGAGTGATGAGACGACAATTTGTACCAAGTCACTACTACTGGGATCTATACCTCAAGCTGCAAGGTCTCCATCAAGGTAACCAGAGTGTTGATGAGTATCATAAAGAGATGAAGATGGCTATGATTAGAGCCAACATGGAGGAGGATCGGAAGGCAACAATGACTAGATTTTTGAATGGTTTAAACCGAGAGATTGCTAACACAATCGAGATACACCATTCTGTAGAATAGGAGGATTTGGTACATATGGCAATCAAGATTGAGAGGCAACTTAAGAGGGGTGGTACATGGCCAAGACCAATCCCACAAAATTTGAGCGCAGCACGTTGGAGGTCGAACTACCCAAAGAAAGAAGAAAACCCATCCACCTCCAAGGCCAAACTCGAACCCAAACCAGCTACCACTACGATGGCCTCTCAAGGTAAATCAGCCCCTACTTCGACTCGTTCTAGTGAGATTAAATGTCAAGGGAAAGGGCACATAGCTAGCCAATGTCCAAACAAGCGAGTTATGGTGATCCGGGAAAATGGTGAAATTGAATATGAGGATGAAGCTGATCTAGATGACATGCCACCATTGGAAGACGCCCCCATAGGAGATGAGGAGTTCGGGGCAGATCATGGTGAGATGCATGGACTAGTCGTACGATGAGCCTTAAGCTTGCAAGCTAAAGAAGAGGAAGAAGAAGTATAGGGGGAAAACATCTTTCACACTCGTTGTCATGTGGAAGACAAGGTATGGAGTGTTATTATCGATAGCGGTAGTTGCACTAATGCTGCTAGCACTTCCATGGTTGAAAAGTTAGGGCTCACAACACTTAAGCACCCTCGTCTATACAAGCTACAATGGTTGAACGATAGTGGTGAAGTGAGGGTTACAAAGCAGGTTGTTGTACCGTTTCGAATTAGTAAATATGAGGATGAAGTATTATGCGATGTGGTACCAATGCAAGCTGGACATCTTCTCTTAGGAAGACTGTGGCAATTTGACCGATGTGTGCAGCATGACGACAAGTACTCATTCATGCGCAATCAACGGACAATCACTCTACTTCCGATGACATCAAAACAAGTCTACGAGGATCAAGTGAGGTTGCAAAAATTGAGTGAACAAAAAAAACTGAGAGATCAAAAGAACTTGAGAGAGCAAAAGAATGAGAGTGAAAAGATGAGTGAGGCCGTGCATAGTGAGAGTGAGGGAAAAGAGAGATACACGGCCAAAGTGAGAAAAAATAGAGTAATGTCGAATTTGGTGAGGAAGAAAAGAGATAGAAGATTTCTGCCAAGGAGGTAGAAACAGAGAAAATACAAAGAAAGTTCTATGCAAAAACAAGTGAGGTTAAGCGAGCGTTGATTTCAAAACGGCCGATGATTGTACTCATGTACAAGGAGGCTCTTTTAAACACTAATCAACTTGACTCTTTGTTGCCTAGTGTTGTTGTTTCTCTCTCGCAGGAGTTCGAGGATGTGTTTCCCTAGGAGGTACCGCATGGTTTACTGCTTATCCCAGGGATTGAACACCAAATCGATTTTGTTCCCGATGCATCAATTCCAAACCGACCAGCATATAGGAGCAACCCGGAGGAGACGAAGGAGCTTCAAAGGCAAGTCGAAGAATTGTTGGAGAAAGGGTATGAGAGAGAAAGCATGAGTCCTTGCTCAGTTCCGGTGATTCTAGTGCCTAAGAAGGATGGGACATAGAGGATGTGTGTTGATTGTAGAGCCATCAACAACATAACGGTAAAGTATCGACACCTTATCCCTCGCTTAAATGATATGCTAGATGAGCTACATGGTTCTTGTGTGTTTTCTAAGATCGATCTTAAGAGTGGGTATCATCAAAAACGAATGAAAGAAGGAGATGAATGGAAGACAATGTTTAAAACTAAATATGGATTGTATGAGTGGTTAGTCATGCCGTTTGGATTAACTAATGCACCTCGTACTTTCATGCGCCTAATGAATCATGTCTTGCGTGCTTTCATTGGTAAATTTGTTGTTGTTGTTATTTTTTATTTTTATTTTTTTATGATATTCTAATTTATAGCAAGAGTTTGCATGATCATATCTCACATTTTTTTTGGTTTTGGATGTGCTTAGAAAGGTGAAATTATATGCTAACGTCAAAAAGTGTACTTTCTGCACCGATAAGCTTGTTTCCTAGGTTTTGTTGTGAGTGCTAAAGGTATTGAGGTTGATGAAGAGAAGATCAAAGCCATCCAAGAGTGGCCGATCCCCTCTAGTGTAGGTAATGTTAGAAGTTTTCATAGACTTGCTAGTTTTTACAGGAGGTTCGTGAAAGATTTTAGCACCTTCGCTGCACCACTTACTGAAGTTATCAAGAAGAACATTGCGTTCAAATAGGGTGAAGAACAAGAGAAGGCATTTCAACTTATTAAACACAAGCTTACTGACACTCATTTACGTGCTTTACCTAACTTTTCTAAAACGTTCAAAATCGAATGTGATGCTTCTGGTGTAGGTATAGGTGCTGTTCTTATGCACCACTTGCGTACTTTAGCGAAAAGCTAAGTGGGGCTTTACTTAACTACCCCACTTATGACAAAGAGTGTTATGCATTGGTTCGAGCTTTAGAGACATGGTAGTACTACTTGTGGCCAAAGGAGTCTGTGGTTCGTACAGATCATGAATCCTTGAAAATTTGAAAGGTCAACACAAGCTGAACAAGAGACATGTTCGATGGGTTGAGTTCATTGAGACTTTTCCCTATGTCATTTGGTATAAACAAGGTAAGAAAAATGTGATTGCGAATGCACTTTCACGCATGTATGCCTTAATCTCTACTCTTGATGCTAAGTTCCTTGGGTTTGAGCACATGAAGGAGCTTTATCATGATGACCACGACTTTGGGGAAGTTTATAGTGCTTGTGAATAATCTGCAGAGGGTAAGTTCTATAGGCATGAGGGCTTCTTGTTTAGAGAGAATACGTTGTGTGTGCCTAATTGTTAGATGAGAGACTTGTTAGTTCAGGAATCCCTTGGTGGGGGGTTAATGCGAAACTTTGGAGTCGCTAAAACCCTAGCTATGTTGCAGGAGCACTTCTATTGGCTACACATGAAACGGAATGTTGAGAGAATTTGTGGTAGATGTGTCACTTATAGGCAAGCTAAATCGAGGGTTCAGCCGAATGGTGTTTACACACCCCTACCTATTCCTTGTTCACCTTGGATTGATATTTCAATGGACTTTGTTTTGGGTTTACCTAGGAGTAGGCGTGGGAGGGATTCAATCTTTGTGGGTGTAGATCGGTTTTCTAAGATAGCTCATTTTATCCCTTGTCATAAGACTGATGATGCTTCTCATGTTGCAGATTTGTTCTTTAGGGAGATTGTGAGATTAAATGGTATGCCTAGGACAATCGTGTCAGATCGGGATGCTAAGTTCTTGAGTTACTTTTGGAAGACATTATGGGGAAAACAGGGAACGAAACTTTTGTTTTCTACTACTTGTCATCCTGAAACCGATGGTCAAACATAAGTAGTTAATAGGACTTTATCCACTTTGTTGAGGGCTGTCATTAGTAAGAACATGAAGACATGGGAGTATTGTTTACCACATGTTGAGTTCGCTTATAATCGTATCATTCATTCTGCTACTAAGTTCTCACCGTTTGAAATTGTTTATGGTTTTAATCCTTTAACTCCGTTAGATTTATCACATTTACCTGTTTCCGAGTATGTGAACTTAGATGGTAAGAAGAAGGCATAATTTGTGAAGCAACTCCATGAGAAAGCACGACTAAACATAAAGAGGAGAACCGAACAATACATCAAGCAAGCCAACAAGGGACGTCACAAGCTGGTTTTTCAGCCCCGTGATTGGGTGTGGTTACACTTGAGGAAAGAAAGATTTCTGGCACAAAGACGTTCTAAGTTGCTGCCCCGAGGAGATGGTCCTTTTCAAGTGCTAGAACGGATCAATGGCAATGCCTACAGACTTGACTTACCTGGTGAGTATAATGTTAGTGCTACTTTCAATGTTACTGACTTGAGTCTTTTTGATGTAGGTGATGATTTGAGGACAAATCCTTCTCAAGAGGGGGGGAATGATGAGGACATCAAGGCTGTAAGGAATACTCACGAACCAATTCAAGTTTTAGTAGGTCCGGTGACGAGGGCTCAAGCTAAAAGATACAAAGAAGAGCTGCAAAACTTAGTCTGGAGAGTTCTACAATAAGAAGAGAGTGTGTTCACTACTGAGGGTGAACAAAGGCTGGTTTTACTCATCAAAGTTCATCCGGAATAAAGCCAATCAGCCATACAGGTCCATTGACCCATTGCATGGCTAACTTGCATGTCCATTCCGGGATACACATGCAAAGGGGTTCCAAGCTGATGTGGGCGTGTTTTCCAACAAAGAATCAAGTCAAGATTATATTTTCAAGTTTTCAAGAAGTTCAAGATTCAAAGCAAGATTCAAGAAGTTTAGAAGATCTGATCAAGATTTTAAAATCTATTCAGAAAAGTTACTAATTTCTATTTGTTCATCAATAAAGCAGTTACTTTTTTTTAATCTCATGTTTTCTGTCAAGGTAAGTATACGGAAATATGGTCAAAAGTCAAAATTGTTTATAGTTATTTCAATTATATTTTATTTTGTTTCGTTGGAATAACTGGTAATATTTGTCTGAAGTCACCAACTAATATGACTGTCATTCCTCCAAAAGGACGATTAAAGTCATTCCTTAGATTTTGTATTGTTTTATCTAAAACTTCAAAATAATATTTATTTGTCATAGGTGCTTCATCCCATAAATTAATGTTGTTTTATCAATTAATTTGCTAGTTGAGTGCATTTTTTAATTTGACAAGTGAAAAATTTGTTGATTGAAAGTGGTATGCGAAATCTTGAATATGCAATTCGGCCTTTTAGTAATAATAACGACACTATGTCAGATAACTTCAGAATATTTCAATAACTTTTAGTAATCAATAACTTCAGAATATTTCACCTTATCCGGATCATCGAATAATACTATTCTCTTGATTACCTTATTCGTTCTGCACCATTCATATGACCCGTCATCTTTCTCCTTCCATTCTCCATCATATCAAAAATAAATGACAATCTCACTCATTTTGCTTTAAAATAAAAATAAGAAAAACAAAAAAGATTGTTATGAAATAATTAAAAAAAAAAGCATGAAAAATTGGAGACTAGTTCAAAACTACCAGACCGTCCCCAAAACCACCAGACCGGTCAGGTAGGTTCGGCCGGTTAAGCTGGTCCGATCCGGTCATTGTACTGTTCTTATGACTGGATTTTGCAAAGTTACAAATTTTACAAGCCGAAAATTAGTGCAAAATAGGTTGAATCATTGTTGTTTTTATATATTAAGCTCCCCAACCATAAATGCCCAACCTTTGAACAACTTCGAAAACAATTTAAATAAAAAAAATTAGAGGATTTGAGATGAACTTACCAAAATTTTAGAGATTTTACAAACTTTTAGTACTTCCTCTCCTCTCCTTGTGGCTGGAAATCGATGGCCAGAATGTGAAAACGGTGCAAGATGTTAACCCGAATACAAGGATGGTCGTTTTGAGGGGGATGATGGAGATGAAAAATGATGGTGAAGGAGATGATATTTTCTTTTCTTTGACAATGGGAGGGGGTTTTTTCAACAATATGAGTTTTTTTTTTGTTTTTTAGGAGAAGATAGTCCTTTTATTTTATTTTATTTTATTTTTATTTTTTACTTGTAAAGGGTATTTTGGAGAAAATAAAATATTCATTAATGAATGAGGCTATCCTTGCAATGTTTTCTCTTTGAGGTCTAGTGTTGCAACATGATAGCCATTTTAATCCCATATTTGCAAAGGCCCTGGAGGGACAGAGGGTGGAGGAAAGCTGGGGAAGGTGACGAGAGACGAGAGAGAGAGAGAGAGAGAGAAAGAGAAAGTTTAGTTTTTTTTTTTTGTTTTTTAGTTTTTTTCCCTTTAATTATAATTATTATTATTGTTTTATCAAAATAAAAAATTAAAACCATAATTTTATCCCCAAATCCATTTAATTTCCTCTAAACTTCAATCTATCATGTTCTTTTACCAAAATGCCCTCTAACTAAAGGCATGTGCAACTCACATGGGGCAAAAACCATCCATTTTTAAACCGTGATTAGGGTTTCTCCTTTATTTACACAATTTTTAAGAGTTTGAGGACCTTTTAATGAAAAAAAGAAGAGTTTAGTGGCCAATCGGTATCTTCTTAAAAAGTTCAAAGATCATGACAGCTAATTTACCTTTTCTTTTTTTTTTAATCAATCATAAAATTTTCCTAAGATTTTTTTTTTTTAAATTTATTGTTTAACCTATTCTATTGTTTTCCTCTTTTAATGTGTTTTATCTATCCTATTTTATCATGTGATAATACCCTTATTTTCGCAATCCCTAAGAATACTTTGCACTTGACTTTCTACATTCATGTAACTAAGGTAATTCTCAATTGTGAAAGGAATAACACCAAAATTAATATTTTCTACCCAAAAAAAAAAACACCAAAATTAGTCTTAAACTACTAACATATTACACAATCGTCTCTCTAAATTAGAGATCACGCACGCTTTTAGATTTGCAATCATCAAAACTTCATAGGTTCTTTATTCAATTTTGTTGTCAATCAAATCGATCATGGCTTTTTCTTTCTAATCTTGTGCATCTATTATCAGGCCGAGTTGGGTAGAAGGAGGAAGGTAGAGGTGCAGCTTATGTCGCGACAATGGCTACGTGAGGAGAGGACCGCGTCATAAGTTGAGAAACCATTTCTTTGGTGCTGCACAACTGAGCTCAAGACTCAAGAGAGTAGTGGTTGTGGAAGAGTAGAGGACTCAGACTGGACGGGTCTTTTTCCAAGTTTTTGGGTTAGTTTTAGCGACTTGAGAAATGAGTGTGAGAAAATGAAATTATGAAAAAGATAAAGACTTTTTTTTTTTTTTTTTTTTTGGTAAACCACAAAACGCGTCCCATTACATGCCTAAAATTATGTCAACATATCGTTTCATCTATTATTTCTATCGACGAAAGGGTTTTTTGGAAGCACTTTCATAGATCATGAGATAAATGATCCCTTTTAAAAATTCCTAGGCATATTGAAGTAGTAAATAAATTAGGGGGACATTTTATAAATTAATCAGAGTGTAGGTCCTTACACTTGCTATTCTCGTATATTATACACTGAGCACAGATCATTTGTCAAATCATATATTCACTTTCTATCTAATTAGTGAACATTGGACATGTCAGTTTAATGAATTATTTAGGAAATTTTCTTCAAAATTATAGCTCTTATAACACTTTGACTTTCAAATTTTAAAACGTAGCACATATTCTCATTAATCTTTGTTCTATTAACAAATTTGATCCCTTTCATGGATGGAAATTACACATGTTTTAAGCAAGGTTTCTGAGATATTAATTACAAAATTATTATCTTACTCTCAACTCTAATGCATATTTTAAATTATTTGATTAAAACTATAATAAATATAACAAGTAACATTTAAAAAAACAAAACGTAAATAAGCTCATACATTGAAAACAAAAAAAAGAAAAAGTTTAAATCTGACAAAATGGGGGGCAAAAAAAAAGCTATGTATGAAATAAAAATAATAATATAAAAAAGAACCACGTTCACCTACCAATAGGAATTCACATTCAGTAGCATTTCTTTTTCCTTCGATTATGGATAAGTTTTTCCAAAAGTGTTATAAGGCCTATAATTGAAGAGAAATTTTTGTAATTAATCATTTATTTTTAGTGAAATAATTAATCATTTTAGTTTTTTTATTAAAATTCTCTTAATTTTCTTATGATGAACATGTCCTTCGAGTTATTTTTGGTCAAAAAATAACTATGGAAAAAATTGTTATGATTTGGAAATTGAGGGGGAAATGGATGTTGGTACGTGTTAAAATTCGGAGGTAAATCCTAATTCCATTATTAACCTTCTTTCTTTCTCTCTCTGTGTCTCGTTGGTTATAACACGACACGACTCGAGACAAGACATTTGTGGAGTGGAGGCTGGAGGAGGCTTCTAAGGAAAGGAGAACGCTCCGCCGTCGGATCCTTTGATCTCCACCACCAAGTTGAATCGGGAGAGTAAAATTTAGGGGGTGTTTGGTGTCTTAGTCCAAACTAAGATTTTTAAACTTTTTTTTGTCTTTTTCTTAAAAAATTTTTGTCTTTTTCCCAAAATTTTTTTTGTTTTTTCTGAAAATTCAAAAAAATTTACTATTTAAACTTAAAAATTTCAACTCAAACTTATACACCAAACACCCCCTTAAATATCGGCTGGGGTTGGGGTGAGTGCTTTAGTAAAATAGCCTTTTAACTTTTTTTAATTTGTAAAATAACCTTTAAAAAAATTTAATTAGCAAAATAACTTTTCTTGAAAAAAAATAATGTAAAAAGAAAAGAAATTAATATAAGGGTTAAAAAAAACTTAAAAACAAAAAAAAAATCATGGGCATTGTTCTCTCGAAGGAGTTCTTCTTCTTCTGCAGCTCTTCTTCTTCTTCGCACATTCTTCACGCTTGTTCCTTCTTCTTCTTCGTCATTCCCTCCCCCCAAAAGAGTCTCCCCAAATCTGCCGCCTCCACCTCCGGCGCCGCTGCCACCGTAAACGACGCCGTCGAAGATCCGGAGACCGCGCCATAAGCTCTTTGACCACGCCTTCTTCTCTTCCTCTTCTTCCCCTCCGACCAGCAGAAGCTCCGCCGCAACCTCCACCATGCCTCTCATTTGGTTTTAATTGGAATGCTTTAATGTGGACCAAGATTGAAATTTGTAGTTTTTGTGGTTTATGATCTTTGTTGGCGTCATCATGTTTGGTTTTGCATTCTGCTTTTACAAATATCGTGTGTAGTTTACTCGTTTTCTATTTTGTTTACTTTGTTCTTTTGGTTACAAGTTTATGATATTTAAGGTCAAAGTTGATGTTAATTAGTCTTCGGGAAATGTTATTTTCACCTTTCAAATGGTCGCACTATTGTTTCATTCTTTTGAAGTTTCGATACATAGATTGTTCTTTTAAGGTGATGGTATGGTTATTTTTGCTTTTCGCTTAAGGGAAAAAAAAAAAAAAAAAAGTCTATGTTTCGACGGAACGACCATACGGTCGTTCCGTAAAATTGAGTGGTCGTTCCTCAACTTTTGTGGCCGTTCCGTGGGTTTTGAGGCGAATAGTACATGACATTAGGTGATGCTACGGTTATTTTTGCTTTTCGGAAAAAAAAAAAAAAAAAAAAAAGTCTATGTTTCGACAGAACGACCATACTGTCGTTCCGTAAAATTGAGTGATCGTTCCTAAACTTTTGTGGTTGTTCCGTGGGTTTTGAGGCCAATAATATATGACATGAGGTGATGGTATGGTTTTTTTTCACTTTTCGCTTAAGGGAAAAAATTAAAAAAAAAAGTTTATGTTTCGACGGAACGACCATACGGTCGTTCCTTAAAATTTAGTGGTCGTTCCTAAACTTTTGTGGTCGTTCCGTAGGTTTTCAGACAAATAGTACATGACATTAGGTGATGCTACGGTTTTTTTAGCTTTTCGGAAAAAAAAAAAAAAAAAAAAAAACAAAGGTCTATGTTTCGACGGAACGACCATACGGTCGTTCCGTAAAATTGAGTGGTCATTCCTAAACTTTTGTGGTCGTTCCGTGGGTTTTGAGGCCAATAATATATGACATGAGGTGATGGTATGGTTTTTTTTAGCTTTTTGCTTAAGTGAAAAAATTAAAAAAAAAAAGTCTATGTTTGGATGGAATGACCATACGATCGTTCCGTAAAATTTAATGGTCGTTCCTAAACTTTTGTGGTCGTTCCGTGAGTTTTGAGGCCACTAATACAAGACATGAGGTGATGGAATGGTTTTTTTTTGCTTTTTGCTTAAGTGAAAAAATTAAAAAAAAGTCAATGTTTGGACGAAACGACCATACAGTCGTTCCGTAAAATTTAATGGTCGTTCCGTGAGTTTTGAGGCCACTAATACATGACATGAGGTGATGGTATGGTTTTTTTTGCTTTTCGGAACAAAAAAAAAAAAAAAAAGCCCTACGTTTCGACAGAACAACCATACGGTCGTTCCGTAAAATTCGGTGGTCGTTCCGTAACTTTTGTGGTCGTTCCATGGTATTTAAGTCTAATAATATATATATTGAGTGGATGGTGTGGTTATCTTTCCAATTCGCTTGAGAAAAAAAATTAAAAAAAAGTCTTAGCTTGGACGAAACGACCACACGGTCATTCCGCAAAAAAACATGGTCGTTCCTGAAATTTTGTGGTCATTCCGTGACATTTAAGTCTACTAAGACATGTATTCAGGTGATGGTATGGTTTTTTTTTCCATTTTGGAAAAAAATTGTTTTTTAACTCTATGTTTGGACGGAACGACCACACGGTCGTTCCGTAAAAAAACGTGGTCGTTCCTGAAATTTTGTGGTCGTTCCTTGGCATTTAAGTCTAATAATAATTGTATTCAGGTGATGGTATGATTTTTTTTTCATTTCAGAAAAAAAAAAATTTTAACTCTATGTTTGGACGGAACGACCACACGGTCGTTCCGTAAAAAAACGTGGTCGTTCCTGATATTTTGTGGTCGTTCCTTAGCATTTAAGTCTAATAATAAATGTATTCAGGTGATAGCATGATTTTTTTTTCATTTCAGAAAAAAAAAAATTTAACTTTATGTTTGGACGGAACGACCACACGGTCGTTCTGTAAAAAAACGTGGTCGTTCCTGAAATTTTGTGGTGGTTCCTTGGCATTTAAGTCTAATAATAAATGTATTCAGGCGATGGAATGATTTTTTTTTCATTTCAAAAAAAAAAAATAATTTTAACTCTATGTTTGGACGGAACGACCACACGGTCGTTCCGTAAAAAAACGTGGTCGTTCCTGATATTTTGTGGTCGTTTCGTGGCATTTAAGTCTAATAATATATGTTTTCAAGTGATGGTATGATTTTTTTTTTTTTCATTTCAGAAAAAAAAATTTTAACTCTATGTTTGGACGGAACGACCACACGGTCGTTCTGTAAAAAAACGTGGTCGTTCCTCATATTTTGTGGTCGTTCCGTGGCATTTAAGTCTAATAATATATGTTTTCAAGTGATGATATGATTTTTTTTTTCATTTCAGAAAAAAAAAAATTTTAACTCTATGTTTGGACGGAACGACCACACGGTCGTTCCGTAAAAAAACGTGGTCGTTCCTCATATTTTGTGGTCGTTCCGTGGCATTTAAGTCTAATAATATATGTTTTCAGGTGATGATATAGTTAATTTTCAGTTTGGGGGGAAAAAATATTGGAGTATTGCCTTAAACTCACTAACCATACAAACACAACATCCCAAAGAAAATCCCATATATGAACTAACCGTGGGGTAAATACTACACGTTTTATTTTTGCGTCCGAAATGGAAAAATAACCGTAACATCACCTCAAGACATGTATTATTGGACTTAAATGCCACGGAACGACCACTGAAGTTCAGGAACGACCACGCTTTTGGTCGAAACGACCGTGTGGTCGTTCCGTCCAAACATAGAGTTAAATTTTTTTTTTTTTTTCTGAAATGAAAAAAAAAAAATCATACCATCACCTGAATACATTTATTATTAGACTTAAATGCCAAGGAACGACCACAAAATTTCAGGAACGACCACGTTTTTTTACAGAACGACCGTGTGGTCGTTCTGTCCAAACATAGAGTTAAAATTTTTTTTTTTTTCTGAAATGAAAAAAAAATCATACCATCACCTGAATACAATTATTATTAGACTTAAATGCCAAGGAACCACCACAAAATTTCAGGAACGACCACGTTTTTTTACGGAACGACCGTGTGGTCGTTCCGTCCAAACATAGAGTTAAATTTTTTTTTTTCTGAAATGAAAAAAAAAATCATACCATCACCTGAATACATTTATTATTAGACTTAAATGCTAAGGAACGACCACAAAATATCAGGAACGACCGCGTTGTTTTACGGAACGACCGTGTGGTCGTTCCGTCCAAACATAGAGTTAAATTTTTTTTTTTTTCTGAAATGAAAAAAAAATCATACCATCACCTGAATACATTTATTATTAGACTTAAATGCCAAGGAACGACCACGGAATTTTACGGAACGACCGTGTGGTCGTTCCGTCCAAACTTAGACTTTTTTTAATTTTTTTTCTCAAGCGAATTGGAAAGATAACCACACCATCCCCTCAATATATATATTATTAGACTTAAATACCACGGAACGACCACAAAATTTCAGGAACGACCACGTTTTTTGGCGGAACGACCGTGTGGTCGTTCCGTCCAAACTTAGACTTTTTTTTTATTTTTTTTCTCAAGTGAATTGGAAAGATAACCACACCATCCCCTCAATATATATATATTATTAGACTTAAATACCACGGAACGACCACAAAATTTCAGGAACGACCACGTTTTTTGGCGGAACGACCGTGTGGTCGTTCCGTCCAAACATAGAGTTAATTTTTTTGTTTTTTTTTTTCCGATAATGAAAAATAACCAAGCCATCCCCTCACTACATGTATTAGTGGACTAAAAACCCACGGAACGACCACAAAAGTTCCGGAACGACCACGGAATTTTACGGAACGACCGTGTGGTCGTTCCGTCCAAATATAGAGTTAATTTTTTTGTTTTTTTCCGAAAATGAAAAATAACCATACCATACCCTCACTACATGTATTAGTAGACTAAAAACCCACGGAACGACCACAAAAGTTCCGGAACGACCACGGAATTTTACGGAACGACCGTATGGTCGTTCCGTCGAAACATTGACTTTTTTTTATTTTTTTCACTTAAGCAAAAAAAAAAAAAAAATATATATATATATATATATATATATATATAAAACCATTCATTCGCCTAATGTCATGTATTATTGGCCTCCAATCCCACGGAACGACCAAAATATTGAGTCTCTCACACACACTTAATGAATATCAGTCACAAAACATGTCCATGGATGATGACTTAATGAGTTTTTTTATTTTTTCTCTTAAACGAAATGCAAAAATAACCATGCCATACCCTCACTACATGTATTAGTGGACTAAAAACCCACGGAACGACTACAAAAGTTTAGAAACGACCACGGAATTTTACGGAACGACCATCGTTCCGTCGAAACATTGACTTTTTTTATTTTTTCCTTCAAGCAAAATTCAAAAATAACCATACTATCACCTTAAGTAATATATGATTTGCCTAAAAAAAAAATGCAAAAACGAACAATAATCAACATTGACTTTTTAAAAAAAAATTTCAATTAAGCAAAAAGCAACAAAAACCAACATATTTGTAGTAGTTCCTGATTATACATATGTGATTGTACACATGTGATTTTTTGATTTTTTGATTCATAAACAAAATAACTACAGTTAACATTAACACGTTAAAAACCAAAATAATTTTTGAATATTGTCTTTACATATTCATATATAACCATATTGTTAGTCAACGTACTGATAGTACTAAATTTCTTGATTCTTTAAAGTGTTTTTGTGGGCTTAAAAGCAGCTTGCAACCTTTTTTGAACATCAGAACTCGAGTGCTGCATCTTTTTTGGCAACTGTACCACATAAGGCGAGAGTAAGACTGTCGTTCTTTTCCGCTGCCTCTCAGGCCGGCCCGCGTTCTTTTTAACATTTTCGATATTGGCATCGGCTTGCATAGCAACTACCCTGTCATGGGTATATTCGCCACCATCTCTTATTTATTCGTCTTGTAAGAGATGTTGCTGGCAATCGAAATTAAAAAAACAAAAAACAAATTGGAACCATTGCATAATAATCGTAAATAAAACAAGTGGCTTATTATTTCATCACCTCAACATCTACCTCTTTACGTACAACATAGGAATATCATCATAATTTTTATAAGAACAGAAAGATTAAAATAAAGAGTAACTACGAAAAATTTACATTTAATTACAACGCCCATATTACCTCTCTAACATTCCTACAGAACCCCGGAGGTGAAGACGATAGCAGCGACGTGGTTGGCTGCGATGACGAAGCCGACGACATCAACAAAGGCGACGACAATGGAGGGCACGACTCCGACATCCCGAGCTTCAAGTGTTAGCTGTAGGGAGTTTGAGGAAAACTAGCTATGCGACAAAATACTCGAAGCTGAAAAGGCCAAACTACTGAAAATTGACCACAATGAGTTAAAGGATTAATGAAGAATGGCAGCTACTATCAAAAAAATAAAATTAAATTAAAAAGCAAAGGACTATATATCAGCATTATGTCAATTCGAGAAACGATGATGAAGTCTAAACAACGGAAAACTACCTTTTACGTGCATCCTTTTCTCTGTGATTAAGAGAAAAAATATTGACAGAAAATATTGAATTTTCCTCGATTAGTTTGTAACCAAATAAACATCAAACTTTATGCAACCCACAATGCCGAGGATATCAAATTCACCAAATCCCCAAATTACTCTAAATCCAAGTTCCAAAAAACTCCCAAAGAGAGAGCTAATTTCAGATAATCATGTTAAAGCACTCAAGTTTAAGGACATATTCAAAATCAAATAGAGAACAGTGAGAGTGAGAGAGAGACAGAGCTTAATTACATCTGAAAGAAAAGTGAAATTTAGGGGGAAAATTGAAAGAAACCTGGAAACTGGGCTGCGAGGGAGTAGAAACGGAAGGCGGAGCCGGAGCCGGGGCCAGAGGCGGATTTAGGGGCGGCGGAGCTTGTGGTGGTCGGATGGGAAGAAGAGGAAAAGAAGGCGTGGTCGGAGCTTGTCGCGCGGTCTTCGGATCTTCGACGGCGTCGTTTAGGATGGCGGAGGCGCCGGTGGTGGAGGCGGCAGATTTGGGGAGACTCTTTTAGGGGGAGGGAACGAGGAAGAAGAAGAAGAAGCAGAGGAAGGAATGAAGGGAAGAGGCAAGTTCGAGGTGGCGGCGGAGCTTGTGGTGGTCGGAGGGGAAGAAGAGGAAGAAGAAGAAGAAGAAGATTTGGGGGTCGGATTTAGGGACTCTTTTGTGGGGAGGGAACGAGGAAGAAGAAGAAGAAGAAGCAGAGGAACGAAGGGAAGGGAAGAGCTCGAGAGACAAAGTTTGAGGAATAGGAGAAAATTTGTCCGTTGGTTTCCCTTCTTTTATGAATAATTTGATTTTAAATAATTTTATCTATTTAAAAAAATGAAAATTAAAAATCAGTATTTTTGGAAATAAAAATAATTCAAAATAAAAGGAAAAGTCATTTCCCTAATAAAACTTTGTTGTTAGGTCATTTTGACAAATTGTTCGGTTGGGGTTGTGTCTGGAAGGAAATAAAAAAAAAATAAAAAGAAGAAAGAAGTAAAGGAAAATGGGGAAGGGAGTGATATGGGCGAGGGCGGAGGATTTGGCGACAAACAGGGGAAGAGTGCTTTCTCTGTATCGGCAGCTGCTGCGGAGCCTGAACTCGCCGGAGCTGCCGCTGACTTGGGTGGCAAGGCTGTCGAAGAAGGCGGAGGTTCGGGCCATCTTCTCGGTGGCTTCTGAGGAGCGCTCTCTTCACAACATTTCCGATCTTATTGATGTTGCTGAGTACTCCCTCTCCCTCTTGAGACAAGGCCAACTCCCCAAATTCCCTCTTTGAGTATATCGTGTCCTTCTCTTTCACCATTTTCTAAGTAAATGGGAAATTGTTTGTTTTCTGTTTTTTGTTCATGGGTATTTGGAATTAGACCATTATCTGAATGTTAATGAGATCCTCAGTTCATGTATGTTCTCATTAGCTGACTACGATACTACCCCCTTGAAATTACAAATCCATTCTGAAACCATTCTTTGTCTCGATTTTGTGTGTTCTGTGAGAGAAATAGAAGGACTCCTCTGTATATATTTATTTGTTTTCACTGTATAGGTAGCTCTGTATCTTTGTTCCTTATGGGTTCGCAGGGCTGAACATTGAGATATTCCGAACGGAGACTACTGCTTGTTTCGTAGAGTGTAAAAAGACTTGCTCTCTTTTGGGTTTGCCAATGCAAAAGAAAGTTTAACTTGTAAGCGAAATGAAAACTAGTGGAAAGATGCTTCATGCAATGTTTTTGACTTTTGATACTCCCTTTGTTGATTTTACACCTATAGCTACATATTGATTTAGAACTCTTATCTCTCTCTATTTCTCTCCCTCCCTCACTCACGTTGGCTTTTTATGCTTCACTTGAACGTACAAGATCTTTGAGCACGGGGAGCTTTTAATTTATCATTGTAAGCTCGTATGTCAAATTGGACTTGCATGCATTGTACTTCAAACCTGGAGAGGAAGATCATTTACACTTTTATTTTTTAGCAAGCTTTCTGAAATCTTATGTTCTTTCACTTCAGTGCTTTCTAAAACCTTTTCAAGCCTACAAATGACATTGGACACGTTGTTATTTTGCCGTTTAAAATGTTAAAGACTCTATTGGGGATTTCTCCAAAATTATAACTTAGAAATAAGAAAACCACATCAGTTCAGTCACGAGAAAACATATTGCTTTCCTGATCATACTTCTTTTCGGCAATAACATCTTAAGCTCTTATGTTAAAAGTCTAACTATCTAGAGACAGTAGGAACAGTGCAGGGACAGCTGACCATTTAATTCCGCACCGTCCATTTTCTTACCGATTATGGTGCTTATTGTTTAGGTCATGGGGTCTACTTTGGGTTATTCCTCATCATTGCAAGGAGCTGTGTGCGACCTCTTTTACTTTTTGTTTCTAATACTAGGAGTAAAATCTTATGGCAATTTTTTGGGGCATTTGGTTGGAACAAAATAGGAGAATCTGTGAAGATTGTGAGGAAGATAGTTGTGTCATTTGGGGTAGAGTGAAATCCTGTGTTGCTCTTTGGATTCATCGTAATAAAGTGTCTAACAACTTCTCTGTGATGGATCTTGTTAGAACTTGGGGTCCTCCTCTGTAGTCTTCGTTTTTCTGTAGGACTTTGTCTTTGGGACCAGATCCTGTCTCAAAGTCTGATCTTTGTCTAATTTCTTCTTTATTTTTCGTTTTTGTTTTGTCTTGTTTGTGCTTTGCTCCGTTCCTTTTTGCAGGTGGACTCCTTGTCATCCTCCTTTCTTGTAACGTTTTGCTATTTATGAAAGTTACTGTTTCTTTTCTTTAAAAAAAAAAAAAAAAAAAAAAAAAAAGGTCCAACTATCTAGAGTGAATAAGTGAAACTGTCGATTATGCCCCCAACCTTGGAGACACACAATAACAAAATCATCTTCTTCCATTCTAGAAGTTTTATAGTCACCTCATCATCTAGAATCCGAACGCTAGTATTGTAGTCTATTGATTCTCGGTGAAGCCATAAACTGCTTGAAGAACCAGGTGGAACGAATTTGGTGAAGCAGGAACTTGACATTACAGCTTTTGATGTCCTGAAAGCTGCCGTCTTAGGTTTCTGCTTCTTGCTTCTCTCTGCCAGATCTCTCATTTCTCCAACAGTAATCTTAAGGTGCGTTTATTTAGCATGAAAGGGAAAGGGAAAGGGAAAATGAATACTCATTTCCTTTCCCGTCTAGTCGTGTGTTTACTTACAAAAAAAGAATAAATTTTAGTAGGCCCCACATAATATAGGGAATGAGGAAAGGGAATGTCAATAATCTTCCCCTTCGTATTGATTCTTTGTCAAATGAATGAATTCCAAATACGCTTGTATATTCTTAATAAGTTCGCATGTGCAAAACATTGTTTGGTTGAAAAAAATGACATTTTAGTAATTACATTAATAATATTAACATCACTAAGTTTCGTGAACACTGAAATAGAATGAGAATGTTTCCCATTATATCATTTAATATGCAAGTAAATACTAAAAACGGAATTAATGATCATGCTTTTTATTATTTTACTTTCCTTTCCAATCTCAGTACTGTTGGAGAGTTAGTTTTAGATATTTTCTGATAAAATAAGTCACTTTGAGTTTGTTACAAGAGAATCTTGTGAGAGTCCTATTTTCTAGGAATAGAGTTGATAACGTTGTTTTTTTGTTTTTTTTTTTTGTTTTTTTTGTTTTTGTATAAAAACAAATGTACTACGTTATTTTGTAATCTCAGAATTGTGGAATACAATACAGTAAAGGCAGTGTTATTTTTCAACTCCCTCCTATTCTTAGCTTTTATGGTATCAGAGCCAGGGTCGGCTATTTTCAGTTTAGGGAGTCGATGGAAACCACTGGAGTAAGCAGAGATGGTTCGGAGATTACTTCGGTGTCTTCCCAACCGGTCTCTAAAATTGTTCCCACTGCCTCTTTCTTACCCACTTCCTTTCAAATTACGAATCACAAACTCAACGGGAAGGATTAACTTCAATGGTCTTGTTCCGTCCAAATGGTGATTCGAGGCAAAGGGAAATTTGGGTACCTTGATGGTTCAATACCTAAGCCAAGTCCTATCGATCCTTCGTTTTCAAACTAGGATGTTCAAAATTCCATGCTAATGGCTTGGCTAATTCATTCAATGGAGGAGAGTATTGGCGAGACATTCTTGTTTCATCCTACTGCTAAGGACATCTGGGAGGCAGTATCTCTCGTATACTCGGATCTTGAAGACTTTCTCAGGTGTTTGAGCTATGCAATTTCGCTCGTAACCTGAAACAAGGAGACCATTTGTCACTATATTTTAATACTCTCAAAAAATTGTGGCAAGAGTCGGACTTATTCAATTTTTGTGAGTGGTAAGACCCGAAAGATGGCATTCAGTATCGGAAAGTGGCATTCAATATTTTAATACTCGTCTCAGGTGTTTATGATTTTTTTTGGCTGGACTTAATTGTGAGTTGGATGAGATTTGGGGCCGAATCCTTGGACTCAAACCTTTACCAACTATTGATGAAGTATTTGCTGAAGTTTGACGAGAGAACCACCGCCAGGTGATGGTTACCAATTCTTTGTCCTCTGCTACTGCGATTTCAGCCTTGGCTGCTTGTGGTCCGGATGCATAAAGCGACTCGCATTCCAACAAGAAGCCTCGTTCATGGTGTGACCACTGTCAAAAACCATACCACATAAAGGAGACATGCTGGAAACTTCATGGTAAACTCGCTAGTTGGGTCCCTTATCGCCTTCAAGGTCGTGGCGGTAAAGGCTTCCAAAATACCAATAAGTCCGACCAATCGAAGACCGATCAAAAAATTGCTTTTTCAAAAGCATAGATGGAGCATCGCTGTAAAAGCTTCTCCGCTTCACAGAAGCTCTAACATGACCAACATAGGTACCACAGTCACGGCCTTTAGTGGTTTGACCGAGCAAGGTGAGTCGTGGATAATCGATTCTGGTGCCTCGGATCATATGATGAGATGTGAAAGATTATTCTTGTCCTATGTTCCAAGTCCTGGCAATCTTAGAGTTAATATTGCCGAAGGCTCTTATACGGTTGTTGCGGGTGTTGGTACCGTTAGGCTTAGTTCATTGATTACACTTCAGGGAGTTCTTCACATACCGAAATTATTGTGCAATCTTAAATCTTTTAGTAAGATCACGAATGATCTCAATTGTGTTGTGAGTCTCACGCAATCTGCTTGTGTTTTTCAGGATTGAACTTCGGGGACGAGGATTGGCAATGCTAAAGAATTATCCGGACTCTACTACTTTGAGGAGGAATACGCTTCTATGAGTAAACATATTCGAGCAGTTGTCAACGATTCTTCCTTTTTCCCGAAAGCAATAAATAATGATTCTACATTGTAGGCTAGGGCATCCAAGTTTTTTGTACTTAACGCACTTGTTTCCATCTCTCTTTAGAAAAAATGATTCCTTTCACAGTGAAGTATGTCAATTAGCAAAGCATAGGCCTCTAAACCGTTCGCTTTAGTTCATAGTGACATTTGGGGGCCTTCTCGTATTTGCACTTTGTCTAATAAAAGATGGGTTATTTCCTTTGTTGACGATCTACAAGAGTTTGTCGGATTTATCTGTTAAAAGACAAGTCTGAAGCTTCGTAAATTTTTCAAAATTTCCATTCTATGGTCAAAACTCAATTCCATGAAAATGTTCAAATTTTGAGTACTGACAATGAAACTAAAAAAAAGAAAATTAATTCTCTTCTTGAAAGTTTTTTTAACAACTCATGGTCTTATCCATCAAAGCTATTGTGTCAGTACCCCACAATAAAATGGGGTTTCCGAACGAAGAAATCGTCATCTTTTAGATGTTGCCTATAGTTCATTTTCTTCATTAGATCTTAAGGTGTTTGGGTGTTCTGCCTTTGTTCATAATCAGGATCCAAATAGAAGTAAGCTAGATCCTAGGTCATGGAAGAAAAATTAAAAAAAAGGGAGTAGAGTTGGAAATCTTGCATCTCCTGAATCTGATCCGAAGGTTCAGTCAGGGAAAACAATAGCAAAATTACCCTCTGACATTGATGACATAGATCTTCCGGTTGCAAAGAGGAAAGGGGTGAGGAAGTGTACATAGCATCTGATTTCGAAGTTTGTAGCCTGTGGACACTATCGAAGTTGGTTCAAGCCCTAGTCACTAATCTCTCACCAATAGCAGTTCTGAACACAGTGCAAGAAGCATGGGAGCAACCAGAATGGAAAAACACCATCTTGGTAGAGATGAAGGCACTTGAAAAAGCAGGAACGTGGGAGGTAGTTCAGAAGCCGAAAGATAAATTGCCAGTATGATGTAAGTGGGTGTTTATGTTTAAATACAAAGTAGACGGATCAGGATCAGTCGAGCACTATAAAGCAAGATTAGTTGCTAAAGGATACACATAGACCTATGTAATCGACTATCTGGGAACTTTTGCACCAGATATCATTCTTACTGGAGATGATAGTGATGAGATGGAGAGGCTTAAGAGGAAACTTGCATCGGAGTTTGAGATGAAGGACTCAGGGAATTTGAGATATTTCCTTGGTATGGAGATTGCAAGGAATAAAACAGGCATATCAGTTTCACAACGAAAATATGTAATAGATTTGCTAAAGGAGACGGGAATGTTGGGGTGCAAACTGGTAGATACCCCAATGGATCCGAGTTTGAATTTAAGCAAACAAACGAGTGGTAGTCCTGTGGATAAAGGTAAGATATCAATGCCTAGTTGGGAAGCTAATCTATCTTTCTCATACTACGAAGGATATTTCCCTTTCGATAAGTTGTGTGAGCTAGTTCATGCATGCACTCACTGAAGACCATTTGGAAGCTGTTTACCGAATCCTAAGGTACCTAAAGGGTACACCGGGAAAATGTTTTATTTTTTTTAGCAAAAATGAATCACGTGTGGTTGAAGTCTTTACAGATGCTGACTGAGCAGGGTTGGTGCGTGATAGGCGTTCTACATCTGGATATTGCTCATTTGTCTGGGGGAACTTAGCAATGTGGAGAAGCAAGAAACGAGCCGTAGTAGCCAGAAGTAGTGCTCTGAGGCAGAGTTAAGATCGGTGGCACATGGAATTTGCGAAATCTTGTGGTTAAAGATGTTATTGGAAGAACTACATATAACAACAAAAACACCGTTGAAGATCTTCTGTGACAACAAGGCAGCCATCAACATTTCTCACAATCCTATGCACCAATGACCGGACAATGCATATAGAGGTTGATAGGCATTTTATTAAGGAAAAGATAGAAGAAGGAACCATTTTTATGGTTTATATTCCAACTTCGGAGCAGCCAGCACATCTCTTGACTAAACGATTGTTTGGACCAACGTTCGCAAAGTTAGTAGACAAGCAGGGAATGTATAATTTGTATAGTCCAGCTTGAGGGGGAGTGTTGGAGAGTTAGTTTTAGAAATTTTCTGATAAAATAAGTCACTTTGAGTTTATTACAAGAGAATCTGCTGAGAGTCGTATTTTCTAGGAATAGAGTTGATTGCGTTTTTTTGTATAAAATAAATGTACTACGTTATTTTGTAATCTTAGAATTGTGGAATACAATACAGTAAAGGCAGTGTTATTTTTCGACTCCCTCCAGCTATTAGCTTTTAATTACCTTTCTTATTACATTTCTTTACGGTTTGGTAAACACGCCCTGAGTTCATTCACAATTTTGCCAAGCTCTTTGATGATGTAATCGATATAATATATTTCGTGAACAAGACAGTAAGGAAAATTGACCTATCAAAAATAAAGAACATGCGGGCAATGAAATTGACCAACTTTATCATCTTATTTATGATTGAGTAATTGGCCAATATAGTCCCTGAAGTACTCTTGTAAAGGTGATGGTTTGGTCTCTGTTCTTCCTTTATTTTTTTGCCGAGATGACTCTAAAATTTTTTTTGGCTATTATAGTCATTTCCATCAAAATCCATTAATTTCTAATAAATGAAAGGGTGTTTTAATAATTTACCAATTATTATTATTTTTTTTTTAATTTAATCTCTCTTCGCTCCCTCTCCCCTTCAAACCAAAGCCACTCTCTCTCTCTCTCTCTCTCTTCCCCCTCGATTTCTCTCTCCTCAAAACCAAAACAACCCAGATATGGGGCCAAGATCCGGGGGTAGGGCAAGCTTGGTGGCGAGGAAAGAAAACCAGCTCAGAGTGCTCAGGCGGCGATAGGGCCGGGGGGGGGGGGGGGGGGGGGGGGGGGGGGGTGGGGACCCATTTCGCTTTTGGGTTTTGAGCCGAGCTTGGCGAGGGAGATGACAATAAGGGGTGGGAGGCTCAACGACGGTGCAGACGGGGGGGGGGGGGGGGAGGCGGGAATAGATTGGTGATTCTGGGGGAGGGGGGGGCCGACGATGGCGAAGACGGAGGGGGGCAACTCCGATCTGGGTTTCAATGGGGGGGTCGAGGCTCGCGACGAATGACAGCAGGATGGGGGTTAGACCGAGAGAGGGGGGGGGGGGAACAGTAGTGGGGGTGGGGGGGCCAAACCGAGAGAGAGAGAGAGAGAGAGAGAGAGAAAGGGGGGAAGGGTCGACGAAACAGAGAGAGGGGATGGGGGAAGGCAAGAGAGGGGATGGTATTTTAGTAATTTTATTATAAAAATAATCATTTGAATAAGATTCTATTAAAAATTTAATGGATTTTGACGGAAATGACCATAACGGTCAAAAAATAAGAGTTTAAAATCATCTCGGCAAAAAAAAAAAAAAAAGAACAATGACAAAATATTCATCTTTGCTAGAGTTTATGGACTATTTAGGCCAATTACTCTTTATGATTTTAATAATTTTGTGTCATCCACTACTTGTCAATCCAAGAAACTCCATCACATGTTCTAGGGAATGGATATGGACTATCAACACAGCCGTACACTGTTATTGTTGTTATTCTAGGAGTTTCCATTGAGATTTTGTCAGAAATAGAGCTTATTATTTGCTTGTCCGTGGTGCTTTCTGCAACAAATGATGAAATTGTTGGGTTTCTATGGTGGTGTTTGGTAGTGTCTTGAAAAGGATTTTGTTTTTGGTATGAAAATAAAAATGAGAATATTTTACAAATGATACTGAGATTGTTTCTGAAATTATGTTTTGTAATGTTTTTAGAGAAATTGATTTAGGTATATGAAAAAAATGAATTGTGTTTGGGTGTGTTTCTGAAAACAAGTATCAAGTTTATGATACGAACCACGCCAACAACGTGACGAAACCCGATACCAAATCTGAAAACAACAACCCAAGATCTTTCAAGTTTGATGGGAACCACGACCCATTGCTTAGTAAAGCAAGAACCTTGGTATGATGAAAACGCCACAAACGATTATGGAAGTCCGTTTGATAAGTCGATTTGAATGCCATAAGGAATCCTTAATAAGTTCGAATAAGTTTCTTCAAGAACTCAAGAAGAATAACTCATAATATGAATAAATATCAAAAATTGCTTCCATAATCTGAAAATCAGCCTTATATAGCCGAATTTCAATTTCTAAAATTCCTAATCTACCCCTAAGGATAAACATGCCTAAAAAACCTAATAATCAGATTTATCTAAATAAAAATACTTTAATTCATATTTAAATTCAAATTTTAAACTAAAATTTAAAATTACAATAAGATTACAAAGAAATCAAATCTTGATCAGATTTTGTTTTGAATTTTGAACTTCTTGAACACTTGAAAACGTAATTTGACTTGATTCTTTGTTGGAAAGTAACGTCCACTTTAGCCTTGTAAAATAAAAACATCCACATCAGCCTTGGCTCTCTTTTGAATCAACTTTGATGAGTAAAATCAGTATTTGTTCACCATCAGTAGTGAACACACTCTCTTCTTGTTGTCGAACTCTCTGGACTAAGTTATTCAACTCTTCTTTGAATCTTTTAGCTCGAGTTCTCATCACCGGACTAACTGGAACTTGAATTGGTTCGTGAGCATTCCTTGTAGCCTTGAGGACCTCATCATCACCCCCCCCCCCCCCCCCCCCCCCCCCCCCCCCCCCCCCCCTTCTCTTGAGAAGGATTTGTCCTTAAATCATCATCTACATCAAAAGGACTCAAATCAGTAACATTGAAAGTCACACTAACATTATACTCACCAAGTAAGTCAAGTCTGTAGGCATTATTATTGATTCGTTCTAGCACTTGAAAAGGACCATCTCCTTGAGGCAACAACTTAGAATGTCTTTGCGCCAAAAATCTTTCTTTCCTCATGTGCAGCCACAACCAATCACCGGGTTCAAAAACCAACTTGTGACGTCTCTCGTTAGCTTGCTTGATGTATTGTTCGGTTCTCCTCTCTCTGTGGAGTCGGGCTCTCTCATGGAGTTGCTTGACAAATTCTGCCTTCTTTTTACCAACTAAGTTCACATGCTTGGAAATAGGTAAAGGTGATAAATCTAACGGAGTTAAAAAATTGAAACCATAAACAATGTCAAACGGTGAAAACTTAGTAGCAGAATAAATGGTACAATTATAAGCGAACTCAACATGTGGTAAACATTCTTCCCAAGTCTTAATGTTCTTACTAATGACAACCTTCAACAAAGTGAATAAAGTCCTATTAATTACTTATGTTTAACCATCAATTTGAGGATGACAAATAGTAGAAAACAAAAGTTTCGTTCCTAGTTTTCCCCATAATGTCTTCCAAAAGTAACTCATGAACTTAGCATCCCGATCTGATACAATTGTCCTAAGCATACCATGTAACCTCACAATCTCCCTAAAGAACAAATCTGCAACATAAGAAGCATCGTCAGTCTTATGACAAGGGATAAAATGAGTCATCTTAGAAAACCGATCTACAACCACAAAGATTGAATCCCCTCCATGCCTACTCCTAGGTAAACCCAAAACAAAGTCCATTGAAATATCAATCCAAGGTGAACTAGGAATAGGTAGGGCGTGTATAGACCATTCAGCTGAACTCTCGATTTAGCCTACCTACAAGTGACACATCTACCACAAACTCTCTCTACATCCCGTTTCATGTGTGGCCAATAGAAGTGCTCCTGCAACATAGCTAGGGTTTTAACAACTCCAAAATGTCCCATTAACCCTCCACCATGGGACTCCCAAACTAACAAGTCTTTCACCGAATAATTAGGTGCACACAACTTATTCTCTCTAAACAAGAAGCCCTCATGCCTATAGAAATTACCCTCAGCTAATTTTTCACAAGCACTACAAACTTCCTCAAAGTTGTGGTCATCACGATAAAGCTCCTTAATGTGCTCAAATCCAATAAACTTTGCATCAAGAATAGAGATTAAGGCATACATGCGTGAAAGTGCATCTGCAACCACATTTTTCTTACCTTGTTTATACCGAATGACATAGGGAAAAGTCTCAATGAACTCAACCCATCGAGTATGTCTCTTATTCAGCTTATGTTGGCCTTTCACATGTTTAAAGGATTCATGATCCGTACGAATCACAAATTCCTTTGGCCACAAGCAGTGCTGCCATGTCTCTAAAGCTCAAACCAATGCGTACAACTCTTTGTCATAGGTGGGGTAATTAAGTGTAGCCCTGCTAAGCTTCTCGCTAAAGTACATAAGTGGTCTCCCATCCTGGATAAGAACAACGACTATACCTACATCAAAAGTATCATATTCGATTTCGAATGTTTTAGAAATTTTAGGAAAAGTAAGTAAAGGAGTGTGAGTAAGCTTGTGTTTAATAAGCCGAAACGCGTTCTCTTGTTCTTCACCCCATTTTAACGCAACGTTCTTCTTCATAACTTTAGTAAGCAGTGTAATGATAGTGCTAAAATCTTCCACAAACCTTCTGTAAAAACTAGCAAGCTCATGAAAACTTCTAACATTACCTACATTGGAGGGGGTCAGCCACTCTTGTATAGCTTTGATATTCTCTTTATCAACCTCGATACCTTTAGCACTCACAACAAAACCTATGAAAACAAGCTTATCGGTGCAGAAAGTACACTTTTTGATGTTAGCATATAACTTCTCCTTTCTAAGCACATCCAAAACTGAATTCAAATGTGAGACATGATCATGCAAACTCTTGCTATAAATTAGAATATCATCAAAATAACAACAACGAATTTACCGATGGAAGGACGCAAAACATGATTCATTAAGTGCATGAAAGTACTAGGTGCATTAGTTAATCCAAACGGCATAACCAAGCACTCATACAAACCATATTTAGTTTTAAAGGTTGTCTTCCATTCGTCTCCTTCTTTCATTCGTATTTGATGATACCCACTCTTAAGATCGATCTTAGAAAACACACAAGAACCATGCAGCTCATCTAACATATCATCTAAGCGAGGGATAGGGTGTCGATACTTTACCGTTATGTTGTTGATAGCTCTACAATCAACACACATCCTCCATGTCTCATCTTTCTTAGGCACTAAAATCACTGGAACTGCGCAAGGACTCATGGTTTCTCTCATGTATTCTTTCTCCAATAATTCTTCAACCTGCCTTTGAAGCTCCTTCGTCTCCTCCGGGTTGCTCCTATATGCTAGTCGATTTGGAATTGATGCACTAGGAACAAAATCGATTTGGTGTTCAATCCCTCGAATAGGTGGTAAACCATATGGTACCTCCTTGGGGAACACATCCTCGAACTCCTGCAAGAGAGAAACAACAACACTAGGCAACTAGGAGTCAAGTTGGTTAGTGTTTAAAAGAGCCTCCTTGTACATGATTACAATCACCGGCCATTTTGAAATCAACACTCAGTTAACCTCACTTGTTTTTGCATAGAAATTTCTTTGTTTTTACCTCCTTGGCCGAACTTTTATCTCTATTTTCTTCCTCACCATATTCGACATTTCTCTCAGTATGCACGTCCTCACTCCTCGTTTCACTCAAGTTTTTTTGATCTCTCGGTTTCTTTTGTTCACTTAATTTTTACAACCTCACTTGATCCTCATAGACTTGTTTTGGTGTCATCGGAACTAGAGTGATTGTCCATTGATTGCGCGTGAATGAGTACTTGTTGGTGAAGCCGTCATGATGCACTCGTCGATCAAATTGCCACGGTCTTCCTAAGAGAAGACGTCCAACTTGCATTGGTACCACATCGCACAATACCTCATCCTCATATTTACTGATCCGAAACGGTACAATAACCTGCTTCATAACCCCCACTTCACCACTATCATTCCACCATTACAGCTTGTATGGACGATGGTGCTTAAGTGTTGTGAGCCCTAACTTTTCAACCATGGAAGTACTAGCAACATTAGTGCAACTACCATCATCGATAATAACACTACATACCTTGTCTTCCACATGGCAACGAGTGTAAAAGATGTTCTCCCGCTGTACTTCTTCTTCCTTTTCTCTAGCTTGCAAGCTTAAGGCTCATCATGTGACTAGTTCAAGCATCTCACCATGATCTGCCTCGAACTCCTCATCTCCTATGGGGGCGTCCTCCAATGGTGGCATGTCATCAAGATCAGCTTCGTCCTCAAAATCAATTTCACTACTTTCCCGGATCACCGTAACTTGCTTGTTTGGACATTGGCTAGCTATATGCCCTCTCCCTTGATATTTGAAACATTTAATCTCACTAGAAAGAGTCAAAGTAGGGGCTGATTTACCTTGAGAGGCCGTGGTAGTGGTGGCTGGTTTGGGCTCGGGTTTGGCCTTGAAGGTGGACTGGTTTTCTTCTTTCTTTGGGTAGTTCGACCTCCAAAGTGCTATGCTTGAATTTTGTGGGACTGGTCTTGGCCGAGTACCACCCCTCTTGAGTTGCCTCTCAACCTTGATTGCCATATGTACCAAATCCTCCAATTCCACATAATGGTGTATCTCGATTACGTTAGCAATCTCTCTATTTAAACCATTCAAAAATCTGGCCATTGTCGCCTCCCGATCCTCCTCCACGTTGGCTCTAATCATAGCCATCTCCACCTCTTTATACTCATCGACGCTCCGATTACCTTGATGGAGACCTTGCAGCTTGAGGTATAGATCCCGGTAATAGTGACTTGATACAAATTATCGTCTCATCACTCTCTTCATCTCATCCCAAGTTTCAATAGGATGTTCTCCGTTCCGCCTCCTATTGATGCACAACCGGTCCCACTATACAATAGCATAATCAGTAAATTCGATCGCAGCAAGTTTTACCTTTTTTAATTCGGAGTAGTTGTGAAAATTGAAAACCAACTCCATCTTCTTTTCCCACTCGAGGTATGCATTGGAATCACTTTTTCCTTGAAACGCAGGAATTTTCATCTTGATACTTCCCAAGTTGTTATCCACCCGGTTCCTAGATTCTCTATCCCAGCCATATCTCCTATGGCTGCCCACAAACATTCTATCAAACTCCTCATCTAAATCGTCCCCTTCAAATTCACCAACATCCTCAACTTCCCTTTGATGCAACCTATTCCTCCTTGGGGCGTTCGGAGCAAATAGTGGTTGTCCCTGTTGTGTTCCTTCTTCTACCCTATCCAATCTCTCATGTATATGTTCTAACTCTACAATCATTATCCGTCTCATCTCCCCCATTTATACTTGTATTTGCAGTTTTGGATCCACGGGTGGTGGAATCTCTTCGTTTGTGTTTTTCTCTTGATTTTGCTACATGATTGAAATCTGCAAACAAGGTTAGAACAATATGGAATAAAGAAAAGGTCCTCACCACACTCCCTCACGTGTTTCACTCGAAGAAAAAAAATTCACTCAAATCCACTTGTGTTTCACTTAATCTAATTTGGCTTCTACCCTCTAATATACTCACACACTCTGCCTTTTTCCACTCGTATTCTTCTTTTAGTTCTTTCAAACTAATCAATCAAGAATAACAAGGATTCAAGCAGCAAATCAAGACAAGAAGCAAACCAAACGGATCAAATTTTTCACGGATTCTGATGATTTTTTTGACACTCAAACGTGGGGTCTTCGCAAGAAAGGATCTAGGACGTAAGAAACAAGATTAAACACACACAAAAACAATAGTTCTACTAGATTTTTTTTTTCGGATTCTTTTCTTTAGTTTCACTGAAACAAGTAGCAAGGAACCAGAAGCAAGAGAATCGAATTGAGAAACACTAAAGACTCTAATTCACGTTTCTAGGCTTTGTAAACCTAGTGGGAATCGGATTTGGTTTTTTTTTTTTTTTTTTTTTTGTGTGGGAAATCCTAGTAGACCTCAATCTCAAAGCAAGTAATTCAACTCTAAATTAAACACTATTTAATGAGAGAACAAACGGATTTAGTGCAGCAAATTTTTTTTTTCTTTAGGATGAATTTAAAAAAGAAAAAACAAGAAAAGGATAGGCAAACCGGATGAACCTAGTCTCTGATACCAACTGATACGAACCACGCAACAACGTGATGAAACCCGATACCAAATCCGGAAACAACAACCCAAGATCTTTCAAGTTTGATGGGAACCGCGACCTGTTGCTTAGCAAAGCAAGAACCTTGGTATGGTGAAGACGCCACAAACGGTTATAAAAGTCCATTTGATAAGTTGATTTGAACGCCACAAGGAATCCTTGATAAGTTTGAATAAGTTTCTTCAAGAACTTGAGAAGAATAACTCATAATATGAATAAACATCCAAACTGCTTCCATAATCTGAAAATCAATCTTATGTAGCCGAATTTCAATTTCTAAAATTCCTAATCTATCCCTAAGGATAAACATGCCTAAAAAACCTAGGAATCAAATTTATTTAAATAAAAATAATTAAATTTGGATTTAAATTCAAATTTTAAACTAAAACTTAAAAGTAAAATAAGATTACAAAGAAATCAAATATTAATCAGATCTTGTTTTGAATCTTGAACTTCTTGAACACTTGAAAACGTAATCTTGACTTGATTCTTTGTTGGAAAATAACGTCAATTTCAGCCTTGGAAAAATAAAAATGTCCACATCAGTCATGGCTCTCTTACGGATCAACTTTAATGAGTCTTAAATTGATGGATATATATTGTTACTGACCTTCATTCATCCTTCCGTTCCGTATAAGATCTTCTAATCGGAAACAGACTTGTTATCAAGATGTGATCCGTAAGAATGGTGACACTGATTCAGGAGAAGGCATGTCTAGAGAAGCATGCTTGACCTCTTATTAGCAATGTGGAAGATAATGTAGCTGAGGGAGATGACTAGGGTTGAGACGGAAATTAGAGTGCATTCGGGTGGCAATGACAAAGTGACCTACATAGTACGTCGGACTTGCCTATTTTGAGGCAGGAGAACACCGGGGAGGCGGTGCATGAAAGCTTGGTGGAGAGGGAAAGGGAGAGGATGACGTCCATCCCTGATTGCCCTTTGCCTGATCCCCACGTTTCCAGTAACCAATCCCATCTATATGCCATAAAATTAACCAAAATAAAGTTAGTAGACTATATCATGTTAAAAAAAGGGGTGAAATAGGCAAGTTTGGTACCCATTTTGGTCAATGCTTTTTTAATTATTTTTGTCAATTGTCTTAATTTGAGAAGGAGGAGGAGAAATATTGAAAATGCTCACTTGGTATATACATGTGTGATGCATGTCTCTATGCAATCTACATGACACCAATAAGCAATCTAATGCTACAAGAAGAGGAAAAAAAAATGTTTAAGAAAACATATGTATTACGTACTCGTTTCATAATGTATTTGAAAATAGTTATTAAAAAGTCGTCTGTGATTTATGTTATTATTATTACTTTATAATTTATGAATAACTAAGAAAAAATTAGAAATAAAAAGAAAAAGAAGAAATGTTAAACAATCGTATGTCATGATGTACATGCAAAGTCTGTAGTCTCAAACATTTATCATTTCATGTTTTTTAAGATATATATATATATATATATATATATATATAACGCTTTTATTTATGCACCTCAAAATATTAGCGGAAACACGTCAAAAACAGTCGGAAATAAGGTTCATTTTTGGAACATTGTCTTCCGTCTTTACTGTAATTTTTGGCATGGTGTTGTTGTAAAAGCTGCATCTATCCTTTGTACTGGTATTCTTTTTCTTTGCTGAATTAGGATTGCCCATCATTTTCTTTTTTTCTTTTATTTATTTATTTATTTATTTTTGTTATGGAAAATTGGATGACTACGAAGATTTAGAATGCTTAATTAAGTTGGCAAAACTTGATGAACTGGGAAAAATAAACATATCATTGAAAGATATCAATTGAATTAGGATTGTGTATCTACATATAAGCTTTATTATGCTATGTTTTAGTAGACTTAAATTGATGGATATATCTTGTTACTGACCTTTTTCCATTCTTCCATTCCGTCTAAGATCTTCTAATTGGAAACAGACTTGTTATCAAGATGCGACCCGTAAGAATAGTAACCCTGATTCGGGAGAAGGCATGTCTAGAGAAGCATGCTTGACCTCTTATTAGCAACGTGGAAGATAATGTAACTGAGGAAGATGACTAGGGTTGAGACGAAAATCAGAGTGCATTCAGGTGGCAATGATAAGGTGACCTACATAGTAGGTCGGATAGCACCCTGAAAATTTTAATTTTAAATTTAACACCACTTTTCATTTCTTTCACTTGTAGCATTTCCACATCAACTTTTATGGGTCCCACATAATTAAATTGTCAAAAATGCCCTTAGCAGAAACTTAAATAAATTTTCTTCCATCACTTCCCCTTTTTTTTCTACTGCACCTCTTCTCCTCTCCATTTTCCCAAAATTCCATTTCAAAATTTGAAACAAGAAAGAGAGAACAAGAGAGTTTTGGTGATGGGTTTGGATTTGCTCTTGTTGCTGCCGTCGTTAGGGTTTGGGTTGTTTGGGTCTCTTTTTTTTTTTTCTTTTTTTCCCAACTCATATTTGGGAGGTAAGGGATGGCTTGATATTTGCTAGAATTCTTAATGATAGTCTTGAAGGCAATTTTGAGGCAGTGACAGGGTGATTGCTTGGACAAAGGAGCCTAGACGGATGGTGCCTTTAGCTAGATGTTGTGCCTTGAAGGGTTAAGAAACCGGCTAAAACAAAAATTGACAGATGGTGATGATTGAAGGTGACTACAAAACCTATTGGACGCTTTAGTTGGAAAGGAAGTTGGTTTTTTTTTTTTTTTTTTGGGTAAATATTGGAAAGGAAGTTTGTGCTCACTAGAAACTTTCTTTTAACTTTTTCATCCATTGCTAGATTTTTTTGTTTTTTTTTTTTTTTTTTTTTCAGAATATGTCGTTTGTCTGTGTTATTTGCACCTTGCTTTTTTGATCGGTTTCCACTGCTTTCTTATTAATGAAATGAACTTCATTAATTTTGGAGCCAAAAAAAAAGTGAATTGTTCCCTAAAATGAAGTTAACTGTATTTATATTGTTGTTGTAGTTTTAGCATAACATGCTAATTTTTATTGTATTGATTCTTTTGCAATCAAATTAATACACACATACACACACACGCACACGCACACACAAATGCACTACTACTATCGTAAATATCTACTTTTTAAGGCAACAATTGACTAGTTCAGTTCTTAATTTGAGTTATACGTAAATTTTCATTTAGGGTAGCTATACGGGTGTATATTAGTTCCATGTTTTGGGATAAGTAATTGATTTTTTGAAAATAGTTTGCATTTTTAATTGATTTTGTGATATAAATTAAAATTTTATTGCTAATTTTGTATATTTCTAAACATAATGTTATGTTTTGGTTTTGGTTTTGGATAGTGGTTTTTTGTAAATATATATATTTTTCAAAATGTGGATGTTGTCATCATTGATATTGTCCATTATGGTTTTTTTTTTTTTTTTTTTGGTTTTTAGATTTTACCTATGAGAAAACTGAAAAATTGAGGGAGTTTTAGTTTTGTTGTGTGGTTATATGTATATTTATCTGAGGTCATTTGTATTTTTACCTATCAGTCATTTTAACAATGACTTGATGTTTATAAATATAATTACTATATCTTGTGATAGTTCAGTTTATGAGGCACGTTCCTGATGCTGAGATAATTCGCGCCAAGGTAAATACATTTGTAGACATTGAGGAGATGATGAAAAATCTCAGGGAGTGGTTGCTAGCCGACCAATACAAGAAGTAATGTAAATGTTAGGAATGTATTATTGTAGTAGATGATCATTATGTTCTTTAGTAGTTGTATTTCTTGTTCATCCTATATTCTGAAAATAAAGTACATGAACAGTCATTATGGAAATAACTCATGGTTATTTTTATAATTACATGTGCTCATTACTAATCCTTAAATATTTCGGTCGATTGTCAAATATTTTACAACAACAATAGTGATGTTAAAAATAAGTTAGGCCAACTCCAATTTTGTGCAGTTCAAAACTCATTTTTTACATCAATAAATGAAACAAATTAATGAGCAGGTCATTATGGAAATAACCTACTGGTCATGTATATAATTACATGTCTTCATTACTAACTCTTAAATTGTATTTCGGTCAAATGTCAAACTTTTTACAACAATAATATTGACATTAAAAATAAGTCAGGCTGAATCGCATTTATGTGTTTTTAAACTTTTTCTTACATCGATAAATGAAACTAACTACTGAGCAAGTCATTATGCAAATGGCCCATTGGTCATTATGAAAATGACCTATTGGTCATTTGTAAAATTACATGTAAACACGATTATAAATAAGAACGTTGGTACTTCAATTCGACAATGCCAATTAGACATAGTCATATAAATACAGATTACAATCACAAACAATAATGACACCTAAATACCAAATCGAAAAAACGTAGAACTTAAAAGTACTAATAAAAAGTTATAGCACTACAATAGCATGAGAAATAAAATGGTAGGCTCAAAGTTTTAATGGACACAAAATAATACTAATATAGATAAAAACCATCATATAACGGTGCTCTGAGTTATGGAAGATCTTTGTGACCTTTTTGCTGGGAGGTTATAGATGGCTATAGCATGAGGACGAGATATTTGATCCATTTGAATCCAATAACATTCCTCACCAACTTAAGAAGACCAATATAAGTTGCGGTAAGGGTATCAACATTCTCTTCATTTCACCACCAACGTATCACAATGCACGGTCCAACTAACCATTATACTTGATGAAAACGCAAGCTGCAACCATTCCTAAACGAAACAATAAGATGTTAGTCAATATAATAATTATCTCTGGGTCAATATATTATTGACTAAATAGGTCATCCTAATGATGACCAGACGGTAATTATGTTGTCAACATATATGTATCACACTATTAGCACTGAGAAGGTCATAATAAAATTGACATGTTGGTCATTATGAAAATGATCATTTGTGCTAAACTGTCAAATGTTATACAAATATAATTATTTTTTTGTTATAGACAACGTATGACAACTCTCATTTATGTTTTAGAACCCCTGTCGTTACATCAATATCAACATATACATATCACACATTAGCACTGAGAAAGTCATAATAAAATTGATATGTTGGTCATTATGAAAATGATCATTTGTATTAAACTGCCAAATGTTATGCAAATCTAATTATTTTTCCATTATAGACAACATATGACAACTCCCATTTGTATTTTAAACCCCCTATTATTACGTCAATCTCAATATATATGTATCACACCATTAGCACTGAGAATGTCATAATGAAATTGACCTGTTGGTCATTATGAAAATGACCATTTGGGTCAAACTGTCAAATATTATGCAAATCTATATTTTTTTTCATTATAGTCAATATCATAATTACCGTTTGGTTAAAATATTATTGATTGGTTTGGTCATCATAATTATGACTAAAAGTTCATTATGTTATTTATCATTAGTACCATTGAAAATTTTTCAGAACGGGAAATATTACAGTAAGAGACTAAAAAAACACAAGAAATCTATCTTATTACTCACAGGTGCTACAGGAGACAACAAATGTTGCAAAATTTTACCATCAAAAGTTAAACTTAGTCATTTTTTAAATTATAATTCAAAACACAAACTCATTTAAAGCATATAGAAACAAATAAAACCAAAGAACAAGTAGCATTACCTCAGATCTGTACATTATCTAAACTAGAACAAGTCTGATGCAGAGTGGGAAAAGCTGCAAGTGGACCAGGAATGAGCTACAACCTTCTTCAACTATGGTGAGGATAAAGAGTGTGAGGTGAATAAAGTGAACACGGATTGGGAGAGATTTGTTGGACTTAGAGTGAAATAACTGAACTCAGATCTTCAACAATTGTGAAGAGAGAGTGCGTGAGGCTAGGGTGAGAGGAAAATGAGGGGAAAAAATGAGATATATAGAGAGGACTTATATATTGTGGGTTTTAGGGGGGGCTGGGCAGGAAAGTGGGGAAAATATAGGGTTTAGGGTTGGCTAAGGGCATTTTTGACTTTTTTCAGCCACTTCAATTGATAGTGATGACGTGGCAGTGCTAACAATGAAAGGAAATAAAAGTGATGCTAGTTTCAACAATATTTTTCCCACAAGTACTATTTTTGAAATTAACCCTTCATATTTTTTAAGGTATATATATATATATGTGTGTTTGTATATATTAAATAAAGTAGAATTTGAACTTAAGAATAAGATATTCGAATTATATTATATTGTGATGGAGTCAAATGTAGTGTCACATGCCTTTAACTATGTTTTAGATATTTCTTCCTTTTTTTTTTTTTTTTAAACAAGGTTTAGCCTACTTAAATTCATATTTAAATGCACCTTTCACGAGTTTTTTTTTTTTTTTTTTTTTTTTTTTTTTTTTTTTTTTTAGGTTACATGTGTGAGTAATTTAGATTAACCAATAGAAAAATTTTTTTTTGAAAAAGATCACAAGCAAAAAGAAAACAGATGTTGAGAGTGGGATTTAACCCACGCCCTTTCGAACCAGAACCTTAAGCAGGCGCCTTAGACCAACCCGGCCATCTCAACGGAGGCCCTGAAAAATGATGTAAAATATACTTAAAGAACAAAAAACTGTTGATGCTAATCTTGGACCCACGATGAACAACAGAACCTGGCCTCTGTGGCACAGACTGGCACAATTCTACTAAGGAAAATGCATATAGCATAATTGTGCTAATGAAATTTATAACATAATTTTTAAATGATGATAATTTATAACAAATTTTTCTTTTCGTTTTTTTTTTTTTTTAATTTTACCCTTTTCTATAGTAGTTGTTTCTCTCTCCTCACGTTTCCTTCTCTCCTCTCTATTTCCTCTGTATCTTTGTGTTACTCGTTCACTGGTGAGAAAGCCGCGTCGGTGACGGAGCAACATGGCGACTGAGACGGAGACCGTGGCGATTTGGCCTCGCGAAGTTTGGTGATGGTGACGGAGAGAATGCCGCGACGCAACGGCGGTGTTGTCGCCGTGTTCTCTCTTCGCTAGTGGATCGCGAAGTCGCAGTCCCGGTCAGAGGCGGCGATGGTTGGGGCGGGACGAAACTCATAACGATCTGCGATTTCTCCGGGACTCCCGCGATCTGGTTTGGCAAACAGCCGGTGGAAAGGTCGCGATACGCAGAGGTTGCCGTCGCTGGAGAAGACGACGCTGCCAGGAGAGGAAGGTCCGTCGCGATTTTCTGGTATCTTTCGCGATTTTACAGCGCAGAAGTGTGATTTCATTGGTCACTGCAGTGGACGGCGCGACGGCATGGACGGGGACGATCTCCGACGGCGGCGGTGAGGCTACTACATGTTTCTGGGTTGGGAAAAAGAGGGGTGTTTTTTGGAATTTTATGCTCTTTGTTTTTTAAATATGCTATAATTTACTATCCCCTAAAAATGCTATAATTTACTATAACCACCCACAATAATGCTATTTCCCTCTTTCTCCCTTTTAGGTCAATTAACTTGTAATGGGCCTACAGCTGAGAAACTATACTAAATGGCAATATTCAGGTGTGGAGTTGAAATTTAGCAAAAATATTTTTAAGATATTATTGGAATAGAAATTTCTCAAATTTGTGTTTTTGAACATAATGACATGTATAAATCCGCAATGATATGACTAACATTATATTATTGTGATTTTAGTTGTGTAATTAAATTATAAAAATATATTAATTATAAAAATAATTATGTGGTTGTACTGCCCTAAGTGTGCTTGTTCCTCCCTTTTTCCTTATCATAGCAAGTCTTTGTGAAAGAACTCTGATGAGAAGAAAAAAGAAGGTGTTAAGAGACCCTTCTGGCCCAACCCTAGACACTCTAAGATCCTTTTTCAAACCTGCTCCCATTTCAAGTCAAGAGATAGATAAATAGACACATCTCATTGCACTGATCGGGGGCATTCGTAGTGACAAAAGGGGTCGAAAACCAAGAAGTGAGTTATCTATCAATCAAGCATTCTTCTTACGACTAGATCCAATCTCCTGGTCCCTGCGAAAAGGAAAAAGAATTTCATGTTCTTTCTTTCAGGAAGGGTGGTTTTTTTCCTATTGATTGGAGCTTTCTCCAGACCTCCGGGAAAAGAATGAAAACAAATGTTTGAATGGTACGATCCCTCCGTCACTTCAGAATGAAAGGGGCGATCTCGTAGTTCTTGGTCCGTGAAGATACGTTATTTGGTGCTCCGTTTATTTTCCTATTGAGGCTGAACCTAAACCTGTGCTCAAGGGATAACTGTTCATATATTGATAAGGGATGTATGGAATCTCGAGAAGATAGGAGCCATGATGGTCCCTCCCGGACCGACCAGATCCCACGAGTGAATAGAAAGTTGGATCTACATTGGCTCTCACCTAAATCGCCCCATCTACCCTCCTGAGGAGAAGTTTGGTTTCAAACAGGAGAAGTACGCCATACTAATGTACCTTGGATGATCCACATCTTAGGGTCAGGTGGTGATGAGCACATTGAACTATCAATGTGGCTAAGAGCCCTCACAGCTCAAGCACAACGACGCAATTATTAGGGGTGCGCCCTACCACTAAGCTACTAGCCCGTTGTGCAGGCCTCCTGCTGGGGGCCCACTATGCTAAAAGCGAGAGAAACCCCATCCCCTCTTTCCTTTTTACGCCCCCACGTCGTCACACGAGAGGGATATGAGGGCATAAAAATGGGGTTCCAATTAACTTGTTCAGACCTAAGATACTAGTATTTTCCATTTTCAATATATTCTTAATCTTTTTAAGAATTATAATTCGAATAGCTGTAGTTTTCCATTTCTCTAAAAACCCCAAAAAGATGAGTGTTTGTCTGTAATTGTGTATCATATAACGAAGGGTTAATTTTTTAAATAGCCTCTGAATTATACACCTCGTCTTATATTGGCCATTGACTTTTAACTTGAACTTTTCTACTATTACGTCAATGGTCCCTTCTGTCAATATTCTGTAAAAAAAAAATTATATATAAATTAAACACGTTCTAATCATATGAGCTTTATCTATAAAGATGATCATAATCAAATGTATTTTTGGCAAGAAATTATACCTGAATCAACGGTATTTTGAAAGCAAACTATAATTTAATCTAAGATATATAGTGCAAACTTTATGTCATAGAGTTATTTTGGTGGTATGGTTTCCCTATCAAAATATCTAATTATGATTTTAGAATTAATTAAAGTTCACGGGATGTGAAAATATTTAGTTTCCGTTTAGTTTTTGATAAAATATCGATATAGGGACCGTTTTTTGTAACAATACAAAATTCAGGGGTATTTGTGAAAAGAAAACGCTACTTATGTGAAAATAACCCTATAAGAAATGAAGGGTAGGCGTATAAGAGTTGGTTGTAGAAGGACTAAAACTGCTAACATCACAATGTGCTTGAGATGAAACTCACTGTTTTGCCTTCACTGCCCTAATATTGTTCTTTCATTTTTATTATTTTTTTTAAATATATCTCTCTCTCTCTGTTAGTATTGAATTCAAAATTTCCCAGTCCTTGAAAGAGTATTGATTCGAATGTTGATAAATGCTCAAGTCAATCCCAACCATCGCGCATTGTCCCTTCTTAATCACCAACTTTTGTCGGCTTCTTAAATTTTCACTTGTTAGCGTAAAATCTGCTCTTTTATTTTATTTTTATTTTTTTTATGGGTAGCAGTAAAATCTGCTTCTTCACTATTCATATTGTTTGGTCCAAATTTGTCATGTAAAGGAAAAGGAAAAAAAAAAATCGCTCTCTCTCTCTCTTCCCAAACTTTTAATTGTGAGTTACAACGAATTACTCCTTGAATTTAATTTAATAGTGTCAGAGAGTTCATTTAAATTAGTGAATGGTGTTAAAATTTAGAAAGAAAATGCCTTAATGCACATACATGCTCCGATTATCATTCAAAAGTTTCAATATCTTCCTCCAATAGGAGATCATGCAACATTTACCAGAATGTTTTGGTTCAAATTTTTATACCAGATATCGATTTTGAACACACTTTTTGTGAAACAATTTTAAGTTCAATGAATAATTAACGCGTAACTTGCCAATCGTAAAGAAGTTCCAACTTTTATAAGAGATTCTGTTAACCTAACAAAAACCAACTGATCAAAGGTTCTTCTGTTTTCGACGGTTCTTATTTAATTCACTCCAGAATTAAGGACGTAATCATTTTCCCTGTTTGTGTTGTAGGTAAACTACTAAGCATGACATGGTCGTGGTCGTGGTCGTGGTCGTGGTCATGGATGTCATTTTAAGTTGGCTCCACATCACACACACACACATGCATGATTTAAAGCTTGGGGATGCTTTACTTTTTCCCAAAAAGAGGGAGATTAAAAGTACGCTTGAGCTTTGAGTAAACCTGCAGCTCTTTAGCAACTTTAGCATGCATAATGATGACAACAAGGGAAATTACTAAAACCTTACGTTTTAATCATAGTAGATATTGTTACCTTTTGCTGCTATAGTTATTAGTTGCAATAAGTGTAATTACTTAGACCATAAGTACTAGAAAAATAACTAAAAACCTTCCTAGTCTGTCATAACAGTGTCATATTATTAACCAATGTCACATAAGGAATAGAAATATTAGGCTTGCTATTCGGACGAGCTTAATCTTTCGTGGCTCCGAGACGGCTAGTAGCTAGTTGTGGCCGGAATAATAGCAGCATATTGTCTGTCCAGAACATCAATCAGTTTGTTAGCGATGGCACTTGCATACAAAGATGAACCTTCATATATCTGCAACATTAAAATAAAAATAAAATAAAAAAAAAAAAACCCCACCATTACTATGTGAATTCATCTTATTGACACACGCAATATTCCAAAGATTGAATGCCATTATTATATGGTAGTATGTTATTGGAGCAAAAGTTATGTAGTAAATGATCCACCAACCTTTGTGTTGAACAAGAAGCTGTAGGTATCGCCAACATGTCCTCCGGCAACATGGCGAAGATCCAGCTGAAGTTCGTCGAGTACTCGTGAAGCAGTGAGCAACAGATTGATCTTCTTCCGCTGAACAAGTTTGATGGTCACCTCATCGTCAATGATGCGAACGTCGACCTCTGTGTCCTTGGATTTCCTTTGAAGCCAGGAGCTTCTTATATAGGACTGCTCTGGCTCCATCTTGATGTGGCAGTTCTCGACGTCCCCACCAGTTTCTTCCTCAGTTTTCTGCCTTTTGCTACTCTCTCTTCCACGCCTCTTTTTCTCCACCAGTAACCTCAGCTCGTTCACTGTTCTCCTAAGCTCTTGGATGTACTCAATAGCATCTCCCACAACTGATGCTCTATCATTCTTTCAAGCATTGGATTATTACCACCCCAAAAAAAAAAAAAAAAAAGAAAAAGAAAGGTAAATTGTCAAGTTAATCTCACTGTAATTTTAATTCTTGCTGGTGCATATATAACTGCAAAATTAATTTTACTACAATAAATGCACTATTCAACAACTAACAAGCAAGCAATTAAGGAAAAACAACTTTACAATTTGTGTGTTACCTTAGTTGGGTTGGGGACCAAACTCCTCAAGGTTGTGTAGGTGTCCCTCATCTGATCTCTCCTATGGCGCTCGGAAGCAAAGTGTTTGGTCCCTCTGCCATCTCTCCCTCTGTCGATTCGAGTTCTGTCCCTCGTGAACTCCAACACTCCATTCTCAAACTGCAACCCCTCAGGCCCATCCTGACCATAAATCCCAGCACTTCCTTCTCTCTCGATGTCTCCACTAGTACCGAATAATGAACCATTGTTGTTTCTTGAGGCTGAAGGAAAGGCATTATATCCGTTTGGGAGGGACTGAAAGAGCTCCTTGAAGAGAGGAGGCTGTGGAGGCAAGTTCAAGTGGAGAAGTGGGTCGTAGAGGACCGAGGAGCACGAGGAGGGGCTGTTGGCGAAGGTGATGGTTGAAGTGGGGAGTAAAGAGGAGGAGGGCGAGCATCTTGGGAAGTGGAAGAGGTTGAGGAGGTCAGGCTGCTCTGGGAGTTGTTGTTGTTGATGATGGTGGTGGTGGTGATGATCAAATGACACCAACCCGACAGTTGCAGTATTGATGTCAATGCTGCCGGAACCGTTGTTGTAGGAGCTCTCCATGCTGAAGGCCAGTTGCTGCTGCTGCTGCTGAAACTCTATCTCAAGGGCGGCTGCTGAAGCTGCAGCAACTACATCTTCTTGGTGGTGGCTGTCGTGGTGCTGGTAAGCAAGCTCTTCCACAGAGTGCTTGAGGCTGGCATCGGCGGCAGAGAAGCCGTTCATGTGCAGGTTAAAGCCGTCTTCGGGGGCTGCAGAATCCGGTATGCTGTTCGGATCAAAGCTGCAATTCTCCTCCACATACATTTTGGGATGTAAACTCTGTCAACAAAATCGAGAATAAAGTTTGGACACATGAAAGATTAGAATTAAATTAGGAGGCCATAATCAGATAAAAAAAAAAATTATTAGGTTTTTTTTTTCAGCAGAGTCATAAAAGCACATAAAAAAAGACAGCATTTTGCAAGCTACCAAATTCATCTATATAGCAAGAAAGACTGAAAGAGATCAAAAGTTTTTGAAAGATTAGATGGGCCTTGAACTTCAACTCAACAATACAAGATCATATTAATTTCAGAAAATGAGGGGGGAAAAAAAAAAGAAACTCATAATTTTTCTGGTATAATAACTCCTTTAATCAAATTCATAAGCAAATAGCACAAAAACCCTTTCACAAAACAGATGCAACAAGAGGATAAGAGAGACCAAAAATTATATGGAACGAAATCATTTCAAACTTATCAGAAAAGACCTCCAATTTTAATCAAGAGAACCTAGCTCAAACATAGCTCAAAAATTATGTAAGGGCCAAGTTATGTGATGCAGAAAAAAGATATAGCCAGTTTGAACCTTAAAAGCAATGGTTTTTGGTGGCTCCTGCTGATGAGAGAGAGAGACAGAGAGACAGAGACAGAGAGACAGAGACAGAGAGAGAGACAGAGAGAGAGGAGGAGGGTGGTGCTAATACCTGGGGATGGCAAAGCTTGGATGTAGGAGGCAGGGAGGGATTAGGTAGGGGACTTTTATTTATATTTTAAGAAAAATAACTTCTTCAATTCTGTTATATCATATTATATATACATGTATTATTATATAGAAATATATTTGTTTTACAAAATAAAGTGGACTGGTTGGAGAAGGGAATAAAACTGATTCTGAAACTGCTGTGATGGCAGTTTGAAAATTTATAAATATCTGTTTTTTTTTTTTTTTTTTTTTTTTTTGGTAATAAAATTTGTTTTCATCCTTTTAAGAATGGGCCGAACTAACAAATAACAATGACTGTAGAGTTTAGCCAAAAAAAAAAAAAAAGACTGTAGAGATTTTTTTTGATGTCTTTGGCACGGCAGAGGAAGTTTGTTAGAACTGTTACTAAAGAGATTCCCCTCCTCCAATGGGGCCCACTCGACAAAATCTCCATATTAATGATTTCCACCTTTTTCTTTTTTTTTTCTTTTTTTGGCCCTTTTTCATATTCTTTTCTTTCCCTTCTTTGATTTGGTCCTACTACTTCCATTCCATAGTTGTGTCCTTTCCCTGGGAAAAAGGAAGTATTTTACCGTCTCTCTCTTCTAGTATGCCTTTTCTCCTTCTCTTTGGTCGGAATCAGTTAGAAATTTCAGATAATGAGTACTTAATCAAAATTACCATATTCAACCATTTTCGTTTTCTTTTCTTTTTATATAACTAGAGAATACTATTGTTTGCTAGGAATAACATTCTATATATATATATATATATATATATATATAACTTAGTTCACAAACATGTAGAAGTAAACACCATCTAGCACCAGTTCTCTTTCTTATCTTGCTTGGTTAAGGATTCTGTCAAAGAAATTTGGCTTCAAGTTTTGGCCAAAATTTTTTATTTTCAGTTTAATTATATATATGCATTTTAATTTTTGTGTGTGAAGGACACTGAATTGACTCGTGCGAGAGTAGATCTCACGCCAATTTCGTGTGAATACCACATCATTGCTTAATTTTTATAGACTTAGCCACTCACATAAATTGTTAAAATCAAAACACTAGGCACTCACATAAATGTAAAATTTATAATAGCAAAATCAAATAAAAATACAAAACTCTAGGCATTCGCATTTAATTGTAAATATCCAAAGTGCATTTACATGTATGCTAGGATGTAGGAAGCCAAAGCAGGTAGTACTGGGGGAGAATATCAAATATAGTTGACCTACTCAGCTGAGCATAGGGCGTATGCACCTCTATTCATACTAATAATAATAATAGCGGTAGTAGTTGTTGTAATAGGCAATTTTACAATAGGAAATGGTAATATATCTTATCGGTAGGCATTGTTTTTTAACCATCATATTTGTATTGGAAACTGTTAGTTTAGCTTCTTTTTTTTTTTTTTTTTTTTGGTATTATTAATTTTGCAAACTATTTTATTTAAGAAAAAAAAAAACTAAATAGTATAGGGAAAAAAAAAAAAACTTGGGAAGAGTAAATAGCAAGCTTGTAAAATAGCATATTTAATCTTTACTTTCAAAAGTTTTAAAAGATATCTATATGCTATACTTTCTGTTTTAATTTTAACGTGAATTTGATTGAATCCAATATTTAAAAACGTCTGCTATTGATAGAGTATCTTATTAAATGAAGACCTATACACATTTACAAAAAAAAAAAAAAAAAAAAAAAAAAAAAAAAAAAAAGTAGATAAATAAAGTAGGTATATTGCCTTGGTGGATCGTAGTCACCACCACAACTTTCCATGCATTTTGGCAACCCAAACTAACCCACTTGAACTCAACTTTCCAAGAATGGAAGTAACTAACTGACTCGTGCTTTGGATATAGAAGTTTAAATGGAGAAACCTTATATACGCAACGTTTTATAACTTCTACGTTTCTTAAATTAGGAAAAGGAGCTTCATAGGACTGCCATTTTTGGACGACCGGGGAGTTCATTTTAAACCGGGTATTTAGTAATGATGTCCCTTAAATTTGTCACTTTTTGATAACGTGCCCCATCAAACTTCTAGTTTTGGTAATTTGTCCCTGAACTTGCTAAATTGTAGTAATGTAACCCCTATCAATTAATTTTATGTTAAATTAATTATGAAAAACTTATGTACGCCTCATGTGAAGACTGAAAAAACCCTAATTTCACAAATTACTAATCTTTATTTGAGAATTTTACAAATTATTCATTACAAGTCTCTCCTTGTGGGAGTTTCAAAAGTCTCCCTTTGTGAGAGTTTCAAAGCCCAAAGGGTTTTATTATTTGTTGTCTCTATTAATGAGAGTTTCAAAAGTAATTGATTGGAGATGTGAAAGGAAGAGCATGTTGCTTTTCTATTTCACCATCACTCCAACTATCTAACCATTCCAACAGAGTTCATGTCAACCAAAGAGGTACAACTAAGAATCTTTTACTTCAAGATAAGCTCTAAATCTAGAATCTAGAGTTGTTTTTTCTAATTATTTTTCATATAAACTTGTACTAATCAATTGTGTAATTTTATAGGTATTACAGAGCACGCAGGAATATTTGAAGTCACGTAATTGAGATCTTGATTGAAATCTCCAATATATGAAGTCAGATATATTGGCATTCATCCAACTACAAAAGATCTTCCATTTTGAGTTTGGAGAGTTATAGTTAGATGTGTCTAGTTTATCATCTTTTTCTAAGAGCTAAGTTTACCATTTTGATTGCTTAAACTCTTATATAGATGATAAGCTTTTTTGGTGGAGGATTCTCCGCTGCTTATATATAGAAACTGCTATTGTATCAAATGATAATTGATTATAATAACATATTTTATATCCTTAAACCCCCCCCGCCCGATTTCAATTAAAAATTTTCAAATATAATACAAACTCTAATTTCAAATCTTCTAATTTCAAATCTTTATTTTAGTGTAAAATTAACTAAAAGGGGTACATTATAACAATTTAGCAAGTTCAGGGGGTAAATTGTCAAAATTAAAAGTTTGAGAAGCAAGTTGTTAAAGGGTAATAAGTTTAGAAGGCATCAGTGCTTATCAATGTGATCCAAATAATTGGTGCTTTTGCGGTAGAGCGACCTGATTAAGTTTTTTTTTTTTTTTTTTTTTAAAGAGTTTCGTAAAGGAGTTTCGATATCTTTTTTTTTTTTTTTTTTGTTAAGTTTCGTAAGAGAATTTCAGTTTTTTTTTTATTTGATAAATTGCTAGGTTGGAATTTAAACTTTTTAAGTTTGTACAACTTTGACCCATGTTCTTTTTTGTTTTTAAATAACTGTAATAAACTTAAACTATTAAAAAACGTTTTTACAACAGGCATTCTCATTAACTTTTTTACTGATTTAACCCAAAAATTAATGAAAATAACTATTGTGGTGACATTTTAATAGTTCAGTAGCTTTCCAACTACGAAAAAAAGATCAATGACCAAAATTACATAAACCTAAAAATTTAGTGACTAAATTAGTAATTTAAAATTTTTTATTTTAACCGCTTTCTTGTTTTACTTTTTTTTTTATTTTCTTTTAAATTTTATATATCATCTAGACAATATATTATTTCACACACGTGTTTCATTATATATATATATATATATATATCTCTCTCAGCTAGCGGTCATTCGGTGTTATATTATCAACATTTTCACACCTAAATTTCGACCAAAACCATTAGCAAGAAAGGGATTTGCAAAGTAAATAATACATTATCAAACTAGAATTTCTCAAAACAAAATGTTATCGGTGAAAATAGTTTTAAAACGAAAAGGAGATTTTTGTAACTAATACCAGATAGAATTAGCTTTCAGCATAAACTAATCATCATTGAAAGGAGGGTGGGCTCCCAAAACTGTTGCCAATGATCAGTTGGATAACAAAGACATGAAAATAATAGTGAAAAGATTTGGAAACTTTAGTGATAGGCAAAGTATTCTCTTTCTATCTCAAAAAAGAAAAAAAAATAATAAAAGTTTTTGTTTCTTTTTTTTCTTTGCTAAAGAAATAATAAAACGTCTAGTCCAAATAGAAATGATCCATATAGTAGCAAGATGTCGTATTAGTTAATCTAATTATTTTCTTATCTTTTATCTCTTACTTCTCTTTTTTTTTTTTTTTTGTACACAAGAAAAGTACAACATGTAAAATTCACTGGCAGTTCGACCACAAAAGGCATTCAATAGGAGAAACTAGGTGAACTTATAAGTGGGACCCTATTAATTACAACTTTCAGGTAATTACTGACTGGAAGAGAACATATGAGTACTTATAAGCCCCTCTATCTCCTCACTCGCTGCCGACATGGGACTCACCAACTACCTACCAAATTTTTTTTTTTTTTGATACACAATGAAAGTATAACATGCAAAGCTCATTGACAGTTCGACCACAAACAACCTTCAGGAGGAAGAATTAGATAGACCCATAAGTGGATACTAAGTTATAAGTTGTAAGTAATTGCTGACTCGAAGATAACACATGGGCACTTATAAGCCACTCTATCTTCTAACTCCCGCCGATATGAGACTAATCTCTTACTTCTTTTTACTATATTATAAAAAGATATTTTTTAGAATGTCTTTCGTCTTCTCTCACAGGTTACCATATGGTAATTTTTTTTCTTTTGTCAGGATTTATTTATCTATTCTACAAGAACGAATTGGCAAACTATTTTATGGAAAAAAAAAATACAAACAAGTTGAAAGAAACATGTTGATGCCAAAAATCTTCGGCTCAACACCCGATGTAATTACCTAATATTGTTGGCCTTGCACAGTCACTTTACGTCTGGTTGCCTACAAAAGGGAAATAGCTCGAAATAATGGGGACACCGGTGGGGTGTCTGCCATGAGCAATTTGATGTTTAAGTCAGTAATGTCACTGTTGAGCAAGCAGAGAGGCAGAACTTTGGCAAGGAAAAATTATACATACCTGAGTGGGTTAGCTAACCCCATATTTATAGGCGTTCCCCGCAAGCTCGGGTGTTCAGGTAACCCTATCGGGTTGAACTTCGAGTGTTCCTGACGGGTAGACATACTTCAGGTGCATAGGCACCGTACGTCCAATAGGCTGGCGCCGTGTGTCCTTATGGTCTGGTGACGGGGGACACAAAGGCATGCTAGTGTTGGTAGAGGTGATGAGTATTGTGTCAGTTTAGTCAGGCAGCGGGAGCCGGCGACAGGACATGCACATTAGCAGGTGGTGTCAAGTGTCAGGCGGCGGATGCAGAGTATCATGTCGAGATATTATTGTCAACCTGTACAGGGTTGGCATGACGCGGGCAGTAAAGGACCCATAGAGCAAGTGGTGCTCAGCAGTTGTCGAGGAAATATCGTCCGGGCCAATAACAAGAGCCCTGACCTTGCTCCGCCTAGGGTAGGCAGCGGAGACGGCGGTCATTCAATAAGGTTTCCGGGCAAGCGATTGAGCCTGGTCAGTTATGTTCTGGTCAAATATGAACAATCACAGGTACTTTTTTACCCCTTGAAAACGGTCCTTGTGTTATCGCGCAGCCTGATCACCGTGAAATGAGATTTCGTCATCGGATGAATTACACCATTAAAAGGAGCCCCCCGAGCATTCCCGGGCTAATCTGGCCGGGGGTGCTTATGGATGCGTCTTGGCGCACTAGGATGATCGCGCGCTGTCTTGAAGTTCAGGTCGGATCTTGTCGTGGTAGTTCTCGCCAGCCTAGGTTGGCAGTGGTCTGGTCTAGTCATAGGCATGTTTAACAAAAAATCTCTGACACGTGTCAGCTATTGCCACGTGTCACACCGCGGTTGGCGGGAAGTTAGACCGACACTTCGTAATTTGCACCCGCATTTCCCGCTTAAACCCAACCCTATAAATAGGGGGTGGGGGCTTCGACTTTTCACCATTTGCAAAATGCTGTCGAGAGCTACCAATAACGTCCGAGAAGTCTTGATTGTGTTTCACGTCCGACGAGTTCGAGAAGATTCGAGATGGTAAACCTTGTCCTTTTTCCAGAACTTTCAATATGAGCGACCAACACATGGACTCTAAGAACGATAATCTTTCGGGGCAGGTTGTTATCACAGGCACTCGAGTCCAAACTCCTCAGACACCACTGACAGGACACCCGATGACTTGTCAGATGTGTCTGACATACCTACCCCAAGTAGATTAGTAGTACCGACCAATCAGGCATGGGAAGGCGCTGGTCGGCTAAGGCAACCTTTTGCAGGTGGGGCCAACCACCCGACCAGACCCATCTTTTCTAAAGGAGCTGAATGGTGTGGCCTCAACGCAATAGCCCCCAGTTGTCGATCTGACAGCAGGTGAGGACACCATGTTCGCGAAAATGTTCGGACAGGCGAGCACGTCCGGCCAAAAAAAGACCTCCCAGGAGGGTTCTAAGTGCTCAAAAAGCACGGCACCTCTGGGGGAGCCTTTTCAATCCTGTCAACATGGTCGCAGCTGACCAATGTGGGTCAACGGCATACTTCCTACCGAATAGCGGATATGGAGATGGTGGACTGGGCAGGTGACCGCCCAGTGTACACGGTAGATTATTTCACCTTGGCGGTCACCGCTCAGTATCTGGAATCATTACGGGAAGAGTTCCAGATTCCAGACGATGTAAAGATGGTTGTCCCGGGTCTAAACAATCTGCCTTCTCGACTGCCCCCCGACTACGTCACTTTATCAGCGGAGTTCTTCCGAGCAGGGCTTCGTTTGCCATTTCATCCTTTTCTTAGGCGGGTGCTCCAGAGACTGAACGTTGCACCCATGCAGCTCAACATGAATGCTTATCAGATTCTAATAAGCTGCTTTGTCCTCTGGGTAAAGTACTATTGCAGGGAGTTTCCGTTCAGGGTCTTCCAGAATTTGTACTAGAAGAAGACAGCTTCGGCGTCGACCGGGTCGTATTATTTCTAGGATTACCAGGGAACCTTTGTTGTTGGCTGCCCTGATTCCGACAAGAACTACAAGCACCTATAGTTCTATGCGGGGGGTCGGTGGCTATTTGGTTAGCTGGATTATGCCCAGGTTCCGTCCGGGCAGTGTGTCCCCATAACTTTCAGAAGGACATATGTGTCGACACGGGAGCCGCACACGGAGGCGATCAACCTAAAGAGGATCAAGAAGCTCTAAGAGAAGGCGGACCCAGAGCGGAATAAAAAACGGCTACTATCAAACAAGAGTTTGGCAAAGTACAATTGGTTTGGTTCATCTTCTACATCTAGTTACCCTCACGACCAGCCAAGAACAGGAAGGCCCGAGAAGGTGACGGTCGCGACATGTATGCCTTACCCAATCGTGCACTATCGTGCTCGGACAGTGGTTGCTGCTGATATAGCGACCACGTCGGTTGTTCGACCTGAGGTTCCGCGGGGAGTACCGGTAGTCTCAACCTCTGGTTTGCAGTCCGGTAGTTCTTTCCTCGGATTTTGGGGTCCGAAGACTGTTGACGAGGACGTGGAGGGGGTGATCAGGCGACTCTATCCTTCGCAGAGTCTTTGGATCGAAGGTCGTACCGTTTCATTGTTTTATTCAAGAGTTGCCTTGGTCAAGTACTAACTTGTATTTTCTTTATTTGCAGAACCGAGCATGGCCGAGCTGGGACAACGTGGGAGCAAGCGACCAAATGACCAGGAGAGGGTTGCTCGGCTGCAACAAACGTTCACCAAAGGCGGCGATGGAAGCAGAAGCCATCCGAGCGGCTAAGCTCCTGCCACAGTTAGTTGGGTCTCTTCCAACCTTCCTGTAGCCGGGGTAATCCATCCCCGAGAAGACCAGCCACCGCCTTCGGAGCCACCAGCTCGTGTTAGGCGGGAAGACTCGAGATCCCGCGAGCCTCCCGCCTCAGTCATCGAAGCCAAGCTGGCTAAGAGGAATTCTTTGACTCAAAAGGCAGTCGTTAACAAGTTTGATGATAGCCTTACCTCTGAAATCGCCGAGTCCTCTCGACGCTCAGACCACATCCGGGCTAGTGAGGACATGATCGAGAAGCTGATGGAGGTACTCCATTTTTTTTTACCATCGTTGAACTTCATTGTAGGTAGTTTGCATTGCTTTATCCGGTAACGTTGCTGCCCGGAGCCACTCCAATCGCATGGAAGAGAAAGTTGCCAGGCTGGTGGCGGAAGTCAAGAAATGACGTGACGCAGAGAAGGCGACGTCCGAAAGGGTGAAAAAGGCCGAGGAGCAGGCAACCAAGGCAAATGAAGCCCGAGGCAAGGTTGAAGAGGCCCGGGGTAAGGTCGAACAGGAATTGTCCTCTGTTCGGTTCGAGCACTCACATTACCTCCAGAAGGTGCTTCACGCGGCTCTCGACCAGGCCCGACCACAAGTGGTAGCCGACTACCAAAACTTGAAGCAGTTTGAAATCCGCCTCCTTGCCGAGTACAAAGAGGGTATGAAGGATATGAAAGCGAGCTTTGCCATGGCTAACCCTACACTAACCAGGCTAGACTGGTCGTTTATGTCGGAGATCTCTGAGGAAACGGTCGGCGAGGGCGATGGAGCGACGATCGAAAGAGGCGAGGAAGGGGAGGTGACTGGGGGCGCTCAGGTGACCGAGGACGTCGTGGTGATCGACGAACCGGAGATACATGCAGATCAGGTAGGGTTTGAACAGGCTGTTCCTGGGGAAAAATGACGGCGTTTTGTCTTGTTTTTTTTTAAAGATTTTTTATTTTTTTGTGCTCGGGGGTGCCCAAATTGTACCCACCATCTCGTAGAATTAATGAAGAAATTTTTGGAACTCCTTTCTAACTCTTTCTCTTTTATTTTTATCTTGTATTTCAAAAATTCTAACTCCCATTGAGAGCAGACGATGTCGGGTGATCCTGCTCGGGTGCCTCCTATGGTTGCCTTGGATTTTTTTTCTTAGAATTAATCCTAAGACCAACTATGGTCGGCATCCCGTTGCAAGGTGCCCACTTTTGTTTTTGTTTTTGTTTTTGTTTTTTTTGTTTTTGTGTGGTCCGGGGACCTTTGGAGTTGCAGAAATAATTAGAAAATGGACTGAATTGATCTGAAAAAATCCTCATTTCATTAAATCGATTTGTACATGACTTTTCAACAATAGGAGGACTACTGTTAGAAACGCTTGAGGTGGTCGGCGTTCCATTGGTGTCCGAGAACTGTCTCATCCTGGTCAGCAAGTCAATACGTGTCTAACCGAACAACTTCTGTGATCCTGAACGGTCCATCCCATTTAGGGCCGAACAAGCCTAACCCAGGTTCTTGGACCAATATCTTCTTGAGGACTAGGTCGCCTTCCTTAAAAATCCTTGTCCGGAATTTCTTGTATAGTACCTGGCGATCACCTGGTTGTGCACGGCAGTCCAGATAAGGGCTCGTTCTCTCTTCTCCTCAACCAGCTCAAGTTCAGACATCAGTCGCTCAGCATTGTTCTCTTGTCGTAGTTCTCAACGCGATGACTTGGAAAGCCCATTTCGGCCGAAATGACAGCCGCTACGCCGAAGGCCATTGTAAACAGGGTTTTCCGGGTCACAGTGTGCTTAGTAATCTGGTATGCCCATATAACCTTGGGTAATTCGTCAATTTAAGTACCCTTATGTTTTTCCAGATTTTTTTCTTTAAATTCTCCTTGATGGTCTTATTGGCAGCTTCCATTTGCCCGTTGCTCTGGGAGTATCCGAGGGAAGAGAACACTTTTTTTATCCTGAATTGTTCACAAAGGACGATGAATTTCGGGTTGTCGAATTGCTTCCTATTGTCTGTGACTACGGTGTGTGAGAGCCCAAACCTGCAGATGATGTTTCTCCACAAGAAGCTGGTACAATTTGCTTCTGTTTTCTGGGCTAGAGGTTCTACTTCTATCCACTTGGCGAGGTAATATATGGCTACGAGGTAATATCGGAACTGCGACCTGGCCATCGGCAGTGGTCCGAACAAGTCAAGGGCCCACTTGACGAATGGCCACACACTTACCACCGAGGTGAGCTTCTCCGAGTGAGACTTAATTATCCTGGAGAACTGCTGGCACTTAATACACTTCTTGGTGAACTCCATAATGTCCTTGTCCACAGTCGGTCAGTAATACCCCTGACGAAGGCATTTGAAGGAAATGACATTTCCCCTGGAATGATTTCCACATACCCAACCATTAGTTTCCTTCATCAAATAATCAGTTTCACCTGGCCCAACACACCGCTGATACGGGGTAGAATGTCCCCTCCGGTACAACTTCCCATTGATCATGGCAAACCTAACTAAGGTATTCTTGACCCTGCGAGCCTCTTCCTGATCCTTCGGTAGTCTGGATGTGGTGAGGTAGTCGATGATCAGATCCATCCAAGTTCTAACCCTTTCGGAGCAAAGTACCTGTTCGTCGCATCCGATGTTGGGATGGTCGAGTCGTTCAATTGAGAATGAGACGAAACCATCCATATCAATCCCAGAGGCTAGCCTCGCCAAGGCGTTTGCCTTATTGTTCTCGGACTGAGGTATCTGGGTTACCACGTGGTTTCTGAATTAGTCAAGCGGGGTTTTAACTTTTCCCAAGTACTTGGCCATTCGTTCTTTTTTTGCTTGGAACTCCTTAGTCACCTGATTGACGATCAGCATTGAGTCGCTAAAGACTTCGATGGTTTCTACTCTGAGTTCCCGTGCCAGGTCTAGACTAACTATCAGTGATTCATACTCCGCTTTATTGTTTGACGCTTTGAAGTCGAAACGGAGGGCCCAACTGGTCTTGTAGTGATCAGGACTTATCAGTACCAATCCTGCCCCGAAGCCCCCCGAGCTAGAAGAACCGTCCACGAATAGCTTCCATCATTGGAAGTCTTGATCGGGGACACTAGAGCCTTCTCCTGAGGGCGTGTCAGTGGTCTTCCCCACATCCTTCAATGCTGGTCCTGGAAGTCCTGTAAATTTGACCACGAAATCAACCAGCGCCTGAGCTTTGATCGCTGTCCGAGGAACGTACTAGATGTCGAACTCCCTAAGCTCTATTGCCCACTTCGCAATTCGCCCTGATAGCTCGGGGTTTTGCAAAACCTGACGGAGAAGGTAACTGGTCGGGACATGGATGGGGTATCCTTGGAAGTAGGGTCTTAGCTTACGTGCTGACGTGACCAATGTCAAGGCGAGTTTTTCTAGGGGGTATATCTTCCTTTGGCCCTTTGGAATGCCTTACTACTGTAGTATACCGGGGTCTGCACCTTGTTATCTTCTCAGACCAAGACTAAGCTGATCGCCTTCTCGGACACTGCCATGTACACATACAATACTTCCCCGTTCAGTGGCTTCGATAGTAGGGGCGGGCTCGCTAGATATGTTTTTAGACCCTGAAAGGCCTCTTCACACTCGTTGTCTCAATTGATCTTGCCCTTGCCCTTGAGTGCTTGAAAGAACGGGAGGCACTTTGTCAGTAGACCTAGACATGAATCAGGAGAGCGCTGCTACCATTTTGATCAGTCTCTGGACTTCCTTGACGGTATGCGGAGGTTGCAGTTCCATTATAGCTTGTGCCTTGGCCGGGTTAACCTCGATGCCCCGATGGTTCACCATGAACCCAAGGAACTTTCCGGACTCTAACCCGAAGGCACATTTGGCAGGGTTCAACTTCATTCGGTATCGTCGTAGAACATCGAAACAGTCCCTGAGGTCCCCGATATGGGCATTCGCCCGTTTGCTCTTTACTAGCATGTCGTCCACCTACACTTTCATGGACCTTCCAATAAGTGGGGCAAATATCTTATTCACCAGCTTTTGATATGTAACCCCGGCATTTTTTAGGCCGAACGGCATAACCTGGTAGCAGTACAACCCTTGGTCCGTGGTTAATGCGGTCTTGGCCTAGTCAGCTCAGCTCATGGGGATTTGGTTGTACCCCGAGTATGCATCCACGAAGCTAAGTAGCTCATGCCCCGCCGTTGCGTCAACTAGTTGGTCTATCTGTGGAAGAGGGAAGTAGTCTTTTAGGCAGATTTTGTTCAGGTTTGTGTAATCTATACAACCCCGTCATTTGTCGTTGGCTTTCTTAACCAGGACCACATTCATTAGCCACTCTGGATAGCTCACTTCTCGGATAAAACTAGTAGCGAGTAGCTTCTTCACCTCCTCGTTGATGGCTTCATACCTCTCCGAGTTGAAGGCACTCCTCTTCTAGACCACCGGTTTATGCTTTGGGTTCACGCACAGTTGGTGGCATATCATGACCGGGTCGATCCCGAGCATTTCCTCATGTGACCAGGCGAAGACACCCCTATGTTCCCAAAGGAACAGCTCAAGCTCCTCTCGTATATCTGGTCGGAGCTTTGACCTGAGCAGCACAGTCCTGTTCGGGTACTCAGTGTCCAGTTGGTAGGGGATTAGATCCTTGATAGGATGTGCCCGAATTTCTTCTTCGGGCATCCGAGGATCTAGATCACTCAAGGGCTTGATCTCACAGTCGGGGGTGTCAATCTTCTATTTTGAAGATGATGGTCACGATGGCTAGTTAGGCCGCTCTGCGGCACACCTTGTTTACGGCTTCCATGTAACATTTCATGGTCCTCTCCTAGTTCCCTCTGAAGATTCCGACCCCGTTAGGAGTGGGGAACTTCATAGCCAGGTGGTAAGTTGAGACCACCGCCTTAAGTGCATTCAAGATCGGTCTCCCCCAAAATAATATTGTAGACCGACGGTCGGTCCATGAAAGGAATTCCACCATCTGGGTTGCTCTCTTTGGACCATCTCCGACAGTAACTGGGAGGCGAATGGTATCGACTGCATAGACACATTCACTGGTAAACCCATATAGTGGGGTTTGGGCAGGCGTTAGTACAGCTCCGTCGATCTTCAACCTGGTGAATGCATCTATGAAAAAAATATCAACGGAGCTTCCATAGTCGATTAGGACCCATCGGACGACATTGTCTGCTTTTCGGATCCCCCCGACCAACGCGTCGTTGTGTGGGTGGAGAAGCTTATCAGCCTCGTCATCAGTGAAGGTGATCGAGATGTTGTCTTGGCGGCAGACCTTTGTAATTTGTTCGGCCATATTGATGTATTGTCCTTGGGCTACCTGCCTTGCCTCGCGGACATAACTTCTTCGGCTACTAGCAGTGTCATCTGTGGTTGTTCCTCCAAAGATGGTGTGGACAATGTGCTCGGGTTCCCCGGCGTTGGTCAGGACCATTGGTCCTGGGATTAGGTATGGTCGTGCTTGGTCGGTCCTGCCGGGTGATGATCTTTTCCACAAACTCCCTCAGGTGCCCGTCCCGAACCAGTAGTTCGATCTGGTCCCGCAACTGTATGCAATTTTTTGTCTCATAGCCGACATTTTTGTGGAAATTGCAATAGCTATTTGGATTTCTCCTGGCACGGTCCATCCTAATCGGCAGCGAGTCCCACAGTAGCCCTCTTCCAGAAAATCTAGTTTAGGACGTGCTCGGTGGTGGCGACAATGGGTTATATTGACAAAACCTCACTGCCGGCGTTTTGGATCCCAGGTTGGCTATAGCCTTGCTAACAACCTTCCCTTCTCTAATCTAACCTGGTCTGCTCGGTCCTTATTCGGCTTTTTCCCAACTGGCTGTGAGGGTTCTCTGGGCATTAAGCCCCGTCCCTAATGTATTCCTTCGCTTCGGCATGTTTCCTGGCAATCCCTCGTAAATATGCGAAGGTCGATGGAACATCATAGACGATTGCCCAAATCAACCTCCTGTCTTTGACGCCTTCTTGGAAAGCCTGTATTAAAGTGTCGTCGGAGCAACTCTTCACCTCCATGATGGCTTTGTCAAAGTGGTCGAGGTATACTTTCAACGGTTCGCCCTCGTCTTGTTTAATTCTGAACAAGTACGAGGTCTCTATTTTCCGAGTCTTTGAGCCAAAAAACGATTTTGGGAAGGCGTCGGCCAGTTGCTTGAACGAATCCATCGTTCCAGGCATTAGCCTCCGATACCACTGTCGGGCGGCACCGGTTAGGGTCAAACAGAAGGCCTTATAGAGGGTGGCTTTATTAGCGTTCTGGATGAGTATATGTGCCTGGTAGTTATCCAGATGCTCGTCAGCATCGGTAGAGCGGTCATAAGATGCTATGGATGGCATCTTGAATTTAGCCGGGTAAGGCGTAGTCATTATCGCTGGGGTGAAAGGAGGATCGACCACTCCGACCTGCTCTAACCTGTACCTTGGCTCAGTAATAAGTCAAGCTGTCGCTAGAGTTGGTCTAGTTTGTTCTGATCATCCACTTCAGCATTCGGCGGTTTATCGACCGAGTGGTCACGTCTGGGATAGCGGCTGGTCCCAGCTCGTCTCAGGCGGTCGAACACGGAGGTTGTGTTTTCGTGGATGTTCACCGTGTCCCTCCGGCGCTGGCTTGGGGTCATATCTTCTCCGGGGTGCTAGGGGTGTAAAGGCTCTCTACCGAGTTGTCCGGTTGTCACGGCTCCTCAAGCGTTCTCTACTCGGGCGATACTCCGAATATCGCTGCTCGCCCCTCGTGTTCCCCCTAGCCGTCTGGTTTACTCCTATGGTCGGCTGCCGGGTGTGGGCTTGGTGATCTCTCAGCAAACCGGGGTCACCCAGCTGGCGAGGATTCTTCCGCCTCTTCTTCCCTTGCCTGACGGGGGCAGGGCATCTCGGAATTCCCGAAACGCGTCTGCAAGTACTCAAATGGTCACAGTCAAGTTTTGGACGTTCCCGGTGAGGATTTCTGTCTGCGTGGGTTTCCGTTGTGCCCGTCCACCTCGCCGGCGCTAGGGTCATCGGGTGCTTTGTGAACCGGCCGGAGAAGGGTTGTCAAGGCCCTGGATGTCCTGGCTGGCTCCCTCGTCCATAACATTGTCGCAGTCGGGTGAGCGAGGAACGTGGGTGGTAAGTACGAGGTTGCTAGAAAGACGGGGGCCCTCCTTTTAGCGCCAAAATGTTGATGTCAAAAATCTTCGGCTCAACACTCGATGTAATTGCCTGACGTGGTCAGCCTTGCACAATCACTTTATGTCTGGTTGCCTGCAAAAAGTAAACAACTTGAAGTAATGGGGACACCGGTGGGCTATCTGCCACGGGCACTCAGATACTTAAGTCAGCAATGTCACTGTTGAGCAAGCAGAGAAACAGAACTTTGGCAAGGAAAAATTGTCCATACCTGAGTGGGTTAGCTAACCCTGTATTTATAGGCATTCCCCGCGGGCTCGGGTGTTCGGGTGACCCTGTCGAGTTGAACTCCGAGTGTTCCTGACAGGTAGACATGCTTCAGGTGCACAGGCACCGTACGTCCAATAGGCTGACACCACGTGTCCCTATGGTTTGGTGACGGGGGACACAAAGGCATGCTAGTGTTGGTACAGGTGATGAGTACTGTGTTAGTCTGGCCAGGTAGTGGAAGCCGACGACAGGACATGCACAGTAATAGATGGTGTCAGTGTCAGGCGGCGGATGCGGAGTGTTATGTCGGGATACTGTTGTCAACCTGTACGGGGTGGCATGGACGTGGGTAGTAAGGGACCCACAGAGCAAGTGGTGCTCAGCAGTGGTTGGGAAAATGCAGTTCTGGCCAATAACACAGGCCCCGACCTTGCTCTGCCCGGGGTAGGCAGGAGAGATGGCGGTCGTTCAATAAGGTTTTTGGGGAAGCGTCTGAGCCTGGTCAGTTATGCTCTAGTCGGATATGAACGATCACATGTACTCGTTTACCCTTTGAAAACGGTCCTTGTGTTCTTGTGTAACCCGATCATCATGAAATGGGATTTTGTCGTCGGATGAATTACACTATCAACAAAACATGAATCACTTTTTTCCCCATGTTGATGTAGTTAGAGAGAATAACTTTCCAAAGCAAAAAAGAGTTTGGTGCTGCAACACGTTTCTTGGGTGTGGCATTGTCGGAGAAATTAATAATGATTTCCAAATCCTAATTTCATAACCGCCAAACTACACACTTTATAGGAGGCAAGATTTATTGTGCTCTCCGTTGCTTCTTTTTCTTCATGTTTTCCTATCAACTAGGACATGCGTGTACGATGTTCAGCTCCGAACTACCAAAATACATATAAAACCAGATACTTCCTTCACATCTAATCTAATTAAGGAAGCTTTTCCCATTTTAGAGAGCCTTGAAAAAAATCAGCCAAAAGACTCTATTGAAGGTACGTACAATTTAAGCCAAATGGGTAATTCTTGTTTTCTTGTCCTCCACTCGTTGCAGCTTAACAACCGCAACATGCTACAATGCCTTGCAACAAGAGAAATGCTACACACAGGTAGCACGAGTACAAAGATTTGAGTCGTCCGTTATGTGTGCCTTGCAGTGAGATTTACTTGGATCCCATAATAATGAGTAACTTAAATCTTGCAATTGTGTCACTCGTAAGTGTAGTTAATATTTCTCCAAATAAAAAAATAATAATAAAAAAAAATTGTATCCCAAAGTAGACCAAGTCCTTTAGTTTGAACTAGAGAACCGAACAATAGATTGCAAAGGAAATTCGCCTGCCTTATTTTGTTCCCGGTTAACAATTTGTTGATTTATCTTCTTTGTACCAATACCATAGTTTTTTTATTTTTTTTATTTTTTTATTTTTTTTTATTTTTAAAGAAAATCCAATACCATAGAAGTTCAAAGAGCTAATGTTTTGTAATTCTTTTAGTGTCTCATGGTTTCTTCTTCCAGCAACTTCAACATCTCTTCAAGTTGTCAATACCATGTTATGTTGAAAATGAAAAACTATTTGGTAGATTATCAAAAGTAATCTTCCGGAATATTCTTTGATGATTAGAACCGGAAAAAACTGATCATTTTAAGTTACAAATAAAAAATATTTTGATAGATGATTAAAAAAAAATCTACTATAATACTCTTCAGTAATTGGAGACTGACACAGGTGATCGGAAACTGTCGGCGATCAATGTTGATTCTGATGATGTTTGATATATTGTTGTTGGTAATATACAAAATTAACCTTTTTCGACAAATCATAACACGTCGATTTTTTGACTTATCTAATTGGAAAACAAAAAATCCAAAAGCTCCTAAAACTATGATAGTAGTCTAAGGTTATTATTATTATTATTTAATTGAGAAAACAACCCTTCAAATGAACTTTATTTTTTAATTTTTTCTGAACCTTCAAATGGACTTATTAGTTTTTTTTTTTTAAACACTCTTATTTGGTTTTTTGACCTTTCTCTACTTATCTAATTAGAAAAAAAAAAAAACTAAATTAGTACAGTTGAGGCAATAATCCAAATATATCCTTTTTAAGGATAGTTCTACAAATCACATTTTTTGGGGTCAATCCTACAAAAATTATTCCCAAGATGATTACCCAACTAGCTACATTTTTTTCCATCTATGAAATAATTTGTCACCGTTTTTCATTCTTTACTTTTTATACATGCTTTTTAAATTTTAAAATTTTAATCAGTGTTTTTTAATCTATTATAATATCATATACATATTTTCAAATGTCACCAAAACCAAATAGTGACCACCGATATTGTTGGTCTCCGACTCCATCGCGGTACCCGTCACCCTAATATTCTAGTAGAATACTATATTCATCTAGATTTTTTTTTTCCAATGTTGATGGCCAAACGTCTCTGGTTTCAATCACCGGCGTCGGTCACTGGAATATTCTAGTCGAATATTTTAGATATTCTACTAATATATGTGTATATATATATATATATATATTTTTTTTTTACAACATGATGGCGAGACGTCTCCGACTTTGGTCATAGGTGTCGATCATCAAAATGTGCTTTGTTTTCAACAAGGATGGCTAGATGTCTCTGATTTCAGTTACAAACGCTGGTTACCAGAATAAAAAGGATATTTGGATATTCTACTAAATATATATATTTTTTATTTGTAATAAATTTGAATGTCACCGGTAGGAGACATTCTGTGATCTATGTTTAGAAAAAAAAAATTATGATAAATCATCTAGCATATTCTACTAGAAAATTAAGGTAACCGGCAACCGGAGCTATTGATTGACGCCAACTATCGACCACCAGAGCCAGATACGTCCATTCATTGATGTTGAAAACAAAAAATATTCTGATAGATTAACAAAAACATTCTAAAAGAATATTCTGACGATTGACGCCGATGACTAACACTTTTGGTGGTCACTACTGATTCTGATGATATCTGATAGAATGTATGTAATATTCTAGTTTTTTTTTTTTTTGGTCAATAAAAAAAATTTAGGTAAAGCAAAGAAATAATTACACAAAAGGTCCATTTTTAGAGTCTTGCTTTGAAATATGTTCATTTTTTAACAATATTATGTATATGTTAATTTTTTAAGAAATAAATGTATGTAGTGCCTATTTTACCTTTTTACTATAATTGACATTGTTTTATTTTTTACAGATTCTTTTATTTTATTTTATTTTTTTTTGTTTTTGATTTTAATGATGAGTATTTTTTGTTGATAAATGTAAATTACCTTTAATAAACCAAAATTAGTTATAAATATCAAAGTAATTATAATAAATACACAATATTTACTATAAAGATGATGATTCATACTAAATAACAAATACAACACAAAATTTTAACTATAAAGATTGTTGAATATTCATACTTTTCATATAAAAAACCAATGAATTCTTTACAAAAAAACCTATTTGTTTATGTAATCCACTATAAATCAAAAAAATTGTCATTTAAATGGAATCAAATTCTTTATGAAAAAATACTATTATTTATGTAAATTAGTTGAAATGAAATCGAACACATCTTTATGATAAAGACATATTCATTATATGAAATAATTTTTTTGAGATTTTTCTTTTTCTTTATTTAGCTTTTTCTCATTAATGTGAAATCTGATTTTGAAAAAATAATTCTCTTTTTTGGTTCATTATGAATATTTACACCTTTACAATAAATAAATAAAAATTCAAAATTTTCTTTTCTATCAATTCTTTTTGCAATTTCATTAAATTAATTTTAGTCTTATTTGATAAACATCTTAGATTCTCTTTTTTTTTATTTTTTTATTTTTTGTTTCCGTTTTTGTAATTTCTTTATTTGTTAACTTTTCATTCTTTATAAAAGGTAAAATTATCTTAATAATTACTCTTTTAGATATTATGTAAATTAAAAAAAAAACATGGATATATTTTAAATCAATACCTTCAATTTGGATATATATGTAAGTAACCTTAAAACAAATTAGGTTGAGTACTCTTAAGTACCAAAAAAGTTAAGAGTCCAAAACAGTGGGAAGAATATCAAGAGGTTTTCAAAAAGAATGGCAGTTATGATCTTTTCTCAAATTACTCAGCAATGAAGTTTATCCCTCGTTTGGAACAACGTTGTTAGACGAGATTTTAACTACTTTAACTCCAAAACTCTTAAAACTATATAACCAAATCTTTTTTTTTTTTTTTTTTGTTATTTTTCAAAAAAACCCACACTTTAGTGGTTGTAAATATAGCCTAATAGTAATATCACACCTGATTTCATCTAAAGATACAGAGTTCAAATCCCTCATCACAAATTAAAAAAAAAAATCACATTTTAAAAATTTATAATTTTCTTATTTTAAGTTAAAATAAGATGAATTTTTTTAATAATATAAAATGAGGAAATGAAGGAAACAATATGCATAATATTTCTTAGATGAAAGTTCTTATCAAACATATGCTAAGTTTCTAAATGGGCTGGACCGGGAAATCTGGGCCTAATCTCATTTCTGATCTCTGCTGCGTGTAACTCCCGGCTCCCTCCGGTCTCTCCTCCCCAATATGCCTGGCGGATTATTTGGGAAGAAGAAACCACAAAGAGAAGAGTTTATATAAACAACAACAAAAAACCCCAGTCAATTCCCGTTTTCGTCCTCAAGCGAATCCATAATTCAATCCAAACCGAAACCGAAAAACGAAGAAGACGAAGAAGAAGAAGAAGAAGAAGTCCCAATATGCCTGGCGGATTATTTAGGGAAGAAGACACCACAAAGATAAGAGTTATATAAAGAGTTATATAAACAGACAACAAAAACCCTAGTCAATTCCCGTTTTCGTCCTCAGCGAAATTCCATAAGAAGAAGAATAGAATGAATTGAACCGACAATGGCGGAATCATGGACCTGGAAGTGCAAGACGGCGTAACGAATGCCGTGGAACGTGTTGCCGGGGACAAAGCATGAGGCGACGAGCTGCGTCGTCCCGGTGTCGGCGATCTACACTCCGATCAAGCACCCTTCCCCAACATCCCCGTCCTCCCCTACTCCACTCTCCGCTGGCCGCACCTGCCGCTCCATCCTCAACCCCTTCTCCATCGTCGACTTCTCCGCAAGATCTGGATCTGCCCCTTCTGCTTCCAGCGCAACCATTTCCCTCCTCACTACTCCTCCATCTCCCGACGAAAATCTTCCGGCCGAGCTCTCCTCATACACCACCATCGAGTACGAGGACAGGGTCGCCAACGCCTCCTCCCCGGCTCAGCCGCCGGTCTTCATGTTCGTCCTCGACACTTGCATAATTGAGGAGGAGATTACCTTCCTAAAGTCCGCGCCATTTCCCAGGCACATCGATCTTATGCCGGATCACTCTCTCGTCGGTTTGATCACTTTCCGCAGTTTCGTCCATGTTCATGAGCTAGGGTTTGGTCAGATCCCCAAGACCTACGTTTTCAAAGGATCCAAGGATGTTACCAAAGATCAGATTCTCGAGAGCATGGGTTTTTTCTCAAGAAGCCTAAGCCGACCACCGGTGTCGTTGCCGGTGCAAGGGACGGTCTTTCGGCGGATGCCATTTCACGTTTTTTGTTGCCTGCTTCGGAGTGTGAATTTGTGCTGAATTCGGTAGGGTTCGGTCTCGTTTTTTGAGTGATTGTTGTTTGGTTTGTGGAATTTTAATTAATAATTCGTTGTTGGTTGGTTTGGGTGTGAACAGGTGTTGGAGGAGCTACAGAAGGATCCTTGGCCACTGCCGGCCGATCAGCGGGCAACGAGGTGCACCAGCACTGCTTTGAGCATTGCGGCCAGTTTGTTGGGAGCGTGCTTTTCCTGGCTCTGGAGCTAGAATCATGGCTTTTGTGGTGGTGGTCCGTCGACAGAGGGACCTGGTGCGGTAAGGATTGTTGGTTTTTGGTTCTTTATTGCTTTCTTATATTGGTTTCGACATTGTCTTGTGCAAATTTGCTAATCTCAAATGGTCATAGCCCAGTGGTTATACCTAAACATTAAAAACTTATTTTGAAAAGGGAAAAGAGAAACTTAACTTTAAAAAAAAATAAAATAAGATAAAAAGTGCAAATTAAGAAGCAGTGAGTAGCCAAAAACGTTGTCCAAACTGTCATCAATCGCCCTTTCTCCTATTGTTGTAATATCTAGATGTAATGTCGTAAATCCTCTTGTTGTTGGCATTAGTGGTTGTGCGTGAACGTCTTTAAGATATAACATTGAAGATGTAGGTGATCTGAGCAAGTTCCCTTTAGAAGTTTGCCTTCTTTAATTAGCTCAACATTAAACTCTAGGAATCTGTCACTATCCAGTAGTCAAAGTTTGTGTGTGTTATCTGCTCATTAAAGAACAAGCTACGCTTGACAAGATATCTCTATGTAGACTAGAGCACTTGGGCACCACCATCTATTCTACTAGTGAAAAAAATGCTATCCTATGTAATGGTCTTCATTATGTACTCATATTGAGAACTTTTTCTTCACTCTGAAATGTGTATGTCGTGTGTGTGTCTGCGTGTGTATTTATGTATTTATACAATGAGGGATGGAACTCGCACCCCTCACCCTCCAAACACAAGCCCTATCTCATCCTATCCATGCCGTATGATTAAGTGATCATTGGCCAATCTAAAATATAGTTAAATGGTTGCTTTCATATTGAGGAAAAACATTCAAGGGAGCTTGATTTTCACCTTTCAAGAAGTGGAAAGACACTTGAGGAAATTTGGCCTTCATGTAAAGGGAAATGGAGTAACATAGCTCAGTATCGAACATGGAATTCAGAAAGCAGTAGTAAGTAGTCAATTATGTGCTAGCTGCCATTTCTGTGCTGTGGCAATCTCTAGATCTTATATCGTGGTGCATTGCTATCATAAGTTTAGTTATGATCTTTTGAGATGTTGATGGCCTAAACAAGTTTGATGCTTTTAGAAGTCTGAAACTTTTCCCTTAATGTCCTTCAACTACACTGTCGGGGTAATTAGCTGATGTTCATATCTTTGATGGCTTTGGGAATGGTTGGTTATAACAATTTTGTTTAACACATACATTTATATCCGTACTTACTATTCCGGGTGATAAGACAGAGGGTGGCAGCCCTTGTTATGCTCTCTGTGTGTGTGCTTTTTTTTTTTTTTTTTTTTTCCACGGGGTGGGGTGGTGTGTGTGGTGGTGGGTGGGAAGGAGTGGTGGGACACAGCTACTTCTTGCCGTTTTGACCTACACCAGTTTGTTACTTCACTCAATGGAAGAGGTAGGAAGTTGGATAAAACATCTAGTCTATCAGATTTTATGCAGCGTTTATTAGTTGGATTTATGCTTCAAAATATTTCATGATTGCATAGAAATGAGGTTTCTATTTTCTTGTTTTCTGCTTTTCTTTTTAAATGTCTATTGTCTTACCTCTGAATGCCTGTTCAAGCTTTATGGTTGTATTTTCTCTGTTATTTTTCTTGTAAAGGCTTTTCGTAGTTATGAAGTTCTGATTATTTTTTTCCCTTGTAGATTGTGTCAAAAAATTTATCTGAGCCAATTCGTTCACATAAAGACCTGGATAAGGATTCTGCCCCACATTTTCATAAAGCTGTGAAGTTCTACGAGGGACTTTCAAAGCAGCTCGTACATCAAGGACATGTACTTGATCTTTTTGCTTGTGCCCTCGACCAGGTAAACTTTTTAGTTTGTCTTTGTTGTTTGTGTTGTATGGTTTATCCCTAATTTGAGTTATAAGTTAAAAAAATGACGTTGAGATTGACCAAGCATTGCTTTTTTTCCAATTTTTCCTCTCTCTTTAAGGTGGGGATTGCAGAACTTAAAGTTGCTGTTGAAAAAACTGGTGGACTTGTTGTACTTGCAGAGAGTTTTGGCCATTTGGTATTTAAAGGACTCGCTTAAACGTGTTTTCCAGTCGGGGTGATAATGATCTTGGTTTAGCATCAAAGTAGCTGCATTCAGTTCATCAATCAATAATTGTTGGTTTAATGACTAATTTTTTGATGGTGTATTAGGTATCCAAAATTAAGGACATGTATTTGTGGTGGCCTGATTGTTTTCTTTGATTTATAAACAATGCTCTATGCTTTATTTGTAGTTTTGCATTGTTTTTCTGGTTTGTTTTGTTTTGGTTTGTTTGTTTGTTGTTGTTGTTGTTGTTGTTTGTGTGTGTGTGTGTGTTTTTTATTTATTTTAAGAAACAAAACTTGATTAAGACAAAAAGAATATTCAAGTAAAATAGGTCGTTTATTTTTTGCTTGTTATCTCAGGATTTCTCCATTTTCATGAGTTGTGCAATATTAGACTGTGTTTTGAAAAAAAAAAAAAATGGAGTAGAAAAAACTTTATTTAAGTGCTCGAAAGTCTGTAAATTTTGACAACTTTTTTATTGTTTCACATGCTTTTTGTATGTATTGTAACACTGTTATTTCAACTTGCGAACCATCTTAATTATGAATCATATTTTTATTTACTGGCAGCGGTATATTTGAGATAAACTGCTCAAAGGACATCAAGGTTCAGGGTGTAATTGGTCCTTGTGCATCTCTTGAAAAGGTAAAATCCAGGGTGTTTCAGTGTTCTATATTTCAACTGGTTGTGTGGTTTATTATACTCATTCAGTACTAATGACTATGTGCAGAAAGGTCCCTTTGTGCTCTGACACGGTTGTTGGTCAGGGAGGTACAAGTGCATGGAAGATGTGTGGCCTTGACAAAGCTACATCTTTGTGTTTAATATTCGAAATAGTTAAGAAGGAAATTCCAGAAGCTGCAGTTCCTACCGCTAGCAATCAGTTTTATTCCAGTTTTTAACTTAGTACGAATTCCGGGCTTACACATTCGAAATAGATTGTTTTTTTATTGTTCTTGCATAGATGAAACCATTCTTACTTATTGGAGATGATGTGCTACAGTTATGAGCATAACAGTGGTCAAATGAGACTTCGTGTTACAAACCCTCTCAAGAAGATGGGTTGCTGGACAGGGAAGCCTACAGGCAAGTGCCTTGCTTTTGATGATCTTTGATAAGTTGTTAGTTTTATTCGGAAAGGGAAAACAATACTGCACGGTAGCTATAGTGAGATTGTTCTGGTAAAGAGCGTTCTTCATCTGATTCTTGTTAATGAAACTATTTGTTAATTTAGACTGCATTATCATGCTGCAGGATTTGATTGCTGGATTTGACCAAGAAGCAGCTGCTGTAGTCATGGCACGCCTAGTTTCTTTCAAAATGGAAACTGAGGTAATATCTAACTTATATGACCATTGTTTTACAAATCTAGGGTATTAAACCTGAAGTTTGAAATTATGATGTCTTATTTTAATGTAATATTGTTGAAATTATGATGTCTTATTTCGATTTCATATTGGTGAGATAAATTGTAAATTTTCTAATTGAAAAAGATTTTCGGTTGCTTCATTGTTGTGCTCCTCTCTCTCTCTCTCTCACACACACGCTTGCGCGCGAGCTCGCACGCACGCACGCACATGCACCCCACGGTATACACATTAATCTTCAAGAGAAGTAATTTGAATACTAAGTGCAAATTTGTTTAAACACACTCAAGTAAGGACCCATAAGAGGTGATCCACATATATTTTTAATCCATGGTCTTATTGTTTTCTAGATAATGCTCCATATGGTTAGGATGTAAAGATTTCCTTTGCCATGTATGTGTACTTTTAAGTATGGAAAAGTCTTATAAGCTATTTAATAACAGTCTATATCTGACATATGGAATGGAGAATAGGAATGATCTTATGCATTCACGGTGTTGAATATATCTAAAATTCAGTTCTCTTTTGGAGTTTTTGTTTCTTCTCCTAAATCCTCTTATTTTTATCTCTAGTGGTTCTACTCTCTTGATTTTTTCCTTTCTATCTTGATTCTACCTCTTCCATCTCGATCCTGCATCACTTATATTTGAATTTTTACCCTCACTTTCGAACTATCGAATTGCCTTCTTATTAGAAAGCTGACCATAGTATCATTGTCAATAAAGGACTCTTTTAAAAATGAGCACAGACAAATAGCAACCTAATGGTTAGCACATTTGTTCCTGCAAGTACCTTCTTTTTGGGAAAACGGAAAATGACTATTTGGTCACCAATGTATGAGAAATATACTTGCTGTCTGAGACGCTTTTTCCGTGCTGTCATTTTGGTGACATTTAATTTTTTCCCCCCCTGTATGACTTGTTCAATCCTAATCATGCTGGCAATTTCATGGAGTCTTGTATTTTTTTTTTTTTTTGTTTCAGGCGGAGTTTGATCCTATTAGGTGGTTAGATAAAGCATTGATACATATCTGTTCGCGCTTTTGGAGATTACCAAAAAAGATAGTCCATCTTCTTTCAGCTTATCTCCACGATTTTCAATATTCCCCCCAATTTGTTTTTCATTTACGACGCTCACAGTTTGTCCAGGTATGCTATCATGTTATTTTTGACAAGATTTCAAGTTCGACTTATTCATTCCTATGCTTTTATTTGGATATTCCTGATTTGACACAAATAGTTGTGTCGCAGGTTTTCAACAACAGTCCAGATGAGACCTGCATACTTCAGAATGATCCTAAATCGGGAAAATGTTGCCAATTCAGTTGTGATGATTCCAGCCTTCATTAATCTCCTACTCATTTCATTCAGCCCCAGAACCTGCACTTCTTGATGTAGCTGCAATTGCAGCTGACAGAATTCTGCTTTTGGATTCATATTTCATTGTCCGTCGTTTTTCATGGTTCAACTATTGCTCAGTGGCGAAAAGCTGGATATCATAATATGCCCGAGCATCAGGTAACTTTTTTTCTGGATGTGAATTTGAAAAGAAGTTAATATCAAGTGCTCTGGTTTCTTTGATCCATAGTGACATCACTATGTAATTTTTTGGTCTGTATTGACATCATAACATATGATTTCTGCCCATCTAGATATGCAGCGGTTATAATGTTCTTAAATTTCCAGTTGTCTGTCTCTTCATATAAGTCTTTTGTTTCTCTCTTATCTGATGTCGAACAAACTAAAGCTCTGCTAATATTAATGATTCCTTGGCTAATGCTCAGAAAGTGAAATTTGGGAGCAAGTGAAATTTTGGTTTGCCTTAAGGTTGTCCCGAGGCAAAGATGTTTAAAAAGATATTAGAAGGAATGAAACCTCTGTCTTTGCTGTAATGGAAGAACAATCTTCTCTATTAAAAAGAACTTTACAGGGCTGTTTACAATGGCTAATATAGCTGAACATTTACCATAATTAGACTATCCAAAAATTAAACAAAATATTTATAGTTAATGCTAATTGCTAAAGTCACGGCAATCCTAACACTCCCCCTCAAGCTTGGCTATAGATATTAAATAGTCCAAGCTTGTCAATCAACTTCTCAAAGGTAGGCTTCCAGAGACTCTTGTTAGGATATCTGCAGCTTGGCTTGAAGTTGGAACATACACGATACACACAGTTCCGTCTTCAATCTTTTCCTTGATAAAGTGACGGTCTACTTCAACGTGTTTTATTCTGTCGTGATGAACAGGATTGTGTGAGATACTAATGGCAGCTTTATTATCACAGTAAAGCTTCAAGGGTTCTTGTATAGTCTGTCGTAGTTCGTTGAGCAGATTTTTTAACCACAAAGTCTCGCATAGACCATGAGCTAAGGACCTTAACTCTGCTTCTGCGCTACTCCTTGCAACCACAGTTTGCTTCTTGCTACGCCACGTAACCAAGTTGCCCCACACAAACGAACAATATCCGCAAGTTGATCTCCTATCTGTATCAGAACCAGCCCAATCTGCAGTAGTGTAGACCTTAACTCCACGATTTGAAGCTTTCTTGAATAATAAGCCTCTTCCAGGGGTTCCTTTCAAATATCTCAACACACGATTAACAGCCGCCATATACTCCTCGTGGGTGCATGCATGAACTGACTTATATAGCTCACTGCAAAACCAATATCTGGTCTTGTATGTGATAGATAAATCAATTTACCTACCAACCTCTGATATCTTCCTCGGTCAACTGGAACACTGTTGCCTTGGCTATTGAGCTTAACATTAGGATCCATAGGCGTTTCTGCAGGCTTGCACCCTAACATTCCGGTTTCACTCAGCAAATCAAGGACATACTTACTCTGTGAGACTGATATTCCTTCTCGACTTCTAGCGACTTCCATGCCAAGAAAATACCGAAGTTTACCCAAATCCTTCATCTCAATTCGGCTGCTAGACTTGCTTTAATCCGTGCCACTCCTCAACAGCATCCCCTGTTAAAATAATATCATACACATACACTATTAGAATAGCTACTTTATCACCATTATGTTTGATAAACAGTGTATGGTCAGCCTGTGCTTGTGTATATCCGTGCTTCTTGATTGCTTTCATGAAGCGATCAAACCATGCCCGAGGTGACTGTTTAAGACCATACAGAGACTTGCGTAGTTTCACTACTTTGCCTTGGCCTTCTTGATTGAATCCCGGTGGCAGTTCCATGTACAACGTCTTCCTCTAGTTCTCCATTCAGAAAGCATTCTTTACATCTAACTGTTGTAATGGCCAATCTAGGTTAGCGGCAATAGACAAGAGAACACGAACAGTATTAATTTTAGCAACTGGAGCAAAAGTTTCCTGATAATCCACACCATTCGTTTGTGTATATCCTTTTGCTACTAACCTTGCTTTATACCGTTCAAGAGTACCATCTGAATTGTACTTAACAGTAAATACCCACTTACACAACCGATTACTGTTTATCTTTTGGTTTCTTCTCCACAACGTCCATGTCTTATTTTTTTTAGAGCCCGAATTTCTTCTAGAATAGCATTCCTCCACTCCGGTTTTCTTCATGGCCTCATCAACAGATTTCGGGATCTCCACACTTGATAAGTTTGTCACAAATGATTTAAATTGCCCACGTAAATAACCATATCCCACAAAGTTTTGAAATGGGATGTTTTGTACAGCCTTCAGTTTCCTTCTTCGGCATAACAGGGCTCTCCAAATCCTGTTTTCCTTGACCTGAATAAGAGGCAGATTTTGGCAGCTTAGAGTCTTGATTTCCTTTCCCCTTTTTTGTTTTTCTTCTTCCGTGAGTAAGTCAACAGATCCTTTTGTTTTGGTGTAATGGTAGACTCAAAATTGGAACCTGGCTGGACAGTTTGGCAGAATCAGGAATTTTAGGCAAATCACATTTTTCCCTCTCTATTGTTTCGGTCAAGGACTGATTTGAGATTTGAGGAGGATTTTCTATTTGAAGATGCAGATTTTGAGGAGTAGAATCCCAAAGATATTCCCAAGAATTAAGATCTTTGTCCTGATTTGGAAACTAGATTTGGTATCCGAATATGGTAACATGGCTACAATCCTTTCCAATTCTAAAATGTTCCCAAAAATGTGACTCACCCATATTCTCCCCTGAGGCAGATTTTTAGGGAAAAAAGATTGATTTTCAAAGAATGTGACATCAGTGGAGACCAAATATTTTCTTTTTCAGGACTGTAACATTTGTAGCCTTTTTGGTTGGGGAATAACCAAGGAAAACACATTTTAGAGACCGAGGATCAAGCTTGGAACGATTGGTACTTGGAACATGTACAAAGGCAACACTACCAAACACACGGGACCTCAAGGGTAGAAAAGGTTCTATACGCTGGATAGAGTGAGGAGAAATAATCAAGTGGTGTTTGATAGTTCAAAATTTTGGAAGGTAAACTGTTAATCAAATAACAGGCCGTTAAAATAGCATCCCCCCAAAAATGTTTAGGAACATTGGTAGAGAATAGCAAAGGAGCGAGCAACCTCTAGCAGATGTCGGTTTTTTCGTTCGAGCAACACCATTTTGTTTTGGTGTGTCGATACACGAGCTGTGGTGTAAGATGCCATGATTTTTACAGAAATCACCCAAAATAGAATTGAAATATTTCGTACCATTATCCGTACGAAGTATTTTAATTTTTGTGTTGAATTGTGTTTGAACCATTTGGTAGAAATCTTTAAAAATCTTACATGCATCAGATTTTCTTTGAGGATATACACCCAAGAAACCCGTGTATGATCGTCTATGAAGGTTATAAACCACTTGTGAGATGCTAGAGTATTAACCCTCGAAGGACCCCAGATATCACTATGGATTAACGTAAATGGTGATGACGGACGATAAATTTGAGATGGGAGGAATGAGCGTGTATGTTTTGCTAGTTGGCAAACATTACATTGAAAAACAGAATTTTTATTTGTGAATAGGGAAGGGAACAATTTTTTCATATAACCATAACTTGGGTGTCCAAGACGAAAATGTAATAACATGATTTGTTTCTCAAGAGACAATGACGAAAGAAACACTGAAGAATAAAGGGTGACTACTCACGGGCGGAGCAAACGAAAGGAGATAAAGTCCATTAAGAGCTCTAGCACTGCAATCCTCTTCCCCGTCTTCAAGTCCTGAAAAACACAAGAAGATTTAGGAAGATTGAAACACCACAAGGCAGGTCACGTGTCAATTGACAAACTGAAATCAGGTTATAGGTTAAATTTGGCACGTGTAACACATTCTGCAAAACAATGTGAGGAGTTATTCTAAATAGTCCCTTTGCCTGCTACGGTAGAGAAACTGCCATCAGCAAGCTGGACTTTTTTTGGCCAGAACTAGGAGAACAGCTGTGGAAAAAAATGAGAGTTGCCGGTCATATGATCTGTAGCACCGGAATCGATAATCCACGGCGCACCTGAGTCAAGCATGGCTGCCATAGTGGTTTCTGGTGTACCGGATTGTGCCATGAGAGATGTGCTTGATGCAGAGGAACTGGAGAGAAGTTTGCACAAATGGTCAACTTGTGATTTGGTGAAGGTGACGGTGCTGGAATGGTCAGCCTGAGGTTGGGCACCCTTCTTTTTCAGACGATTTGGCACCCAGTTCTCTGGCTTGCCGTGGAGAAGCCAGCAAGTGTCACGAGTATGATACGCTTTATTGCAATGGTCGCACCATGAATTATTCTTCTGGGAATTAGGTCGAGAAGGGGCTGGACGAGTTGCTGCTAGTGCAGATGAGTCGGCTGAAAGAAAAAACGGAGTCGCCAAGCATGACTTTTTCTGCGGTATTCCTCGCGCCGAACTTCCGCAAACACCTCATCAATTGATGGTAAAGGTCGAAGTCCGAGAATGCGGCCCCGTACCCTCGTCAAGATCCTTATTCAAGGCTGCCAGAAATCATAGACACGATCTTTGTGGATGAATTTCTTGAAGAGAATAGCATCTGCGTGATCTTTCCAAGGGATGGACTGGAATAGATCAACTTCTTGCCATAACTTTCTCAAGGCACTGAAATATTGGGTGACATCAAGATCACCTTGGCGAAGATTACGTGCTCGGTTTCGGATCTCAAACAGTTGGGAGGAGTTGTCCAAGTCCGAAGATGCAAGAGCCACAGCATCCCATATCTCCTTGGCGGTGGAATAGAACAGGTACGTTTCGCCTATATCGTCCTCCATGGAATGGATTAACCATGCCATAACTAAGGAATTATTTGAATCCCATGTTGTGTACGAGGGATCATCCACTGGTGGTCGAGGAGAGGAGCCATCAACGTAGGAGATTTTGCCTTTTCCTCTAATCACCATGGCAGCGGAGCGGGACCATTGAAGAAAATTTTTCCCGTTCAGTTTTTGTGTGGTGATTTGAAGGGTATGAGAAGTATTTTCAAACGGTTACAGCCGGAACAATTTAGAGACCGACTGAGGTAAAAACGGTGGTACCTCAGATTCGGATTCTCTGCTCATTCCCGACATGGTTTTGTTCAACTTGCTAATACCCTTTTTTGCTCTGATACCATAAAAGATATTAGAAGGAATGAAACCTCTGTCTTTGCTGTAATGGAAGAACAATCTTCTCTATTAAAAAAAGAACTTTACAGGGCTGTTTACAATGGCTAATATAGCTGAACATTTACCATAATTAGACTATCCAAAAATTAAACAAAATATTTACAGTTAATGCTAATTGCTAAAGTCACGGCAATCCTAACAATGTTATAGTTACAATTTGTCAGATTTCATTAGTGTCTGGAATCTTCTTATGTAATCTTTTTTCGCTTCACTTAGGTTGGAGGATTCCCTTTCCTTGGTGTTCTTTCTACTTCATGATTTTCTAATGAAGTTTTGTTTCTTAAAATAAAAAATAGTAGCAATTTCTGTCTTCTCGTAAAAAGAAATGTGATCTATTCAAGTTTACAGATATAACAGTGTGTCGTGCTCTTTTTCATGTCTATTTTCACTCTTTTACGTCTTGGAGGTCAATGGTCAGACACCTCATGAAATATTTGACCTCCAATTCACCTAGACTAAAGTCCCTTTTTTTTTCCCCTTTAATTCGTAATGGGTTTTGAGATCCTATAGAAGTGTTGTCATAAGATCCTATATGTGTACTGTTATCCCCCCGGCCCCCCCCCCCCCCCCCCCCCCCCCCCCCCCCCCCCCTTTTTTTAAATGAATATACGTGTACTGTTATCCTTGAATTTTACAGTATCATATCACCATTATTTATGTGCTTGAAGGCATTTGCGCTGCTGTTGCAAGCTCCTCGTGATGATGCAGATGCGATAGTCAAGGAAAGATTTCCAGTGCCTCGCTTAGTGGTTTGTGATCAGCATGGTTCTCAGGTATTCTAATGTTTCCCCGGTTTTTATCTCTATGTGTTAAATGATCTAGGATTCCGTAGTCTTTTGGTACATAGTCTGGCCGTCTTCCTGGCCCCTTGTTAGGACTTGTTAAAAATGGGTGACAATTGGTAAACACAGAAAATCATCTCCACTGCTCACTTGGACTTGTTACATCGTACTTTTTTCTGAATCAGATCTGCATCATCTAATGGATCACAAGCACAGAAGCAGTGTAAAAATCTGACAGTATTATCTATTATAGGCTACATATCTAATCAGAAAGTAGATTTCTATTGTTGTTTATTTGAATAATCTGTCAGTTGTCCTGCATATGTTAACCGAGGCAGTGTTCCAACTGGTGCACTGCAAAGGCTTGTACTTAGATGCTGAGATAAAGATATCAAGGCGGCCCGTATCTTGTTTCACATGTAAAGGTCGACCAGTATGGCTTGTGTTTGTATATCTAATACAAAGTAGTCTACGTCTGCTAAACTGTATTTTTGTGGCATTGGTGTAGGCTCGATTTCTTTTGGCAAGGTTGAACCCTTCTGCTACTTATAACAACGATGCTCCTCTCCCCGGAGGGGATGTCATCTTTACGGACGATGTTTAGTTTTGAGGTCTTCTTGGATCATCTCCAAAGATTAGCAGTTCAATAAAAATACGAGGAGGGTGTCTCTGCTCTGCAGTTTTGTAAAATTCATTTTTCCCCCTTTTCCAATTACTTGTACAGTAATTGCACATGTCTAGTTCCTAATTCTTAACATTGTTTGGTTGGGGCTCTTTTTTTTTTTTTTTTACGAAATTCATGGCATGCTTTCTCTCGTTGATATCAATTTATGAGTCTATTAAATTATGATAGGAAATTCCTTTTTCGCCTATATAGTACAGAGATTCAATGATGAGTTTCGGCTTTTACGGTCAAAAATAAAGTTGTAATACTCTTCCATTCATGTTTTTTCCCCTTTTCTTTGGGAGAGTAGTATGTTTTTTTTTTGGCCAAACTTGGTCCTAGTCGACTAACTATGCATGTTCGTTGTTTTCTTAGGACATTAATGTGTTCCAATATGCCGTTCTGAATAAATATCATTATTAAATTAGGAGGTGAATCGAATTTGGTAAAAACAAGGACGATGTCCTTTGGACAAAGTGAGGAACTAGGACAGGAATTATGTTTGATGAAAAAGTTTATTCAAATTAAATTTTTTCATTCAAATGGAAAATTTGAATCGTGTAATCAAATTAAATGTGTATTTGATAATTTTTATTAAAGGTAACATTTGAATAGCGTAAAAATAGAAAAATAAGTGATACCAATTATTAAAAGTGAATTTGACTCTAGAGTTGAGTTTTATTGTTGTAAAATAGTTAAATAATTAAATAAATTCATAAATTCACTCTAATAGTTGGTCGGATAACAGTTAAAGTATCCAAACACAACATTAATGTTGCTTTTAGTGTTAGGAGGTTGGCGGGGTAATAGCTACGAAGGTTAGCCTTTAATAATTAACATCGGCAATACAAATTGTGGCATGACTGCAACCACTCAACATGACACAATTTTTAAGAGTTAGGATTGGGAAAAAGTTGGACGGGTCAAAATCAGATTCACTTGAATGTGACGAGATAATTATGGGTCAATTTTGGGTTTCAATCTGTCTAACTCAATATGACTCGTTATTTATTTATGAAAAAATTACCTAAACAATCACTTTTTTTATTCATTTACCAACATAACACAAAATCTCCTTTTTACTAACATGGCACAACTTTTTTTTTTTTTTTTTTTTAAGCTTTTCAGATTTTTTTATTTATTTTTTATTGGTGTTTTGGTCTTTTTTTACCCGCTAGGAGTTTTTTCCCACTCTCTCAATTCAGATTCTCCTCTCCTCTCTCTCTCACTCTAACTCTCCCCTCGGAACTCTCTCTTCTCTGCTCCCTCTCCTTCTCTCCACCGGCCTCCATCTCCACCCGTTCTCGACGTCTGCAATTGCCATGAGCAACCATGCCGCTCTTAAATCCCTTCTCTGTCTTTGCTCTTTCTCTATGTGATATATCTCTCATCGTGCCGTCGTCACCATCGCCGTCTTCAAGTCGGCATCGCCGTTGCCACGTAGGTGGCACAGATCTCTCTCCTCTCTACCTTCTCTTCTCATAGCGCTCTTCCTCTCTTTCTTGGCCTTGCGATCTCGGCCAGTTATCGTGATATGCAACGATTCGTTCTAGGTGGGTCTTTGGATCGCGATCGGCTACCTTACCTCTCTCCTCTTGTTCAGATCTATATGTTGAGATAGCGATCTCTCTCTCCACGTCTCTCTCTCTTTCTCGACGCCGGCATATAGGCAGACTGATACGAACCACACCAACAACGTGACGAAACCCGATAACCAAATTTGGAAATAAAGAACCCAAGATCTTGCAAGCTTGATGGAAATCGCGACTCGTTGCTTAGCAAAGCAAGAACCTTGGTATGGTGAAAAACCACCACAAATGAGTATGAAAAGTTCGTTTGATAAGTCAATTTTGAATGCCACAAGAAATCATTGATAAGTCCGGATAAGTTTCTTTAAGAACTCAAGAAAAATAACTCACATATGAATAAACATTAAAAACTGCTTCCATAATCTGAAAATCAGCCTTATATAGCCGAAATTACAATTTGTAAAAACCCTAGGAATAAATCAGATTTTTTGACTCCTTAATCGCCAATAATAAAATCTAAACAAAGATACTAAAATTCAAATTTTAAAACTGAAACTTAAAATTAAAATAGGATTACAAAAAAATCAAATTTTGATCAGATCTTCTAAAGTTCTAGAATCTTGTTTTGAATCTTGAACTTATTGAAATCTTGAAAAACATAATCTTGACTTGATTCTTTGTTGGAAAACACGCCCACATCAGCTTAGAATCCCCTTGCACGTATATCCCGGAATGGACATGCAAGTTAGCCATGTAATGGCTCAATGACGTGTATGGCTGATTGCTTTCTTCCAGATCAACTTTGATGGGTAAAACCAGTATAGCTGATTGGCTTTTCTTCCGGATCAACTTTGATGAGTAAAACCAGCCTCTGTTCACCCTCAGTAGTGAACACATTCTCTTTTTCTTGTAAAACTCTCCAGACTAAGTTATTCAGCTATTCTTTGAATCTTTTAGCTCAAGCCCTCATTACTGGACCAATTGGAACTTGAATTGGTTTGTGAGTATTCCTTGCAGCCTTAATGTCCTCATCATTTCCCCTCTCTTGAGAAGGATTTGTTATCAAATCATTACCTACATCAAAAGAACTCAAGTCAGTAACATTAAAAGTAGCACTAACATTGTACTCACCAGGTAAGTCAAGTCTGTAGGCATTGTCATTGATCCGTTCTAGCACTTGAAAAGGACCATCTCCTCAGGGTAGCAACTTAGAACGTTTTTGTGCCGGAAGTCTTTCTTTCCTTATGTGTAACCACAACCCAATCACCAGGCTCAAATACCAACTTGTGACGTCCCTTGTTAGCTTGCTTGATGTATTGTTCGGTTCTCCTCTCTATGTTGAGCCGTGCCTTCTCATGGAGTTGCTTCACAAATTCCGCCTTCTTCTTACCATCTAAATTTACATGCTTGGAAACAGGTAAATGTGATAAATCTAACGGAGTTAAAGGATTAAAACCATAAATAATTTCAAACGGTAAGAACTTAGTGGCAGAATGAATGGTATGATTATAAGAGAACTCAACATATGGTAAACAATCGTCCCAAGTCTTAATGTTCTTGCTAATGACAAACCCTTAACAAAGTGGATAAAGTCCTATTAATTATTTCCGTTTGACCATCAGTTTGAGGATGACAAGTAGTAGAAAACAAAAGTTTCGTTCCTAGTTTTCCCCATAATAGCTTCCAAAAGTAACTCAAGAACTTAGCATCCCGATCTGATACGATTGTCAGAGGCATATTATGTAATCTCACAATCTCCCTAAAGAACAAATCTACAACTTGAGAAGTATCGTCAGTCTTATGACATGGGATAAAACGAGCCATCTTAGAAAACCGATCTACAATCACAAAAATTGAATCCCTCCCATGTCTACTCTTAGGTAATCTCAAAACAAAGTCCATTGAAATATCAATCTAAGGTGAACTAGGAATAGGTAGGGGTGTGTAAAGACCATTCGGCTGAACCCTTGATTTAGCTTGTCTACAAGTGACACATCTATCATAAATTCTCTCAACATCCAGTTTCATATGTGGCTAATAGAAGTGCTCCTGCAACATAGCTAGGGTTTTAGCGATTCCAAAGTGTCTCATTAACCCTCCATCATGGGATTCCCAAACTAACAAGTCTTTCATCGAACAATTAGACACACACAATTTATTCTCTCTAAACAAGAAGCCCTCATGCCTATAGAACTTACCCTCTGCAGATTTTTCACCAGCACTATAAACTTCTCTAAAGTCGTGGTCATCATGATACTCACCGGAGCTTCACAGATTTGGCACCGGAGCTTGCCAAAAATCATCCAAAGTCGTGGTCATCATCCCAAAATCAGACAGATTTGGCGCGGGAGCTTGCCACGGCTCCGATCAGAGATCTGACCGGAGTTTGCAGAGAACTCGAGATTTCATTCACAGATCTTCCCCAGGCACGCAGATCTGCAACAATGGCGGTGAAAAGTGAAATCACGTGAAACTTCTCCCGTAGACGGAAGTCATCTTTCGTGCCGGAGATCGTGCCTGGAGTTTGTTGTCACAAATCACCTGAGATTTCTGGAAATCGCACTTGGAACTTGTCGTCACAGATCGTCGGAGATTTGCTGAAGATTGCGTCGGAGATCATCCACGGTGGAGATGGCAACTGCTTTAGGATTCAACCGTCATTTCCACGCATCTTCGATCTCGAAATATGACTTGACGAAAGAGCTCTCCGCAGCATAGCTCCTCGACATCATCGTAGGACCACTCGGGCCATTCATGAGTATGGCTAGTTCGGTGGTTTCAGGCTGGTCACAATTATTTATTGGCTGTTGATTTACTTCTAAATTCAAAAAAATCTCTTTCATTAAAAAAAAAAAAAAAAAGTGTGGTTCTGCGTACTTTGTGCAAGTATATTAGTTTTTTTTTTTTTTTCCTAATGCAATGAATTCTTATTATAGTCTAGATATTAAGCTTCTTGATTTTTGTGCTTTTCTTATTATAAAATTTTATTGTGGATTACTACGTGACTATTGGTTGAATTGGAACTTCAATTCCAGCGCTAGTTGATTTCTGATATGAGTTTCTAGGAGCTGGGAATTTTTGCTCAAGATGTAGATTTTGAGTTGAGTATTTTGCTGATATGAAATGTTAGTTTACTGATGAAATGAGAATGTAGCTCAGATTTAGGCTTGTGAATAAATCGTTTTGTCCTTGTTATTTTAGGAATGTTATTCCATTGATTGAGATTTATTTGATCTGATGTTTTGGGATTTTAGGAATTGTATTTATTAGACACTTTGTCTCCCATGATTTTCATGATATGTCATATTCTTCTTCGATATGTATTCTTTTTCATTTGAATTTAGGAATTAGTAGCAATTAACTCCATTGTTAATGGATGAGAATTGGCCTGGTATAGTTATTGAAACAGAGTCGTTGCTGCTTTCTGTGGTGCTAAATGATGCCTCTTCCCATGTCTTGTGGGAGCTCTTGCATGTGCTTTGACAAATCAATTCCTTGCTTTGCAAGCTTCCACAACTGGAAAGTTTCTTTTGCCCCCCCCCCCCCCGGTTCAATTAACTGTTCCCATAATGTTGTAGCTTGGGTTGCCGCCAAGTCTTCTTTAGTTGTTGAGTTCCATTGTGTAGTTTGTTACCTAGTGGTGTACTTGTGACAAATGTTTAATGGAGCCCCCGTGTCTTTGCGCCTATTTGCATTGTTATTGTTTTGTCTTTGATTGTTGTTTGGCTTGTTAATGAAATGTCATTTTATCAAAAAGAACCAAAAAAAAAAAAAAAAACAAAAACAAAAAACAAAAGGGCTTTACTTCAGATAGTTGGCCTATGACAAATCATTTAAGTAAGATAGATTTTTATTTTATTTTAGTTTCATTAGAGGTCAGGCCCTTAATGTTGAAATAAAAAAATATATATATTCTAGTCGAGTATGCAAAATATTCTAGTAAAGTATGCAAAATATTCTAGTTGAGTATGAATTATATTCTATTAGAGTATTTCGGTGATCGCGCCGGCGGTCGGAACTAGAGATATCCGGCCATCCATGTTGAAAAATAAAAATATTCTACTAAAGTATACAATATACTCTAGTAGAGTCCTTAGAGTATGGACTACACTCTACTAGAGTATTTCGGCGATGGGCTCCAACAACGGAGCCGGAGACATCCGGTCATCTGTTTTGAAAACTTAAAATACATACTATAGTAAAAGTATATACATACTCTACTAGAATATGGACTATACTCTACTAGAGTATTCGGGTGACTTGTGCCCGCGGTCGGAATATGAGACATTTGGTCATCCATATTGAAAACTTAAAATATTATAGTAGAGTAAACTATACTTTACCAGAGTATGGACTATACTTGACTAGAGTATTCTGGCGACCGGCGTTAGAGATGTCTAGTCATCTCTGTTGAAAACTTAAAATATTCTATTAAAGTATGAACTATACTCTACTAGAGTACTCTGACAACCGGTGCCCGCGGCCGGAGCCAGAGACATCCGGTCATCCATGTTGAAAACTTAAAATATTCCAGTAGAGTATGCACTATACTCTACTAGAGTATTTCGGCGGTCAGATCCTGAGATATCCAGTCATCCATGTTGAGAACTTAAAATATTCTGGTAGAATATGCATTGTACTCTAGTAGAGTATGGACTATACTCTACTAAGTATGCCTATGACCGGCACCGGCAGTTAGAGCCAGAGACATCTAGACATCCATGTTGAAACTGAAAATATTCTAGTAGAGTATAAATGCATACTCTACTAGAGTATGCCAGCGACTGGCATCGGTGGTCGGGGTTGGAGACCGGCACTGACCGGTCGCAGCCAGAGACATTTAGCCATCGATGTGAAAACTTATTCTAGTAGAATATCCAAAATATTCTAGTAGAGTTTGCAGTGTACTCTACCCGGCATCGACGGATGGAGCCGGAGACATCACGCCATACATATTAAAAACTAAAAATATTCTATTAGAATATTTAAAATATTCTAGTAGAGTATGCATTATTCTTTACAAGATTATGCTGACGATCGAGACCGACAGGCGGAGCTAGATATATTTAGTTATCCATATCGAAAATTGAAAATTTTATAGTAGAATATCCAAAATATTTTAGTAGAGTATATATTATACTCTAGTATACTGGCGATCGGTGCTGGCGACCAGAGCTGGAGACATCCGGTCATCCATGTTAAAAACTAATAATAATCTAGTAGAATATCCAAAATACTATACATGTGTTATTATAGTAGATTTTATAAGTAATATGGGTGATTTAGGTAAAACATGTTAAATTGACCTTTGACTTTGTAGGTTAACCTTTGACTAGAACTATTTTGTGTCCAAGTTAATGTTATTTTCGTACTTTCCCTTTCATTTATTTATTTATTTATTTTGTGTGGGTCAATTTCATGTCAATCTTGGGCCCAAACCCAAAATTGAATTGTATGAACTAGTTAAAAAAAAAATTAAAAACTGTTATTTATATGTTGTATGATACTGATGAAGGTATATATTATTTTGTAGGATTTTTTTAATGAATTTGGGATATGAATTGCTTATTTGAACTAGTTTTGATGGATGTTATTAGATCATTTTGCTTTATTTGTGCTGTTATGTTATCAATTTTGTGTTAATTTCAGTTCATGACGGGTAAGTAACGTGTACAGGTCAATTTTGAGTTATTTGTCAATTTTGATAAGTGTCATGTCAACCTGTTTCGGGTTCGTGTTACAGTTTTAGGGAAAATTTGTCACTAGTTGGGTGTATCAACACGACTAGAACACACGTTAAGAACACAACCCGTGACACAAATTTCTACCCATGTTAAATAGTATGGTTTTCGAGGAATTGATTCAAATGCCACTCTTTTGAAAACCATAGGCTTTTTGTCATTTTTTTGTGTGGATACTTTAACTTCTTGCCACTATTTTGGACACTTTAACGTTTTTGCCACTCACGAGAACTGGTCAAAGGTCAACTTAATATATTTTACATACAATTTCCCCTATTGATTAAAAAAAAAAAAAAACTAAGATATTACTTATGGTTTACCAGATGTCATTAGCATCAACAGTGACCACCAATATTGTTGGTCACCGACGCCGGTCATAGAAATATTTTTGGTAGATTATCATTATTTGGGATAATCTATCAGAACATCCTTTTGTTTTAAACATGATAACCACACATATCTTACTCCGGTGGCTGGTTTTCAACACCAGTTACTGGCTCCGATAATCTATCAACAAATTATAGTATAATATTTTTTGGTAATCCACTAAAATATATATATATATATATATATTTTAATATAGATGATCAAACATCTCTGACTTCGATCGTCAACATCTGTTATTGGGTTTGCCACCCCCCAAACAACGACCAACTCCTCACCCCCCTCCTTCTCTGTCGAAACCAAAGCTGATACGAACCATGCCAACAACGTGACGAAACCCGATACCAAATCTGGAAACAATAACCCAGATCTTTCAAGCTTGATGGAAACCGCGACCCGTTGCTTAGCGAAGCAAGAATTTTGGTATGGTGAAGACGCCACAAACGGTTATGGAAGTTCATTTGATAAGTCGATTTGAACGCCACAAGGAATCCTTGATAAGTTCAAATAAGTTTCTTCAAGAACTCAAGAAGAATAACTCACAATATGAACAAACATCAAAATCTTATTTCCATCATCTAAAATCAGCCTTATATAGGCAAAGTTACAATTTGTAAAATTCATAATCTACCCTTAAGGATAAACATACCTAAAAACCTAGGAATCAGATTTAATTAAAATAATAATTAAATTTGGAATTAATTCAAAATTTGAACTAAAATCAGATTACGAAGAAATCAAATATTGATCAGATCTTGTTTTAAATTTTGAACTTTTTGAACTCTTGAAAACGTAATCTTGACTTGATTCTTTGTTGGAAAATAACGTCCACTTCAACCTTGGAAAATAAAAATGTCCACATCAGTCTTGGCTCTCTTCGGGGTCAAATTGATGAGTAAAATCAATCTTTGTTTGCCATCAGTAGTGAACACACTCTCTTGACGAACTGGAACTTGAATTGCTTCATTAGCATTCCTTGCAGCCTTGATGTCTTCATCAAAAGCCCAACACCCCCCACCCCCACCCCGCTGTCAAAACTGAGGCTCCACCCCTCTCTCCCATTTGTGATTGGGTGGCCCCCCTCCCCCATTTTTGATTTGGGTTCGCTGCCCCCCACCACCTTCGTTTTCGATCTGGGTTTGCCCCCTCGGCCGATCTGGGTTTGCTGCTTTAGATCGGAGGGGAAGAAAATGGAGAGAGAGAGAAAGAGGAGGGGAGGAAGGGGGGAGGGAGGAGAGAGAGAAGAAATTAGGGTTTTTTTAATGGGCTTTTTTTATTTGCTGTTAAATTACTAAATACCCTTTCAAAACGTTAGAAACTTAACGGAATTGGATGTAAGGATTAAGATTGCCAACATTTAGAAAGTTTAGGGTCGTCTAGGCCAAAAAATAAAAAAACAAGGACCAAATAGTCACCTTGTAAAGAGTTCAGGGACCATCTAGGTCAATTACTCTTTAAATTTTTCAAAAAAAATCTTTTAAACTCCCCCCCCCCCCCCCACCCTGCAGAACATAAAGATGAGCAAACAAATAAAATTTATTCGACAAATAACGCCTGCAAAAAAAGGTTGGATTGCAAAAGTTTTAGTATGTGAAAAAAGCATGCCAAGGATATCAAAACGAACATCTTCCAGATGAATGGGCTAAACATATGGAACATCAAGAAGAAGTTGGTAAGTTTTGAACTTGTTCATTATCCAGATTTTACATATATACATTTAAGAATGCGCCTTTTTACTCAATATCAATATATTATCACAGATGTCATCCCATTAGCCTAAGAAATCAAACCGAAAAAGGACGTTCAGATAACCCGAGGCCCCAGTGAAGTTAGAGAAATTACTTTGATCAATGAAAAGTATGTATAAACTCATTGAAAAGCTATATTAGGCCACTTTTTTTTCTATCTTATTTATTGAAGTATCTAATAATCTCTATTTTATCTTTAGCAAGAAGACAATGTTATTAACTTAGTGGGATCAGTTCGCTGAAAATGAAGGCGCTACAATTGCAAGCATGATTTCCACAACACCCTTTATAGCAGCACTGCTTGTGAAAGTTAGCTCATATAACAGTAAGTTATAATTACAAAACACAAATATTTAATCAACATTTTCTACCAAAATTTTCTCACAAGCTTTTACTCTTTTTACAGACTTGTCATTATCCACAAAGGGGATAAGCCTCAAGCAGCTATGTTGCGCACATGGTTAGTTCACTGTACATTTAATACCATTCGATTTTTCTATACATCAAATTATACAAGTAAAAACCATCATTTGCCTTTATGCTATCAGGCGAATAGAAAATGAAAATTATCTGAAATCCATACTTAACATATACTAATTTCATGATTTTCCAAACAATTTTTTGACATACATTAATTATGTTTTTAAGAGAAACAACTTTTGGACAAAAGCAAAAATTTCTGTGATCGACTTCGACCAAAAGTTCTGGTACATGGCGTGTGAAAAATGTCATAGATCTACATCAGTTGAGTTTGATCAGTTATTCAACTGTGATCGTTGCAACAAAAATAATGTTAAAGCAATACCAAGGTAATTACATGTTAATTTTGGTATTTTATAATTCATGGCCTTAAAAATATTTTAGTTTGTTTGACAGTATCTTTGTTTAATTTTATAATACAATTCACTAAAAAGTACTAATTTTTACATGCAGATGGTACATTCACTAAAGTTATGAATGTGCACAATGACCTTTTATTTTTAAGATGGAATACCAGAAATCCTTTTATTTTTATTAGGATGGAATACTAGAAATCCAAAATTTTGCATGTACATCAACTGCAACTGAGTAACTCATATACATTAAAGGTTCTAAACATGCCTCACACGTGCTGACTACAGATATACGATCAGTCAATCACTCGATTCTCCTAACACAGTTATATGAAATACTAACTTCTTTTGTATCCTTCATGATGTAAATAATGTACATAAAAAAAAAAAAAAAAAAAAAAAAAAAAAAAAAAAAAAGGAAAGAAAGAAAGAAGAAGAGAGCCCTTTTGAACCCTTTTGACGTACTCATGTTTGTATGTTATTTAATAGTTTGTTGATAAATATTACCTACATTAGCTGCTATAAAAAAGCAGCTATGATTATGTGACTTGTTTTTTTTTAAGTGTAAATATAATGTACATGTTCGAAAAGAAATGCCTTGTTTTCCCTAGACCTCTTTAGATTTGTTTATTGTTCTAGTAACTTTGAAATAATTTTTTATTTGATATTGGCAACCTTTAACAGTTCAATGTCTTAGACACATGAAGGATTTTGGATGCAACAAAGCAAACTTGATTAGTAAAGACCATTCCAAAACGTCTATAGAAAAAAAAAAAAAAAAATTTAAAATAAAATAAAATAAAATAAAAAGAATTTTGGATGTGTCCAACTCAAAATCACAAAAATACAATAAAATTAAATAAAGCAAGCTTTCTTTGACAAATTCAATTAAAGTCAATCAACTTCTTTAACATCAAGCACGTGCCTTGCCTCCTGGTATACTACGAAGGTGCTTGGCCAACTTTTGGCCAAGGTGCTTAGCCAACTTTTGTCAATCTTTCTTTCTTTTCCATTTTTGTTCTCTGTTTTATTGCTGAATTACAAAATGAGCTGGCTTTCCTTTCCTCGCTTAGGCAAAAGGACCGGAGACGACAAATTAATTTAGTTGGCTTTCCTTTCCCCACCTAGGCAAAAGGACCAAAGACGACAAATCGTTCCCCGACCAACGCCGCCGCCGGAGTTTGCCTGGCGACGCCCGCCGCGTTATCTGCATTTGCTTGGTCGTCTTCCTCCTCTCGCCGGCATCACCGATATCGTCCTCTTGCTCGTCTACCACCCCCACAAGCTGCTGTTCCACGGTCGGCAGAGCACGATGGCGAAGTCGCCGGCGAGGGGTGCACAAGGAGCTCCATGGAACGCGTGGCAGGCCTCTTCCACGTTTCAATCTCCTTTTACAGCCACGCATCCCGTGAAACTCCCACTTGTTCTTTCGAGAAATTGATAGCAGCCTTACGTGTCTCGTTGCTCTTCCACCTCTCCCTACACGTGAAACTCCCAGTTGTTACTCTCCCAGTCGAGTCCGTCTGCACGTTCCCGGCCGTCTTCCTCTTCCTCGCCGAAGTCACCGGGCTCGTCCTGTGGCTCGTCCGTCTGCACGTGATTCTGGGCCTCGACGGCTGCACCACTTCCATCGTCTGCATTTGCATGCCGATCGTCCCTTTCTCCGACGATTCTCCCTCTGACCCTACCCCAGGCCCCAACCCTCGCCCGCGCCATCGCCGTCTGCTCCAACCACAACAGCGTTGGCGGTGAGTTCGCCTCCTCTGTCCTCCGATTCTCCTCTTCCAAGCTTCTTCGTCTCCTTCTGCGATCACGATTTTCCTACTTTGTCTCGGTAATTTCACTTGTAAGTTTTGGAATCACATGCAATTGAGTTGACTTGAGCGTTTTTGGCTTTAATTTCTGTTCCTTCTTCAACATGAAAACTAGCATAGCTTTTTCTTTTCTTTTTTCTGCTTTACTGGATGTTTTAGACCTTTCCGGATGGAAAATGGTGCTATGATCACTTGCAATTAAAATTAGCAATTAACCTTAATAATGGCCTGTGAATGTCTGCTGATAGAAATTCTTGTATTTTAGTACTTAGTATGCAAACTATTACTTGCAAGTGTGGATTTTTCTTTCTTTTTGTGTTTTTGTTTTTTTGTTTTTTTGTTTTTGGTTGCAATCAAATTTCTTAATCTGCATCAGTACTTGATCTGCAATATAGTATTTTCTTGTGGATCCTCTTGGATTCTGTTGGGGTTAGACTTCGTCTTCCCATTGTAACGTTAGCTTTAACAGTTCATCTAACGAACGATGAACTTTCGATTTTAACGCCTTCGTATTTGGGCAGGACCCAACCCATCGAAAAGTCAATAACGAACGTTCATCACTCGCATGGTTGGGCCGGACCCGATGACAACGTAATTCGTTCAAATTTAAACATCAAACGTCGTACTAACAGACCAAACCTGTTCTTTCGCCCATTGACTTTACCTTTCATGAACGATAGAATACAAGGATAAAAGTCTTGTTTCTACCTGTCGTTCGTCATTCATATCCTACATAATCCTCGAACAATGTTATAGCTAGGCCTAGGCTTTGCTTGTTTATCATCGTTCGTTATTCGTGTTCGACAATAATTATTGGGGACATTCCCGCAACTGTCGAAATTCAAAATCAATGATATGTCAGATATTTCAATATAACTGACGTACCAATAACCGCTATCTGTGACTTGTCCTAATAACTGCTGTATTCACAACATGACAAGTGTCCAAGAAAGCAGTTCACCAAGAACTTCTCATCGAGAATCATGGGTCCATAACCTCCATATTTCTTCTATAAATAGAAGAAGACCCCCTCCGGCAAAAGGAAGTGGAGAGAGAGAACGACTTGCTGTTATTCTGCCAAAATTTTCCTAAGAAAGCCAAAAATCATTGTAACCAAAAATACTCATATACAGTGAATACATTACACTCGCAGAGGACGTAGCACAATTGGCGAACCTCTTTAATCTTGGTGTTAAATAATTTTCTGTTTTCCTTTCTGATTTGATTTTATTTGTTATTTGTCATGAATATTTCTGTTTTCATGTAGCTTTAAGAGTTTTATTACGATGTCCAAGGGCCCAAGAAGACAATTAATACGTTTTCCATACTAACTTTTTCGTTAAATTTTGACTGTAGAAATTCGGCATCTACAGTTTGGCGTCCACCGTGGGGCCCTTGGCCATCTTACATCGGAAACTCGTACAGCAACCATGTCAGCAGAACGCGAACACCAGGATGAACTTCCCTAGGGAAGCCCAGTTCTTCACCAGGAAGCTTCAACTTCTGAAGCCACCTCTCAAATCACCAATCTGACACAATTGGTGGAAGAATTAACCAAAAAGCACAACGACCAGCAGAATCATATGGAGAACATCGCTGCGGAAAACCAGATTCTCAAGAATCAATTGATGTCGATCAACTCACAAGCAGCCTATTCGTATTATTACAACCCTTACGCTGGGTACTCTACAGGGGCACACACTGGGGGCTGGCAGCAAGCCACGCCCTACTATCCTCAGAGAGCGGCGAACGCTACTTACAGCCCCGTCGCTCCCATGCAACCCCTTTCCACACCTGACAACGTACCCGTAAGGAATGAAAGGCGAACGCAGCAACAGCAACAACAACAACAGCAGCAACAACAACAACAGCAGCAGCAACAACTTCATCAACGTCCACCATTTGGACTTGATTCAAGGAGAGGCACTACTCCAACACGGAGTTCGATGTCCAATTTACCTCAAATGCCAGAAGATTTCGATCAACCGGAGACGACGAACGTTGAAGAAATGATGCGTAGTATAATGTCTGAGGAGATGAGGACATTAGAAGCCCAGATGCAGCAACGCTTCACTTCGCAAATTCATAAGGCAACAACTTCCACCCCGGGATTTGACGATTTAGCTCGTGGTGTTCGAGAGACGCCACTCACAAGCCGCATTACTAGCACCATCACTCCCAAGTTCGGAAGTATTACATTTCCAAGGTTCGATGGAATGTCAGACCCACATGACCATTTGCTACAGTATAAGCACGTCGTTCAATCGACGAACATTCCAACCAGAATGCTCGACGACATGATGTGTAAACTGTTCGCACAAAGTTTGAAAGGAGCAGCATTGAGATGGTTCTGCAACCTTCCTCCAGAATCAATTGACTCGTTTGACGAACTGTCGCTTGAGTTCATGCGGAGTTATTCGGTACATATCCAATCCGGGAAGACAACCAAGGATCTATGGGGGGTGATTCAAGGGACTCATGAGCCATTGCGTGCTTACATTAAGCGCTTCAGCAAAGCAATTTCAGAGATATCAGGGCTCGATGATGGGACGGCGCGAGAAGCGCTGAAGAAGGGCTTGAGACACAAGTCCTTGTTCAAAAATGAGATCTGTGCTCGATATCCCCCAACGATCCAAGATGCCCTGCATCGGGCGAAAGGATTCATTGAATTGGAGGAAGAAAACGAGAGAGTCGAACGAGATCTTGCTCGAACGAGGGACAAAATTTCCAGTGCTCGTAACGAACGAGAAAAGACTTTCAAACGCGAACGCACACGACCAATACGACGAATGGAGAATAGAGTTGAACGAACTGCCAGGCGAAACCACAAGCGTCCACTCTCACCACCAAAGTATGCACTCGGCATCAGTTCCTCAGAGCTTGTCGCTCATTTGAGGCGCCAAGACTTCGTCACATGGCCAAAGAAGCTACCAGAGAACCCAGCTAAAGATACGACGAAGTACTGTGAGTTTCATAAAGATCATGGTCATCTGACCATCGATTGCAGAGCACTACGAGCGGAAGTCGCAGAGTTACTAAAAAAGGGACACCTTCGTGAATTTCTAACCGAAAAGGGTAGAGAGACATATGGACTGGGCAACGAGAACAAAGAACGTAGGGTGATACAGCAGATCGAAGACACGCCTTCACCACCTCCAGTTCGAAAGACGATAGGCGTTATTTGCGGAGGTTCAATTTATAGTGGAGAAACAGTCACTGCTATCAAGTCTCATCGAAGGAAAGCCATGCAACCAATCGCCACGATTCTTCCCGATGATCCCATCGAGCATTCTATCACCTTTCACAGCAGCGAGGCTACAAACCTTAGCCGGCCTCACGATGACGCACTCGTTCTGACATTGAACGTTTCAAACTGCGAAGTAGGGTCGAATACTGGTCGATAATGGGAGTTCTGCGGACGTTCTTTTCCTTGCAACACTCAGAGAGATGGAGTTATCTGAGTCGGACGTCGAACGGTCAACAACCATTTTGACAGGTTTCAATGGCGAGACGACCGCTGCTGTTGGAAAGATTAAGCTCCCTGTATTCGCAGCAGGGGAGAATAAGTTAACCACTTTTTTGGTTTTGGATTGTCCATCGGCTTACAACATCATTCTCGGTAGGCCATGGATTCATGCAATGAAGGCAGTTCCTTCCACTTACCACCAACGTATCAGATTCCCTACGAAGAGAGGAGTTAGGGAAATAAAAGGAAGTCAAGAAGTAGCCCGAACTTGCTACCTCCACTCTCTAAAAATGAAGAAGACTGACAGCTTGTAGCAATTAGAGAAGAAGGAGAAATCGAACGTCGAAGCACAACCGGACGTGGAGCAATTAGATGAAGTCCCAATCGATCCAGCAAATCCAGATCGAGCCATTAATATTGGTTCATTGCTCGTTCCTGCTATACGTGATCAGCTGTTAAGTTTTCTTCGTGACAATCAAGACTGTTTTGCATGGTCACACAATGACATGCCAGGCATCGACCCGGAAGTAACAACACATCGCCTCAATGTCGATCCTAGCCATAAGCCAGTAAAGCAGAAACGAAGGAAACTCGGAATCGAACGTAATAAGATTGTCAACGATGAAGTACGGAAGCTGATTGAAGCTGGATTCATAAAGGAGGTGCAGTATCCGAATTGGCTTGCGAACGTTGTCATTGTCAAGAAGAAGAACGGAAAATGGAGGGTTTGCATTGACTTCACAGACTTAAACAAAGCTTGCCCAAAAGATAGTTTTCCTTTCCCACATATCAATCGATTGGTTGATGCAACAACAGGACATGAATTGCTTTCTTTTATGGACGCGTTCTCTGGATACAACCAGATCCTCATGCATCCCGATGATCAAGAAAAGACAGCATTTATTACCGAGAGAGGAATCTATTGTTACAAGGTCACGCCATTCGGATTAAAGAACGCTGGAGCAACCTATCAGAGACTTGTCAACGCAATGTTCGCTGATCAACTTGGTCGAACGATGGAGGTGTACATTGATGATATGCTGGTCAAGTCATTAAAGGCTGCGGACCACATCGATCACCTGTCAGAATGCTTCTCAGTACTTAGACAACACAACATGCGTTTGAACCCTTCCAAATGCTCGTTTGGTGTTTCGTCTGGGAAGTTCTTGGGCTACATTGTGACGCAGCGGGGAATCGAAGCAAACCCTGACCAGATACGAGCGATAATCAACATGCCTTCACCGAAGAACAAGCGAGAAATCCAGAAGTTGACGGGAAGAATTGCAGCTCTGAATAGATTTATATCACGATCAACTGATAAGTGCTTCCCCTTTTTCAAGCTACTCAAAGGAAACAAGAAGTTTGAGTGGAGCGAGCAGTGCCAGCAAGCTTTTGACGAGTTAAAAAGGTATTTATCAAGCCCTCCGATTCTGGCGAAACCATTAACCGGTGAAAGTCTATTTTTGTATTTAGCAGTTACAGAAGATGCCGTTAGCGCTGTCCTTGTACGAGATGCGAACGGCGAACAGCCAGTATACTATGTTAGCAAGACGCTACTTGATGCAGAGACAAGATACCCGGTGAATGAGAAACTAGCCCTCTCTTCAGTAACCGCTGCGAGGAAGCTGAGGCCATATTTTCAATCCCATTCGATCATCGTAATGACAACTTACCCCCTACGAGCTATCCTCCACAGTCCAAACTTGTCTGGACGCTTGACAAAATGGGCTGTTGAGTTGAGCGAATTCGATATCGAGTACCGGGTTCGAACCAGTTTAAAATCACAAGTACTTGCTGACTTTGTAGCTGAACTCACACCAGATCCTTCCGCAACGAACAATGAAGAAGAATGCTGCTGGACGCTCATGGTGGACGGAGCATCGAACGTTAAAGGATCTGGAGTGGGAGTAATTTGTAAATCTCCTGGTGGTGAGATAATTGAGCAATCATTTCGCCTGGGATTTAATGCTTCGAACAACGAGGCAGAATATGAAGCCTTAATTGCCGGGCTACGATTAGCGAAGGCACTGGGGGCTCGACGCCTGAAAGTTAAAAGTGACTCACAGCTCGTAGTGAACCAGGTGCTCGGAGAATACATAGCCAAGGACACAAGGATGGAAGCGTATTTGAACGTTGTTCGTTTGCTTGTACAACATTTCGATGGATACTCGATAGAACAAGTGTCGAGGGATCATAACACACAAGCGGACGCCTTGGCTTCATTCGGGTCAACTTCAGAGCCACATTCACGTCGAAGCATTTCGGTCGGATTTATTGAAGAACCCAGCATTCAAGTTGAAGCCACGCACGAGACAAACGAAGTTAAAGAAGATTGGCGAACGCCCATAAGTGTTTATCTGAAAGAAGGAATTGTGCCGGAAGACAAGCAGGAGGCAAGAAAGATCCGAACGAAGGCAGCAAGATTCTCGATGATCGACGATAACCTTTATCGACGCTCCTTCAGAGGTCCTTACGCTCGATGTCTAGGCGAACAAGAAGCTTTGTACGTGCTAAAGGAGATTCATGAAGGAGAATGTGGAAATCATTCTGGGGGATGATCTCTTTGCAACAAAGTCAAGCGGCAGGGCTACTACTGGCCCACTATGCTTCAAGATAGCGAAGACTTTGTCAAACGATGCGACAAATGCCAGCGACATTCCCCAGTATTTCATCAACCCACAGAACGACTGACGAGCGTTGGATCTCCTTATCATTTATGAAGTACTCAATGGAGATCGTCGGGCCATTTCCAAGAGCGAGCGGTCAGCGTAAATTTCTGCTTATACTCACTGATTACTTTACTAAGTGGGTAGAGGCAGAAGCTTTTGCTGAAATAAAGGATTCGGACGTCGAAAGCTTCATCTGGAGAAACATTATTTGCAGATTCGGATTGCCTCAAGAAATTGTCGCGGACAATGGATCCCAATTCATTTCAGGCAACTTCAGAAAGTTCTATCTGAACTGGAAAATCAAGCTCAGTTTCTCTACCCCGAGGTACCCCCCAAGGGAATGGACAAGCTGAAGCTACCAACAAGACCATTGTACAGAACTTGAAGAAGAAGCTCGAAGCACGAAAGGGCAGATGGGCAGATGAGCTCCATGGCGTACTTTGGGCGTACAGAACCACCCCCAGGAGAGCGAACGGTGAGTCTCCATTCTCATTAACCTTCGGAGCAAAAGCTGTAATCCAGCAGAGATCGGCGTCCCTACACTCCAGCGTCAATTGGCTTTTGAAAACGAAAGTCAGAATTAGGAGATGCTCAACGACAGTTTGGATATCCTTGACGAACGACGAGATCAAGCTTTGATTCGTTTGGCGAAGTACCAGCAATCAGTCGCTAAATACTACAACTCTAAAGTTCGACCAAGAACTTTCAGCGAAGGAGATCTCGTGCTTCGGAAAGTATTCCAGAACACTGCCGAGCCAAACGCAGGAAAGTTGGGAGCAAACTGGGAAGGTCCTTACAGGATTTTGAAGGTTGTTCGACCAGGCGTTTACCGTTTGGAGACGAGCGATGGAATTGAAGTTCTTCGAAGCTGGAACGCTCATCACCTTCGCAAATATGATGTGTAATTTTGATAATTTACTTGAACACTTGTATTCTTTTACTTTATTTTTCGGACTCTATTTTGTAAAGGCTAGATCCGTTACGTCGAACGTTCGACACGATGTCGAACCCGTAGGTCTATGCCTAAAAGACAATCTCGAACTACGATTGACTTGATCCCTAAACATTGGGTACGTAGGCAGCTCGTATACGCTTGTATGAGTTCAGTCAAAATTATCATCAAAACTCAATGTTCGATTGAACTACGATTGACTTGATCCCTAAACATTGGGTACGTAGGCAGCTCGTGCACGTTCGTACGAGTTCAGTAAAAAATAACAAAAAAAAATTCAATATTTGATTGGCAGCCCATCACATTTGAATTGGTTCAGCCACATTACATAATCAAAAATTATTCCTCGACGTTCGAAAGCATCAAAAAATTTTCATTGTTTGATTAAAACGCATTCGAACGTTAATCAACTTCTGTCATGGTAACACATCAGCGAGCCCAACTACATTAATGAGCTATATATATGATTCATTTTCATATAGCTCAATCATTGCTCGATTCGATAGCATCAACACTAAGAAAAATATATATATATATATGTATGAATGGAAGTTAAAATTTATATTCAATTAAAAACTAAAATTGTCTTTACAATACAAGGATAAATAAAATGTTCATAGATAAATAAATTTAAAAAAAAAAAAAAAAAAAAAAAAAACTATTCCCGTGGCTCGCGAGCTTCGGGAGGATTGGCCTGTGCTGGGGGCTCGACGTCAGAATGCCCCGGGTCTGCTGGCCCCACAGGGGATGACAGTCTTCGTTCGATGCTCTTCGTTCGACACTTACGAAGAGTGCCCCACAGGGGATGAAAAGCATTGGCCAGATTGCCCAGTGATTTATCGTTCACATGCATGAAAAAATAACGATCTTGCCAATATCTGTCAGCATTCTTCATCTCGCCGACCACTTGCTTGTTCCTCCTAGGGTACATCGAGTACCTTCCATGATCCTTAAAATTTTCTTGAGGATAGTAAATAGCAAGTACATCATCGACTGTCAGTTCGACGTCTGCTTCTTCTGCCAGAACAATCAACCCCAAGAAAACCCTCATTCCATTCGGCATTAACTGAGGGATGGCTAACTGATAGTGATCCATACACTCAATGAGGAGAGGTGGAAGTGGCAGTCGAAGCCCACACTCGAAGTAGATGGTATACATACAAATCCATCCTTCAGATACAGTGTCCGCTCGTTCATCCTTAAGTGGCAAACGAAGTTGAACTTCATTTGGAAATCCAAATCGACCTCTGATATCGGACAAATCATCTTCCGTCAACACAGAGCGCGGACTCGATGTTCGCAGAAACGATTGAACGCTCAAACGACGAAGTGTGGTTAAACGGGCGATAGGAGGAATCGATAAAGCGTCTTCCTCCGATGTCGTCGCTGGTCGATTCCTCTCCGAAGCCTCAGTGCTCGTTTCGGCACCTCTTCTGCTTTGAGCATATTCATGCTCGAGCCTCGAACGTCGAAGGGTCGATGTCAGTTCATCGTCAAAAACGCTGTCGCTCGAGTCGGTGCTCGTTGACTAAGCATAAACTTCCTCGATAAGTTGTTTCTTTTATCCATGGTTTACAAACAAAATCCTAGACGAACAATGGGAGAATTTCGGATCTAACAGATTCAACTACACTAAAACCCCAGGAAAAACGTGGTGAACGCGAAGAACATAAAACCCAAAAACCCCAGAGAAAATCCAGAAAAACTCCTCAAATCAAATTACTCTCCCGAGAGAAATGCAGAAGAAACTAAACAGAAAGATTCAGAAATAGAACAAAAATACTATTACTAAATCAAAATTACTAAAGAATGGAGGAGAAGAGAAATCTTGCCTGAATACCGAAGGTGTTGAAAGAAAATTCTGGGTTCTGAAGATTTCGAAATGCTCCCTACGCTGAAATAGAAAATGAAGAGGGGTATGTGAAGGGTTTTATAGCCAAACAGTGCATCTAACGGTCCCGATTTCTCAGGAGATGATTGATCAAACGGTGTGAATAACGTAACTTTTCGAATTCCTCCTTTAAAAGACCGTACGTTGCAACGGTTCGAATCCCGAAAATCATGCCTGTTCCAGCTCATATTTCTGACGTCACACCGTTACAAATTTCAAAAAGAAACAATATTGCCGTTTCGAAACATCCATTCGATACTCGCCACGTGTATGAGATATCATGTCTCACAGGGCTCGAGATCTTCCATCTATTAATCTGTCAGTGCATGCAGATTTTCCTAATCTAATGAAATGACTGATGCTATTTTTCGATAATCATCAAACACTCTATCAAGGATTCATCGCTCGATAGAGTGGGGGGCTATCTGTTGGGGTTAGACTTCGTCTTCCCATTGTAACGTTAGCTTTAAACAGTTTATCTAACGAACGATGAACTTTCGATTCTAACGCCTTCGTATTTGGGCAGGACCCAACCCATCGAAAAGTCAATAACGAACGTTCATCACTCGCATGGTTGGGCCGGACCCGATGACAACGTAATTCGTTCAAATTTAAACATCGAACGTCGTACTAACAGACCAAACCTGTTCTTTTGCCCATTGACTTTACCTTTCATGAACGATAGAATACAAGGATAAAAGTCTTGTTCTACCTGTCGTTCGTCATTCATATCCTACATAATCCTCGAACAATGTTATAGCTAGGCCCAGGCTTTGCTTGTTTATCATCGTTCGTTATTCGTGTTCGACAATAATTATTGGGGACATTCCCGCAACTGTCGAAATTCAAAATCAATGATATGTCAGATATTTCAAGATAACTGACATACCAATAACCGCTATCTGTGACTTGTCCTAATAACTACTGTATTCACAACATGACAAGTGTCCAAGAAAGCAGTTCACCAAGAACTTCTCATCGAGAATCATGGGTCCATAACCTCCATATTTCTTCTATAAATAGAAGAAGACCCCCTCCGGCAAAAGGAAGTGGAGAGAGAGAACGACTTGCTGTTATTTTGCCAAAATTTTCCTAAGAAAGCCAAAAATCATTGTAACCAAAAATACTCATATACAGTGAATACATTACACTCGCAGAGGACGTAGCACAATTGGCGAACCTCTTTAATCTTGGTGTTAAATAATTTTCTGTTTTCCTTTCTGATTTGATTTTATTTGTTATCTGTCATGAATATTTCTGTTTTCATGTAGCATTAAGAGTTTTATTACGATGTCCAAGGGCCCAAGAAGACAATTAATACGTTTTCCATACTAAGTTTTTCGTTAAATTTTGACTGTAGAAATTCGGCATCTACAGATTCTAACCTCTTCTTACTCTCTTTGAGGGTTATAGTTTTACTCAGAGGGATGTAATTAACTCGTCGTATAAAAGTATGAGATTATACTTGATGTCAAGTGTGAGCGGGTATCAAAATTGTTTTGTAAGAATAATACATTTTGTACCTCTCCTTCTCTTTCTAGAAGCTGCTGTCAGGGAAACATTGGAGAAAGTTATGGCAGATGCGCTGTTCAGAAAGTTATAGCATTTTCCTTTCTCATTTCCTCTGGGATTACACCCTGATCTTGTAAACCAGATTGAGATTTGTAATGAAGCTTTGCCAGGCATCTTCATGTTGTGTGTCTTTATGAGGCATGGAATCTTCTTATAAATTGTATAAAATTTTCTTAGGACCTTTTGCTGTCATCTTTAAATAACAAAATGATTGTCAAAATGGTGCTCCCTCCTGATCTCTACTGTTGCATATAAAGAACTTTGATAGCCTTCATTTTTTTTAAATCTCCAAATGTATAATATCTTGGTTTACTAATCGCCGTAGTCATTCAAAACATTATGTTTGTCTACTAATCTGCATCGTCATCAGTTTACATTGGATTTAAATTAGAGGGATTACATACAAGTGCTACTTAAGAACAAAAGATTCAGGATGTGTTAAGATTTCATTTTTGCCTCCCCTTTGATGTTTCCCACTTATGTTTTCTTCTGTTTTAATTTTTCCTTGTTGAACTTGTAACTTTTTTTTTTTTTTTTTTTTTTTTTTTTTTAAGCCGGAATCTGATGGAAATAAGGTCAACGATGAGATCATTTTTGGTCAAGGACAAAAGTGGTAAGAGAACAAGGACTTTGAAAATGAAGTGAACAAGGAAACTCTTATGGATCGGTCATAATGCCAAAATATGGTGATTTTTTGACAAGTCTTTCATTCTTGGGTTTTGTCTCGATGAATTTGCTCTTTATTTCAACAAGCATCACATATTTACATTAAAAAAAAAATTTTATCTATTTTTAAAAAACTTGAATTTTGAAAGTCTATAATTTTCTCATTTAAATTAAAATGAGATGATTTTTATGTTAAAATATTTGTAACGACGAGACGAATAAGATAAGATCTATTTTGCATATTTTTTTCTGAATATATTTTAAATTTTTACGTAATTTTCTAAATCATAGAACTTTTCAGAAGTTTTCCTCCCAAACACACATTTCTTACCAAACTTTTAAAATACCATCTCTAAATGTCTCCCAAATGGGCCATGGTTGTAGTATATATTATAAAAGAAAACAACACATGATAAAAATAATACAACACAAATTTTTAATATAATCTACCAAATTTAGTCTACTTTCTTCATAATTTTGCTGAACAGAGTGTGGTTTTACTTTAACATACAAGAATAGCAAGACCATCACAAAGAAGACATTCAAGTTTATTAATAATGGTGCTACAAACTTTTTCTTCTTCACATTATGGTACTATATATCTTTATATTTTAAAGTTATATCCTGCAGAATTATATAGGGGATACAAGTCCCATTTATTTAGCCAATATTAATTTATAAAAAGTCCCTTTATTCATCATCAATATTTTGATGATCATCACTACCCTGTTCCTGTTGCACAATTTTGGCACTTTCGGTCTTATAACAGCTCATGAATTTGGCTATAAACTCTGGAAGAAAATAGAAAACCGCAGAGTTAGTAAATGGAGGAAGAAAATTGAATCAAATATGATATATATATATATATATATATTTTGCATAAAATTTACTTAATAATTTTTGCTATGTGCTTATAATAAATAAATTAGGCCATGGCAAAGACAATATTATCATGACCGTTGATCTATTTGTTGCTTGGTTTAGAACAAATTTTGATCAAAATGTATTTTAATCAAAACCTCCCAAAAAATGAAAAAGAAACTTTACTCAAAAACAATGGCTTGCTCATTTTGTTTTTATTTTGGTTTACATTTCTCATTCTTTGTGGTGTGTTATGAGATATTTGTCTTTTTCCCTTAATGTCAGATTTTACTTTATTGAAATCTGCAACACATATCATTTTTGACTCTCTCATATACCAATTCAATTCAGATGATCTCCTATTCGAATTTGACCCTGTTCCAGATAAAAGTTAAACTTGAATAGGGTGTAATACGTGGATGGATTTTTAGTGAGTATCGACGTAGTTGAGACTTTCTTTGAAAAAACTAATGCCAGTCGACTTTCTCTTTATTATAAAAAAAAAAAAAAAACAAAACAAAAAACAAAAAACAAAAAACGTACAGAAAGTATTCATGCTCAGAATACATTTATATATATAGTCGTCTTACCTTCAATCCTCAAGAACTGGTGAACATTATTCTTTCTTGCTTGCCCCACCGCCTTGTCAGTTTCGAACACGTTTTCATCTTTTTCTGAGTAAATTGCATAAAATCAATCCATATAAGTCATTTATAAATTCATATATATATATATGGGAGAATCTGAGATAAAACTCCTTCTATATATTTACTGATAGGGCTTTATCTAAGACTATTGAAATTTAATCCAATGGATAAAATTTATAAGGTGTACAAAAACTAAAATAAACATTGTTCTATACGATTGTAGCTAAAAAACAAAAAGTTAAATTTCTTTTTTTATTAATTTTTTTAATAAAAATAAAAACTCAAAAATTTAAAAAAAATAAAATAAAATTGATATGTAATCAAGGCCACCGGTGGAAGGTCGGGGGGGGTTTCGCCGTCTGGCGATTTCTCGACAGGGGGGAAGGGTGATGGCCAATGGGGGCTCGGGGGAGGGAGGGTGGGGAATTTCGCCGTCTGGGGGGCGACGGCCGTTTGGCAATTTTCGCGAGCAAGAAGAGGGAGATAGCCGATTGGGGGCTTCAGGGGGGGGGGGGGGGGGGGGGGGGGGGGGGGGGGGGGGGGGGGAGGAGGGGGGGATTCACCATGAGTCTAACAATTTCACAGGGGGGGGTCGGGGGTCTGGATCACTTCCGTGGGGGGGGGGACGATTTCGCCGTCACCGAAGTGGAAGTTGCCGCCGTACGAGTCACCGGTGGAAGGGTTGGGGGTGTTTTTTTTAATTTTTGCTTTGATTTTATTTTTAATTCTCAGTTATGATATTATGAGCCATGTATTAGGGAAAGTTACTATTTTATATCAATGAAAGTTATTATTTTATATGTAATTATATTTGTTAGGAACTTTTAATTATTTGTAATTATGGTAATTTAGAAGAGTCTTGATTTTAGGTGATTTGTAAGCATTAGGCAACTTATCAAATTGTGTATATTGTAACTTGTATTGATATTTACTAATGAATTCATTGTTTTTAGTCCGTGGAAGCACATCCACGTTAAACATCTTTGTGTTCAATTCTTCTTTACTTTTATTACTATTATTATTTTCTTATTTAATTTTTTAATGGTATCAGAGTTGAGATCCTAGACCTCAAACCTCCTCTTTGTCCTACACCCCCCCCCCCCCCCCTCCCTTTTTATTTTATTTTATCTTATGTATTGTTCCCACCCCCTCACATCGTCACCAATACCAAAAAAAAAAAAAGAAACCCATACAAAAAAAAAAAAAAAAAAAACCTATCATCATCCTTTTGTTTTACTTATTTTATTTTATATTCTATCATAGCGATCATACTCAAACGAGTCATTGATCCTTTGATCACACGCGCTATGCGCCCTCTTTTGATGATTGCCATCTCTAATGCCATTGCGTCCAGTTCTGATGATTATCGTCCCAGCGCCCATGCGCCCTTTCTTTCTTGACGATTGACGTCCCAGCACCCATGTGCCCTTCTCTATGCACCCAAGTGCCCGTAATCTTCTCCCTCCTCTTCTGACGATTGTCGTCCCTGCACCCAAGTGCCTATTGTATTCTCCCTCCTCCTTTGATGATTGTCATCCTCTTTCACCCAAGCGCCCTCTCTCTCTCTTGACGCTTGTCATTCCTTCTCTGTGCTCTTGCACCCCAACATCTTTTATTTTTATTTTTTTAGAAGTTCAAAAAAAAAAAAGGAAAATTATTTTTTTATTCAAGTTTCTTTATTAATGTTCAAGATTGGACCTCCTATCAGAGCTCCATTTTGCGGGGGCATATTAGGGAAAGTTAGTATTTTATATCAAGGAAAATTATTACTTTGTATGTAATTATCTTTGTTAGGAACTTTTAATTATTTGTAATTATGGTAATTTAGAACAGTCTTTATATTAGGTGATTTGTAAGCATTAGGGCAACTTACTAAATTGTGTATATTGTAACTTGTATTTATATAGGAGCTCATTCATAGTGCTCCTTACTAAAGAAATTATTGCTCTTAGTCCGTGGAAGCACATCCACGTTAAACATTTTTGTGTTCCCTTTTTCTCTAATTTTATTACTATTATTATTATTATTATTTATTTTCTTTTACTGACGTGCATAATAGTTATCGTACACAAGTAAAATCTCAACCATTAAAATGTATTGAACGGTCTATAAAATGAGTTCTATCAATAGGGTAGATAAAAAAGCAGCTTTTCCTTATATATATATATATATATATATATATATAGTTTAAAAAAAAAAAAAAAAAAAAAAGGAATGCATCTGCGTATACACATCCCCAAATTAATTATGAAATCTTACGTTGTATTCAGCATAGAGATTATGAACTCGGCGCTTCAACAGATTATGCAAATGCTTCTTCAGTTCATCTACCAATGACTGCACAAAATTTCAAGCATATAAATTATTTCTTAGTACAATACTTACATATATACCTTGCATGTATAGTTTAGCGGTAATACCACACTTGACTCCACCTAAAGATGCAGAGTTCAAATCCCTACACCCCCAACTTCAAATATATATATATATATATATATATATTGTGAGTATGTGCATACAACCTACACATCCTCACTTGGGTTAACTTAATGAGTAGGAGAGGAAGGATTTGGTTAGATGCTCTCATATTCGAAATTTGAGAGTGTTTTCATTTGTCTTAATGAATGTGAGTCATCGATCTCATACAGTTATGAAAACAAGTTACTTATAAACGTTATATATATACACGCATATATTGTTAAAGAAAGAAAGAAATCTAAGACTCACATCGTATAAATACAGTTAAAATAGTAACAATAATAAACGTATAAGGGTATTGGTTCATTTTACTTAATATGTTTGCCTTTTTTTTTTTTCCTAATCTTCATAAATATAAACATATAATATGTATAATTTGTGCCCTGTACTAAGGAGTATACATGTCTTTCTTACTTGAGCTACATAATGGTGTAAGTTACATACCTGGAAAATAAACTCAGGCGACACCTCGTGATCTATGAGATCTTGAAGCTTTCCACGGATATCATAAAGTCTGTCATGCAGAATAGCTTTTAGATTGTATTCCCTTTTCGAATTTTTTACTTGAAAATTATATTTAAAAATAATGATAACAGATTAAAAGATATGAGAGACCTAAAACAAAAATTAATGAGAAGAAAACAAAAACAAACAGAAATAAACTATAAATGAGAAAACGTTATGAGTCGCTCAATTAAAACCCCTTCTTCTTACTAGTCCTAAGCTTTTAAGTGGTCTTTTTCTCTTTAGCCTCTTTGTCCAATTTTCTTATCAAAATATTCAGCTCTGCTATTCCCAAGAGCCCAAAGAAATATAGTTTATGTCTCTTTCTGAGCAAGCATATGATTGTTAGATTCATAGTCTGCTCCATAGTTTCGTACCTTCAAAGAGTCACTATCTACTCTATCTTTGGCCCTAGTGTTATAGGGCTCCATTAAGTTGTTAATTTTTTTAATTTTTTTTTTTATTTTCTCCATTTTTGTCAGTTACTAGATTAGAACCTTCATCATCTAGTACTTAAGTGTTTTTTATTTTATCTTATTTTAATGCTTGTCACTTTTGAAGATTAATATACTTGAATTTAACCAAGAAAAAAATAACAAAAAATTTTAAAATTGAGTTGGAGTCTTGAGCAGGATGAGGTTGCTAGCCAGTGCCAAAACTTGTTTGGGATGTACTATCTAATTTTGATTCCAGTTGCCACCTGTGATCTCCATTTTTTACATTTAAAAAACAAAAAAACAAAAACCCATATTCATAGGACAAAAACACTATTCTACTTACAGTTTAGGGCTTTGTTCATGAACCATGTTCTTCGCAATATTTGCAATTTCATCTTCCCAACCAGTCAGAACTTGTTGATCTTCTGTAAAGGGATAACTGCAAAAATTATTTTAAAAAAAAAAAGTCAATTAAACACACTACGAAACATCTAATTTAAGAGATCGAGCGAGTATATATATACATATACATATATATATATATATAATATAGTTTCTACTTACTGTTTTAACCATGTAGCCCTCAAATGAACGAATAGCTTGGCGAAGATTGTGTTTAGAAGTGTCAGTAATCTTTTCAGCTAATTGAAGAGGTAATTCTATGCCTTCTTTATGAGCTATGAACTTCAACACTTCAATAATCTGAAAAATTTTTGAATGAGAAGAAAAACATGATTTATAATGAGCTCTTATATGTAAGTGAAATACAGTTTAAAATTATTTAAAAAAATAAATAAATAAATGAATAATTAAAGGTGTTTAATAAACTCCAACCTCCTCTCTTGAAGGGGGTAAAAGCTGAACAAGAGTGCAAAGATCTTTGATTGCTTGAAGCTTTGAGATATCGGCACAGCAGAAGAAGATCTTATTGCACACTTTATATCTTTCCAATAGCCACTTCACATATAGAATAGCGTCTGTTGATAGCTTGTCTACTCCATAAAAGATTATTACTGCACACACAAACCAATATTATATTAGAATGAACATGTATACAGCTTACACCTAACTGATTTCCCATGATCTTACTAAAAGTACGTACTTATCCGTCGTTCAGTTATTACCACATGTTTTCGGATAGAAGATCACATGCAAAGATGAAGCCAGAATATTATGTAATCAATGAGATCACTATTGACAGAAATAGTTATACACACAAATTATTGACTAGGGCACAATAGATTTTCTCTCATACTATGCATATACGACTGAATTTTTTTAAAATAAATATATTTATTTATTTATGTTTAGAAAAATAAATTTTAATACGTGATTGGCTTCGTCATTGATCATGATCATTTATCGGTGGGGGTCATTATGGGAAAAATAAGAGAGTATTTCTCTACAGAGATGAAATTACAAGTTTCAATTATTGGCTAGGGCATAAACAGATTTTCTTTTGTAATATGCCATACAACATAAATTTTACAAAAAACTTTCGGTATAGAAATCGAAATTTTAATACTTATTTCGGTTGGCTTCGTCATATAAGAATCAAATTATATGTAAACAGAACTGGCTTTGGGATCAATCCAATATTAGTTTAAAAACAATCATTAATTACCAGATCTATGTATTTTAATTAGCTAGCTAGGGATTCTCCATATATATATATATATATATTATATATATATTTAGGTTAGCTTACCTCGGCAGTTGTCGGGAGGTTTGCATGGCGAATCTGATTTGTTGGATATCTTGAGATCAGATGTTTCCTTGATGAGTTCAAAGATGACGTGCTTCTCATAACCTTTAAGGTCAGAAAGATTGACTTCCACAAGTCTAGGAGATACCTTCACAAGTACTTGAACACTTCTTACTACTTCACCCTGATCATTAAGTTCGATCCGCCATAACTAAAATTAAGACGAAGAATAAAAAGTACTCTTTTGCTCTCTAATTTCTGGTCAGCATTTCTTCAATTAGTGGTTGAGTAATTAATTTCAATATATTGAATCCTCAGTTCAAGTATAAACAGAGATAGCAATTATTATTATTTTTTTTTAACTTGTTAGTATTCATCTTTCTCTCTTTTTTTTTTTTTTTTGGTGTGCCTTTTTATTTGATTTTATTTTTTTCCTTTTAATATATTAGAGTATGGAATTTATTGTGTTGTTTATTGGGTACTGACCTAGTTGGGATGCGCTAAGTTTCTCTAATCTCGTCGAATCCTGTGATCTCTCCATTTACTTAAATGAAAACATATGATTTTTATTAATAAGAAAAAAAAATTTGAGCATACAAAAAATTTGACATGGAATCATTTAAGTTATTATATAATAAAATAGAGGTAGACTCATTTGGAACAATGAATTTGACAAGGTAAAGTAAATCACAGATCATATGCATAGTAGTGCTAATAAAGTGCTAGCTTGAGAGAATTGATATTTGTACCTTGACATTAATAACCTTATATTCCTCGCTGGCCTGATAGATCATAGCACACGACCAATGAAAAAGAAAGTGATCAATCCATATAAATAAATAAAAACGCCAAAACGAGGGAAATAAATTGCAAGAGGTTTTTTGATGAAGAAATTTTTAATATGTTTCTTCTTAATCAAAGTTCAAAGAAACTCTACGTAATTCCTTATAGCAAAGTAGAGAGAAAAGTTTAGATAAACCAATGGTAAAATAATAATATAAAAAAAAAAACTCTTTAATATGACAAATAAGTGCTTATCGATACCTTTACAGAATCAGGACCAAAAGCCTCTCGGAGCATAGCCCAGATCATTGTTCTCTTCCCGACTCCTGGTGGTCCTTGGAAATGAAATGTCCACAATCTCCTTTTCTTGCCTGCATGATTATATGCGTGCAAGCTGGTTATAATACCAAAACTCACATGTCAAATGCCAAGTTCCAATAATAATATCTTAGCTTATGGATTTTCACTTGGATAACATTTAATTAGATATTGAAAAGATGAATGAAATGTAGAATCTCCTAAAGATGTTCCACCATTTTTCATATTTTCTTTTCCATCTATTTTTGCTAAACTTTAAGATCGTTTTCACTTTCCCTTTTGAGTTTTATAAATTTACACTTTGTTTTTTGAACTTAAAATAGTCTTACTTAGAAACAAATGGACAAAAAATAAATTAAGTGCAGTCATGTAATTTTAAAATTTTCCTAACAATAAAGGGATTTAGCAAGATTAATATATATATATATATATTATATATTTTTTTTTTTTTTCCGGTCGTTCTTAATTAAAAATCTAATAATGGAAGTAGTTAAATACTTAAATTAGATTACATCAGAATTAAGAGATAAAAGTAAGTTTTTAAAGTTGATCGAAAAGTTAGGATAAAAATTGAGATTACTATTAAAATTCATAGTTAATATGTAATATATATTAATATTCTTACCATAGCGAGCAACTGATTGGCATTGCTTCTATTACAGATGAAATCTTCTAAAAATTTGGGTCGGTACTTATCGGCCCACAAAAACTCTCTCTCTCCATCCAAAGGCTTTCTTTGTTGGTAAATAATATTAATATCCTTCTGATCAACATGATGAACTTCATTTAACGGTGATATTGGAGGTTGATCAGGCAAAGGCACAGCCTCAGCTGGTCCTGCTGTAGTTATACTCTCCCTCAATGGCTTCTTCTGATAGCTATTACTGCGCTCCTTTTCAACACCAGTCGTCGCAATCTCCTTCCCCAGAGCCAGCTGCTTTTTAAACACTTCTGATGCATGCAGAGGCGGCGAAGACAGGAGCAAAAACGAAGAATAAGGAGGTGCAGGAGCAGCAGTACTAGTAACGTTGGCAGAAGTATTTCTCAATCTGGTGGACGTTGTCGCCTTCGGAGGCTCATCGGTCGTTGTCGTCGTCGTAATCATTATCACGATTATCGTCTGGCTTCTTGCTTCGGAAGAGAAGGCAAGAGGCAAATCCCGCTTGGAACTTGACGATGAAACTCGAAGTGCGCGAGGCCTTACTATAGCCAGTGGTACTGGCTGCATGGCTCTCGGCCCTTTCGGTGTAGAACGGCTGAGGCGAGTTTCTCAAAAGCCCTCTGTAATAAGGGCTGCAAACGTTGTCGGGAAATTGGCCAGTTCTGCCATTCTGCTCGTGTTGAGTAATGATCTCTAGATTAGTCCTTCTAGCACGAGTTCTTTCGACGACATTGGTGGTACTTCCCTTCAGGCCGAGAATTTTTCTGCGAAGGGAGCGAACGAAACAGTCGCGTCGGTTATGGGACGGGTTAGGGATCGGAGGTACTACTCCCGACGGCCTTTGGAGGCCGCCGGGGAGGCGTCCGATATTATTGGAGAAGTTGGGAACGGAAGAAGGAGTTACCGATGAGGAACGAGGTGGGATGGAGGGGCTCGGCATTGAATGTAAGAGGTCAGCAGGCAGCAGGCGGCAGGCAGCGGGGTCTGCTGTTTGATATGGCGATGAAATAAGATGATCAGAAATGGACAAGGCTTATGATGCATGGGACAAATTGGGGGCGATTTTGGCAATGAACTTATTTGGATGTTTTTCAAAAGCCGGCATTTGATGGATATTCTTGTGGCTTATTTTAACATACCTACGTATTTATGTCCATGTTCATGCAAAGTCTACGACCGTTAAATTCTACGCTCTGCTTTTTATTTTATTAGTTTAAAATTTATTGCATTAACCGTTACCTTCGATGCAAAATCAATATATAGACATATATATATATATATATATATATATACCATTTTTTGTCCCTTTCTTCCAAATTAGTTTATAGTATTGGAGTCAGCATTGCTACTCGACATCCTAATTTACCAACTCCACAATAGCTCCTGTCTATGTGGCACTATTTTTGACATAAATGGGTCCCATCTCTTTGGCAAGTTAAATGAAATTAAAAAATATCAATCCACTTGCTTTATTGAGCAAAAAAAGTACACGCGCCTCTGTTGGGAAGAAAATCATTGCACTCACAAGTCACAAATACCATTATTAGAGCTTGCCAAAATAATTAATACAAAAAAAAAAAAAAAAAAAAAAACACAAGTGACCTTTTAAAGGGGTCCGTGTACAGTCCATTTTTCTACCACCAAGACAAGTTTACATGCTATTTTAAAAAACAATTGAAAATTCTGATAGAAGAAGATTTTTTTTTTGGTTATTAGAAAACATAATTCGAACCAGATTTATAGTCCAAGAACTATGAATTACCCAAAAAAAAAAAAGTTATATAAACTAAAGAGTTACATTCATATGGTACTCAATTACAAAACATTTATATATATAGTATCCTGGTGACAGAAAAAAACACATATTTTAATTTCTAGCAAAAGAAAAAAAATAAGCTTAGTAGCCCCCTAAAGAAATTAAAAGAAATTCACATGGTATCCAATCAAAAGAAAACTGCACAAAACTAGAAACCTGGTGCAAAATAGCTTAATAGCCTCCCAAGTCCCCCGAAAACAGCTTTGCATTTTTTTTGGGGGGGCAAATTTCAGTCACGTGAGGTGGTATCGGATAGTTTTCTTCCCAACAGTGCACGCATCTGGGTTGACAAAATCCAGTTTCATTCATCTGTCTAGAGGGTGGGACCCATTTATATCAAAAACAGCGCCACATGAATTGGAGCTATGCAGAGGGAGGTATAATACAGATGCCAAATCTCTATTCTCCTTTCTTAAATATTTGGTTTTTTATTTATTTATAATTTTTATTTTACCATACCCCTAAATTTTTGAATTTTGCAATTTAGTTCTTAAACTATATTTCTTGGTAATTGATCCCTTCAATTTAAGAATCCTTACATGGTAGGTCTTTTTATAAAATTGTGTTAAATTTTTAACAGATTTTCACATGTGATTTGCACATGGCTTTCGTAGAAGGAGTATTGTGGTCATTTCCATTGGAATTGACTCAAATTCTTTTCCAAAACTTAAACTTAATTCAAAATTAACTAAATACTATTCTCAATTAATTATACATATACATTTTTATTAAGAAAGACTGTGATAAAGACTCTTTAAGGGCAATTATCGATTAGGGATACCAACGAGGCCGGACGGGGCCAGGAATGCATTCCCATCCCCATCCCCGCCACCAAAATCATCCTTATTCCCATCGTCATCCCCACTTAAATAGAAGTGGGGTCAAGGACGGGGATTTCCCGTCGGAGGGGTTTTTCCCATACCCATCTCGTTCCGCATCTATTATAAATATATATTAAAAAATAATAAAGTAGAAATGCACCATAAGTTTAGTTCAAAACCAAAGATTTCATAAACAAACAAACTTAATAATATATGCAAATAAAATCTTAAAAAATAAAGCTATTAAAAATCTAATCAAAACTTTATAAATTCTTAAAGCTAAACTTTTATGAAACACTTAAACTAAAAACACTTGAAATCATAAAAAATAAATATAAAAATGCTTATCAAAGAACTGTGTGCTACACTGCAAAAATTTTGATTTGACATAATGCAAATAATCTGGGATAGTTGTATTACCAACTCTTTATATTTTGACTAAATTATGATGAAGAGTCTGTAAATATTTTATATTAATATCTTATCATATAACTATCTTGGTTTTACTATGTTTTTGTGTTATAACATATTTTATAAATGTATGGGTTAGTGACATATTCTAGTTATAAAACGAAAAAAGAAGAAGAGCAAACCAAAGCCAAACAAAGGGAAGGCCTTGGAATCTCTTTCCAATCTTTGTCATCTCCAAATTTTTTTCTTAGTTTGGTAAGAGAGAAAAGTAGAATGGAGAAAAATGGTGGAGGGATTTGTGGAAGGATTTTGATAATCATAGTTGTTTGGTCTGAGAGAAAAGATGAATCCCTCAAAGACCGTAATTTTAATCTTTTTAAATTTCAAATCGGAGAGATTTTTGGAGGGAATCAACCGGACATATTAATTATAGATTAAAGTTACCATAATACCCTAGTTAATAACAAGGTTCTTCTTGGCTGAAGGATGTGAAGTTTAACTTGAGTTTCAGTTTTTTTTTTTTTTTTTGACCTTCAAAAAACACCATAGCTGAAAACGGAGAAGAAAGTTAGGTGGCATTTTGATGGCGATTTCAATCTCAGACACTTTCCATGGCCAATTTCCTCTTGCATAACGAAGGTTTGAAATCTTTGATTTTTGTTCTCTCTCTCTTCATAAATATCATCGTCTGTCAAGCTTTCTCAAACTTCTTTTTATTTTTTTTCGTTTTTTCCCCTAATTTTCTGAATGAATTTGAAGCTCGAAATCAGCTTTGATCTTTTGTTTTATTTTTTCGGTTGATTTTCGGTTAGGTTCCATAAACTTTTCGATGAAAGAAATTTATCGCAGTGGTATGTATTTAAATCGTGATTTTTTTTTTTTTTATTTAGCTCTATAGTTAGGTTTTTCATAATATATTTGGTGAAAATTTAGTCTGATTCTAAGTTAAATCCATATAGAATGGTTCTTAAATAGTGAATCGTTTTTAATTTAGCTCTATAATTAGGTTTTTCATACTATATTTGGTGAAAATTTTGCTTGGTTCTAAGTTATATCCATATAGAGTTGCTCCATTAATATTCAAGAGGTTTTAGAGATTGTCTGAGCATTGTGTATGTTGTTATGAAGCAGTTGAGAGAGAGAGAATCTGAGAATATATATGTATATATATATATATATATACATATATATATATATATTTTTTTTGTGAAAACTGTTCTTAATATGTTTATTTTTGTGATTGGTAAGCATTGTTTTCATTTTTGTTTGGCAAGATGTATTCTCTAGATTCACGTAGTTTCTTGACTAAATTTAGGTAGTTTTTTTTAGTGTCAATGCAGTTTACTGTTTCTCTAGAATGAAGTCATTAGAATACTATGTTCTGTCCAATTTGATATATCGGAGTGCGTGCAATTTTTGCAAAAATGATTTGCATATAAGAATGCCCTATTTGTATCTCATAATAGTATGTATTTGCATAAAATAGAGCATAGCATGTAGCAAATATGATTTTATATCAGAGTTTGGCAATTTTTCCTAAAACTTTTTTTTTTGGTGTTCAGGGGTGACATTGAAGTTGCTAGTAGAAAATTTCAGGTACTAGTGGACTGAAGTCTCTTTAATGTTCTCTCTTGATTAAGAATATCATCAACTGTTTTCCTCCCTTCGGGGGTCAATACATAAAGTGATAAGAACTGGAGTCTTGCATATGTGTATTAAGTTTGTAATCTTGCTACTTTGACATCAACGAAGACATTTTCATCATGTTTTGCTATATTATCTTTTGCTAGGTTTGTTAGGCAAAACACTTTTTGACAAACAACAGAAGATCACAAAGGTTTCAATTGCTGCTACTTTCCAGGTGAGGAACTCCTCCTACTGATTTCATGAAGTTATATTTAAAATTTGGAATGAGACTTTTGGAATGATAGCACATTTGAAGTTTTGATGCAAGGGTTGTGCTTTTGTTATTGGGAGTTGTATACACGAAGATAGTTATCAAATAGTTAGAATACAATGCTACATTCGAATACATTTTTTTTCTGAAGGTCCAAAGTGCTATAATAGATGTCCAAGGTCCAGAGTGCTACCAAAAAAGTGTATATAATAGATGCTGTCCACTGTTATATATATAGCAAGGAGAATATTCAACATAGTACTTCTCCTAACTTAGTTTTCCTGCAATGTGCAGATTTGAGAAATGGCTAAAAAATCAAAGAGCAATATTGATGGTGAAGACTCAAGAAAAGATAGTGTTAAGTGAACTGAACAAATGGATGTTGTACTAATTGATGCATCGATGGGGCAACAAACCAATGGGAATCAGGTGGATGGTACTTTTACAACAACGGCCTATAGTAATGTTTTGAAGATTTGCCGAGAGGAGCTAAACTTGTGCTTGGATAAAGAACATTTGAAAAACCGTATCAAAACTTTGAAGAGCAATTTCAATGCATGCCATGATCTTTTCAAAAGTTTAAGTGGGTTCGATTGGAATCCAATATCCAAATTGTTCGAAGCAGAGAATGAAGTGTGGAAAACTCTTATAGAGGTAATTATTGAATATAATTCTGATTTTGTTAACTGGCTAATTTTGATATATATATCTTTGCATGACTTTTTTAACTTACTAATAAAATAAGAGGACATGGCATTGTCCATGTAAAAACATGCTTTCTAATTAACCTTCTTAGAATGTAGAAGAACTGCCTTGAGACAGAACTTTGGTGTATAAATTAATTTATACTCGTACACATTCCATTTTTCATATATTCTTATGTGAAGTTGCTTGTGCTGCCTCCCCAGTGGCCGTGCCTAACATATAAAATCTTATAACTTTAGAACTTGATTATTGATTATGTGTAAGAGTCACGTGCTTGGCCAATACTGTTGCAAAGTGACCATGTCTCTTTATAGATTAAACATAAGCATAAATTTGGTGTTCAATCAAACTTGTTTTTCTATGCAGGCAAAACCTACTACAAGAACCTGGAGGTACACAGAGATCGATCATTATGACAAAATATATGAGCGCTTTGCAAAAGACAGAGCTACAGGGGATGGTGCTGCAAAGTGCAAAGGAAAAGATAAAACAGCGGGAAAAGGAGAGCGAAACAAGCCACTTCGTGGATTTAGAGCACTCAAGATGAGGTAATAATGGATTATTTAGATCCACACTCTGCTCAACGTAACTTACAAGCTGTACAATCTGCTAAAGGAAAAAGGAAGGCTACTGTTATGGATTCGATTGATAAACATGTTGAAAGTCTTCAATATAGCATGACAGATGTAGCTGGTGCTCTTAGTTAAGGAAGTACAATTGTTGAGAAAATGGTTACTGTTTTGGAAAGAGGACATCCACGTATATATTCGGAGGATGAAGTTTATCAAGAATCGTTGGAACATCGAGATTCCCGACGAGTTACAGCTTGATGCCTTTCTATTTCTTATCAAAAGCGCTTCTAAAACAAGAGCATTCTTTGCGGTCCCCTAGAAGAGGCGTCGTACCCTGTTGCTAAAAATGATGCACACCTCCACGGATGAGATTTGACCTATTAGTATATTTTTGTATGAAACTTCATTATAATTTATGTCTTTTGAACTATTGGTTAGCCAACTACTGTAGGGATATGTAGTTACCATTGCTGCATACTTTGCTTGAGATCCAAACTGCTAGTACCGTGACCGAAGTAATAGTTGACACATAATTCTTCCCTGCTGAAGGTTCTACTACTGAAGATATTTGTATTGTGGGTTTTTTTTTTTTTTTTGACTATATTTGTATTGAGTTTGTTTGGTGTGAAATGTTGCTGCTACTAGCAGATCCGTAATTAGGATGTTAAAATCTCTAGATACAAGAACAATTAGCAGATATGTAGACATGCTATTTTTCCTCTGAAAAAAGGCAAATACCTATTTTGGATATGTATAAGAAGTCTTACCACTTGTTTGTATTAGAAAATGCTAGAGGAATTAGCATATCTTATTAAATAATTATATACGTACCAACTGGATAACTATGTAATGGAATTATAGTTATTGTGATGGAAACAATTAAAAAAAATTACTTTTTTTTTTTAATAAGTGTATAATGTAATTTACAAGAAAATAACACCCAAAAAGAATTGTAAGAAGATAACCAGCAAATCATATAATAAAGGGTAAAGTTGTCATCTTACTAATAAAACCTATTCTTTCCTCTCTTACTAATAATAAAGGGTAAAGTTGTCATTTTTATATCAAATAAAAGAGATGATTTTCCTTTTTTTCCTTCTTGTCATATCAAAATATTATGAAGGAAGAAAAAAACATTTCCTTCCTTCCTTATCTTCCTCGTCTAGGTTCCACTTTTCTATCCCTCCTACCACACATAACCTTAATCTCGTACCATTCCTATTGATTTAGATTAATACCCTTACTTTCCTTTTCTGCTGGAAGTTATTCATGCTGCTTCCCAGCTCAAATAAAACAACTTCATCTCACCGTCTATCTTAAACGCACATCGATTAATAACTATTAGATGAAACCCTCCTATAGTTACCAACTGAAATAAGATTTTACCACAGAATTTCCCGTTTTTATTAACTGAAAATTTTAGTTTTTATAAGTTAAAATGTAAAATCAACTTAACGAAAATTATCTTTAAAAAGAAAATAATAATAATAATAATAATAAAAAGGGAAAACAGATAGAAGAAGAATCCCCAGGGCATGAGTAGAGGGAATCGAATTCCAAGCAGCAACAAAACTTTCATATAATCCAATCTGACAATATTGCTTAAACCAAACGATATTCCATCTCTTGCATGATCAAATCTCAAAAGCTTGACACAAAGTTCTCACATCAACTGATACAAACATCCACTCCCAATCGAGCACATAAATTTTGAAACCCACCAAAACCAACAAAAAACAAAAAAAGAAAAAAAAAAGAAAAAAAGAAAAAAAGAGGAGATTCGACTCTACGAGAACTATATATTTCTTGCTGGTTATGGGACCTTCAATACCGACAGCCGGCTAAGCAAGGTAGCGAAAACGACAATAGCGTTGCGGTAATGAGATCTAGTAGGGGAAGCCAGCCTTGCGAGGCTGCGATCTGGCTGAGGATGGGATCTGCGAGGTCGACATGTAGAAGAGCGAGGTCGCGGGTACGGCGATGGTGGGGTTTCGATGGGGAAGGGCGCTGCGACGCTGAACGATCGTGAGGTTCTGTAATTTGTTCATGAAAGAGGAAACAGAGTAAGGGAACGAGCAACGATTTAAAAATCGACATTTCCACTTATATTTTTGCAGAAATTTCGTATTTTGGAACTATCAATATAAAAATAGGAATGTTGTATCCTTTCCACTTAATGTCTAAATTTTCATAAAAAGTGTAACAGTAAATTTTCATAATATTATCTTTTGATATAGTAAAATTCATGATTTTTTTTTTAATTCACCCATAATTTTCTTATATTTATATACATTAAATAGATAGTAGAGATCGAGAGATATATGACACATCAAAAATTACATAAAGTAAATACTCAAATGTCATATTTTAGTATCGATATTGTTTAAACTAATAAGATATTGTAAATACTTTCGAACATTCTAAAAGTTTTTTTAATATTAATGTTTTATTATCATACGAATGAAATGATGAATGTAATCTACCTACATTATGTTACATTTTAATTATTTTACTTAATTAGTAAATGTCAACTTATCGTTTACTGTATTATGCTCATTTCTTACTATGTAAATTTTTCATATACTTAGTATTTAATTGAAAGTTTTATTTAATTTATGTATTAGTAACACATTTAGAGTTTCACTAAATTTTATTTAAAAATTTTAGCTGCCGTTTGGTATTACTACTCCAACTTAAATTTTCATCTTAGTTTTTATCTTTTTCTGAAAGTCGACAAAAATTATAATTAATTTTTAAAAAGTCAACTAACTCCAACTTAAAAATTTAAGTTAGAGTTGTAACACCAAACGGAAGCTTAGTATTTAAAAATAAATTTCCATATTTTACATCAATTTTCATCGATATCGATATTTCCGTCGATATTTCCGTAAAATTTTAGTACCGATATTTATGGTATTTCCGTAAATATCGATATTTTCATTCTTGGGAAGGAGAAGATATTATGTGTCTTTATTTATTGGGATTTATAAGCTAAATAGTTTTTTTTTTTAATTTTTAATAAATGACCGAAATTTTTAAAAATTAGTTAAAAGTCCATTTTTTCCCCTAAAATGATCAATTAATTTTCTTAAAATATTGTTAATTTGATCAATCAGTTATTAACTATGGTCAATCAGTACTATAATGTAAATCATCAAATTTCATAATCAATCACTAATTGATCAGATCCGGAAAAATGACAAACGACCTTTTTGCTAAATAAATAAAATTCGGCTATCTATTAGATTATGTGAGTAAAAAAGATCACACAACCTAATTTTCCTTATTTATTTTGTTAATTTTCAATTAAAGTGAAAAGACGGAGATTGCCCCTTTGAGGTGATCAATTGCAAATCATGTGTCGAAATCCATTCAAATATTTAACAGATGTCCATAAAAAGACCTGTCATGGATTCTTAAATTCAAGAGGTCAATTGTCAGAAAAATATAATTCAAGGAAATTGTCAAATTCGAAAAGCTCAGAGGCCATAGTTCAAAAAAGCCTAAATATTTTGAGTACAGATTTTGTCGGAGGCACCATATACGACTTGTTTAATTTAGCTGACAGTTAAAGTTGTGTTGTTACAATTGAAACGTCAGGCAAGCAACTTGTTGAGGAAGGAAAACAAATTTTTTAATATAGAGTCATTGTAATTAGCTATATACACACGCTACTTTCAAATGTTGTGATGCATCAAAACGAATTGTTAAGATATAAACAAGAAATTTCCATTTTTTATTTTTTATAAAATAAAAACGACGAGAAAATGTAAGTGACATTGTAGAATTCTAGCACATCTCAATTTGTTAACACTCACTACACCTCTTGTCCTATGACTAACTCTCAACTATATATTACTAAAATAAAAGTAAAAAGCATACGAAAAGTGTTATAAAAATTAAATATAAAAATAAAAAAAAAATAAAAAAAAAAAAAGGGAGGAGGAGAACCGCATAAGGACCAAACACAGACTCTGCAATAATCACCAAAATAAGCTAAATAGCTAGCTTGTTCGACTTTTTGGGTCTCTCATGATCCAATAGTGGAGATGCTTTGATTTTTTTCGAAATAAAATTCAAATATGAAAAACAAGAGAATTTTTTGGAAGATCTAAAATTCAGGATTACTACGTGAAAAAAAAAATATAGAGATTATATTTAATTTTTTAAAAAATTAGTCCGGCGTTCTAATGCCCATGCAGCACTACGTCCGGCTCCTGCTGATGAACATGCAAATTAAAAAAAATTATGTTATTCTTATTGGTTAATAGGCTCTATTCAGTGACCAAGTGGAACCATTTTTTTAAGCGGGCTAGTAACTATATAATGAGTAATTAGGAAAAAATTTTCTTTTTAGGTGGGTTTTATGAGAATTAATTCAAAATTATATGATATTTATTTAAAAGAAAAAAAGTTGAGGGGCTTAAGCCTCACTAGTTCCTAGCTGTGATAGTTATCAGTTCCTACAAGGAAAGGATAAGCGTGCAGTCCCACATCACTTAGGAATAGATATATATATGATGGTTTATAAGTAAAGAAACAACCTCTTAATGATATGAGATCTTTTTGAGGTGAGAACACGAGGCTCAAAACGGACAAAATCATATAAAAGGGAGGCATGGGTCGTTACAAATGGTATCAGAGCTTATACCCAACCTGAAGTGTGGCCAACGAGGACGTTAGGCTCCAAAAGGAGGGGTGATTGTGACAGTCATCAATCCTCACAAGAAAAGGGTAAGCTGTGCAGTCCCACATCACTTGAGAATTGATATATATGATGGTTCATAAGTAAATAAATTATCTCTTAATGGTATGAGGGCTTTTGGGGTGAGCTTAAGAAAAAAACCGTATGGGCACGAGTTTCAAACCGGACAATATCATATCAAAAGGAGGCATGTGTCGTTATACTAGCTCCCTTCATCCCTAGCTTTATTCCTCAATATTGACGTAGTTATCATGTTAATACAATTTTTATTTTCTTACAGACTGCAGATATAATTTGTACTGGATATGGTGGCAACGGTCAAATTGAGTTGCCATAAAAACTAGCCTTTCCTCTGTTTGGGTAAAATTATTAGGTTTATTAATTTGTTGTTGATCATTGTCCTTGGTCAATAAATCACTTTTTGTTGATGTATTTCATTTGTGTTCCTATGCACAATGATCTATATATTGTAAATCTAAGTCTTAACAATATATTTTCTATTGCAAATATAGTTCATATATTTGCTTTGTTACTGCATTTTTGTGTTTGTTTAGTTTAATTGTTGCTTATTTTAATTAGTCGATATAGTAGGGACCTAGTTAATTTCGTTGATGTGTCAATTTTGCTATTCTGCACAACTATGTATTTGTCAAAGTTTTTTGAGACAATGATCCATTATGTATTGCCAAAGAATATATAGTTGGGTGACCATTAAAAAAATATAGGTGATTGTAACATTAAGAAGATGACACCAACACAACAAGAGAAATTCCAACAATGACATTTTGGTTATTCCCTAGTCATAAAGTTGACAATGTTTGTGGCGAATATAATAAAATATGTCATATTAATGTTTGCAAGAGGTATGAAAGCAACAACACAAGGGTACTACTATTTAACATTGAGGGTAAATAACTATATTTTGTGAATTACTATAATATTAATTAATACTATATTAAAACTATATTATTGGTTAAAGCTTAGAAAAAAAGAAAAAAGAAAAAGAAAGAGCTTCAACTTAGACAAAATATATATATATATAGTATTAATCTTTTATGCTCTAATAGTATGGAGCGATTTTGAAGTGATGTTTTTGTTTTTTCGTTTTTTCGTTTTTTTTTTTTTTTGATAAATAATTTCGAAGTGATGTTAACTTTTACAACAAATTAAAGGCTATGAATCACTAACGTGCAATAAGATGCTATTTCGAATCTTAAAATCGACGTCGTCTGTTCAACTTGACTACAATGACTTACAAGATGTCGTTTTTTATCCTGAAAATTAATGGGGTGTGTACAAACATTCCTACAAGGTTTTATTTATTTATTTTATTTTATTTTTTGTGCTCCATTAACATTGAATTCATTAAGTGATTATTTACTTTTCTTCATGAAACTGATGAAGTCAACATGCTATGTACAGGGAATAGTTTGACGTGTACAAGCTATGATGATCAAAATGCAAAAACCTTACACGGAGTCTTTTGTGAACAAGTCTGTTATTCAAGGTGTTGATGAAGGAAACATTAGAGAAAATATTTTTGATGTAGCAGAAAACCTAATATGGTGGATTTTAAAATTTTTTTACCATACTTACATGATCGTTCAAACCCATGTTATTATATATAATAATTAATTTACAAAAATACATACCGGCTTAACAATCAATTTTGGATGATCAAACTATAGTTTCCAAATTATGAATATCAACCACCTGATCTTTTGTTGCAGTGCAGAAAGAGTTAGTCTTTATGGTGCATTGGGACCATTCTAAGGCGAAATAAGACAATTTTTCAGTTTTCATAGGGTCTTTTGACGATATCGGATTTGGACGAAAAAATAGTATTTTTTAGGTAGAAACAGGCCAACGAACAATACTCATCGCTCTGCCGTAACGTATGACACTTTTCGGGCAAATTCCATCGTTTAGGCCTTCAAAAGTGCCTTTTTTTTTTCTTTTTTTAGTAATTCCAACTTTTGTAATAAGTTGACGTAGGATTTTCATATTCCAATTCTGACTGCATTTCTTTATTCCTTGAGTCTAGTAGTTTCCATTTCCTCTTTCTGTTATGCTTCTCATTTTTAGAAAATTTTGTATTTTATTATTATTTTTTAAATTATGTTAGGCCATTTTTTTTAGTTTCTTAATTGTATTTTTTCCCATAAATAAGGACCCCTTTTGTAATGAAATCCATCAGTTTTTTTTTAATGAAATTTCGAGTTTTTCTCTTCTCTTTCCAATTTTTGGTATTCTTTGGGAATCAATGAGTTTTGATGGCAACTTCTGGTATTTTGTGTTAATCAATGGATTTTCAGAGTTTTCTTGGCATTCTGTGTGAATCAATAGGTAAACTAATCTCTATCCCCTTTATTTTTATTATTTTATTATTCTAACATACGCTTCGGCTATATCATCTTTTCTGCTATGACTCTTCTACATACGAGTGTGTGTGGACACACTTGGTAGAATTTTTAATCACAAAGCAAATACTCATTTTCTTCACCATCTTTCTGTTCTCAATTCTAAAAATCCTTATTTCATTGGAGAATTCCTGAGCTAGAAAAATTGAAAATTTTCCTTCTTTTCTCTCTAAAAAACACATGAATATGGTAGTAAACAATTACTCTATTAGTTAAATATTTATAGCACAAAATAAGAGTGCGTTTAGTGTTCGGGTTGAGTTCAAAATGAAATGGAATTTTCAGGTTGAAATTTGTTGACTTTTAAAAAACTAGTTATAATTTTTGTTGACTGTTTCAGAAAGAAAACAAAAAACCAACTGTAAAGTACAGTTGTGTTCAAAATGAATTTGAACACTAAACGTAAGCTAAAAATTTAATTACTTAACTTTTTACAAGCATTATCCTTAATTTAAATAAAAGATAATTATCCATATCCATAGATAATTATCTAATTATTTAAATCCAAATCGTAAAAATATCTAACACAAAATATTTTCTTGAATGTTTTTAAGTTTAAACTAAATTGTTATCTTTATATCTAAAGATAAGAACCTTTAATTTAAATCATTAATCATTGTCCGCATTTTAAAGTTAAATTAAATTATGATCTTTATCCAAAGATTATAATTTTTAATTTAAATTATTAATAATTATTATCTTATCCAAGATAATTATTGTTCAAAATTTCAGATAATTTATAATTACCTTATTGATAAAATTAATTTATCCAAAATAAACCCAAGGTTACATCATCCTGCCACATGGATGCAGTCCTTGACTGGAATTGCGTGTGGCCCACGCCTACACCTAGGGGGAGGGGGTCGGCATTTTTGCTTGCTTATGTCCCACGCCTACACCCCAACTCGTTAATTTCTGATTTGATTGCTTATTAGCTAAAGGTATAAAAGAAAGTTAAATTTCTATATGTATTCACATAATTTGACACTAATTGAGATGGGACATAATTTTCGACTTTTAATACTATATTTATTCTCTTCATACGCATTACATTTTTGTCCCAAGAGAAATCACTAAATCCCAAATTATAAAAGTAATTTTCATTTTATGCTAGAAACTCGATATTAAGCAATAATTTTAAATTCTACTACTAATAAAAGGATGTAGTGGAACACTGAACTCTCAGCCATTTACGATTTGGATGTTAATTTTGGTTATTCAATTTTTTTTGGCTTATCATGTTTGATCCATTTAGTGAAGTATTTCATAGCTTTATTTTGGTGTTATCTACTATAAAAATATTTTATTTATCTCGGAATGTATACCATTGATGAGAGTGTATATATTGAACAGGAGCTTGTTATTTACTTTACAACGGTCTATGATATATATCATATTTCAAGAATTCATCACTATTTGAACCTACAAATAAACTTTTTTTTTGTTTTTTTTTTACACAATAAAACTTATTTGTTCATCTTACAAATCTTTTTGTTCGATCCCTTACAAATCTTGAATGGTACAAAAGGTGAATGAGGCTTTGGACTTTGAAAGCTTGATTTAAGAAGGTTTGGCTAAAGGTTTGGACGTTGCACAAAAACTCTTCCAAGTATAACCTACTGCTATCTAAACAAATTCAGAAATCTCTATGTCGTTAAAGTTAAAATTATTTCTTTATAAGAGGTGACTGTATATATCTGATAATCTTCTCGTATTGTTGTCCATAATATGTACAAGTGTCCGTTTCCTTCATTATTAACCGTTGTAACAAAATAGCTGTACAATATAATAAAGTATAATCCTTATTAATTACTAGATAGAAACAAATAACTATATATTTATAACTATTTCAGTATGTCATGACAAAGTTTGTCATGTCTTACGATGATGCCATGGTTACAAGAATATCATGTTTATGTTTATGCCATGCTTAATTATGCCATGTTCATATGATATGATATGTTTCTATATATGCACCATACTTTACAAATATATATGCCACAAATTAAGTATTTGCCATGCCATAATTGAATGTGATTGGATCATTCATTATAATTCTCATAATTAATCATAAATGGGTTATGCATATTTACACGATGATTGTCATGTTTAAAATCAATTGTACTTGTAGAGCGAAATCTCATCAAATATAATTTATACTATAAGAAACCTGCCGCTTAAGCTGGTGGGTAATGCAGATGATTGAACAAGTGAATAACAATGTGGGATACCACTACATAATTAATTTTCGCAAAATTACTTTTGAAAATAGTTGTATGTGAATTAGTAATACATAACTTTGTATTTATATTAAGTTTAAAATAATTTTCTAAATTTTGAAGTATCTAAATCTAAGTAAGCTAATGTAAATTTTAAGTAAGCATGATAATGGTCTTCCCAAGGCAGGTTATTACAAGAGAACGAGCGGAGGAAGAGAAAGGGAGAATAGAAAGAAAGAGATGAAACAAAAGAGAGGAGATAGAAAGGCTGAGGTAAAAAGCAAGACCTAGGGTTTTTTGAAAAGTTATTAAGCTATTTAGTCTTTTTAGTAAACATGCCAAGGGGATAAAAATCAAGGGACAAAAATATGAACTAGTATTAAGGGAGAGCAAACACTAAGACCTGGTAAGTTTTTGGAACTATTTCCACAATTTTGTCAAAGAAAAATTTAGAAGCCCAAGTGAAAAAACTGAAATAAGCCCATAGCCATCACATGGGTTTATTATCTAATTTTATTTCTAGATTAAGGCCTTTTTGTATTCAAATCCTAAGTGATTTACTCCAGTCCAAACTCTATTGCATGCACTGTATACTAAATTCCCAGTTCAGCCTCTCTCTCTACATTGACATATGCATAGATTATTTCACACCAAGTTTCCCACTCTAATGTATTGGTAGAGGCAAAACAAAAAAAGACAAAAAACAAAACAAAACAAAAACAAAAAACAATTAAAAAAAAAACAATAAAAAAACAAAGAAGGAAACACTAAAATCAAAGCAAACAAAATAACAAAATAACGACTTAAAAAAAGCAAATAATCATACTAACGGGAGGTAACCTCACGAGATTAAAAAAAGACTATTTATAGATTATACATACACACACATTGTAATGCCTCTTTAGCGAGACATTACACTTGTTGTTACATAACATAATTTAATTTAAACAGAATGGCAAACACGATGATGAAAGGTTGACAAAACGTGAAAAAGTTAGACGTATTTTTTTTAATAACATAAATAGATAATCTCAAATAAAACATAGTAGTGGAAAGCATACTTAATAAAACTAAATATTTAAAATTCAACCTAATGAAATTTCAAAATAAACTAATATAAATTTTAAAAAATCATTCAACTTAAAACTTGTAAGATCATAAACAATTTAAATTCCAACTTAAAATAAACTAGTCTCATAACCCACTCCGCCACTACGCACACATTCACACCGAGCCTTCTCCATCCTTAGACCTTGTTCTTAAGCTTATCTGCAACATGTGAAGAAACTAAAGTAAGTGGAACGCTTAGTAAGTACATTCGTAAACCTCACAAACAGTAGTCTTTTAATTTAGATGTAATCACATAACATATAAATTGAACATACCATAACATCTTAAAAAGTTAAACGATTTATAATACTATAAATTATGATCATATATTTTCATTCTTATCATTATCTTTTCTACATGATTGAGCCCTAGGCGATGTACCAATGCATGCAATCATGGTGAGAGTGGGATTGCAAGTTCCAAACCCGCCGAGGCAAAATAAAAACAGAATTACTTATTCTCCCTGCACCTTAAGTTGGCTCCTAATTATCCGTGCAAAACAAATGAGTTCTTAATTACTCGTTACACGCCTACTAAACATTTTTTTGTTCTTAGATAGGTCTTAACTTACTATTCTTATTGTTCTCTTTTCTACGTAGTTGGGCCCTAGGCTATTTGCCAATGTGCACTAACACGATGTAAGTGAGTTAACTAGACTCAACATGCACCGAGGCATATACGAACCTATGACTATGGCAGGCACTGGCCCAACACCCCTGTGAACTGCTAGGTGCTCGATGCTAAAAACGGTGAAATTGTGATTTGGGAATTTATCATACCATGTTCATAACTCATACCTTCATAAAATAAAACATTAAATAACTCATACTTAACATGTATCATCCACTCAACTTCATAGTATCACAATTAACACATCAGAATGAAAGGACATACGCGATGATTGTTGCAAGAAATTTATATGAAATCATATTCATAACGAAAGTCAGTAATTCCAGTGGCACTGGAAACTAGACTCTTAGATTTTTCCAAGGTATATGATATGATTGATTTAGATGTCATTAAGGCATGCAAAAACATATTATAATACAAAACTCAAAATCTCGTAATAACGCATATGGTAGATTCGTCGATCTACATGAGAAAATTCATAATAAATTCTATTAAAATAAATTTTTTTGATTCTTGTCCATATTAAAAAAGACATCAAGAGATTTCTTTTAACATCTTACACATTCATTTTTGAGTTCGTTAAGGTCACGAAAAATATGATACAAGCCGACTATAAAAATCCCTTTTTTCCGTAAAAATCCAGCACTTAACATAACTTTAAAAATCCATAGCTAAATGTACGGATCTCCATTTTTAGTGATCCATATATCAAAATGAAGCTTAGTATCTTTAGTTTATAAATAAAATTCTAATTTATTTAAAATCATATCAAAATTATACAGTTTTTATATGGAGAGTACAAGAGTCCTAGGTTTTGTTTTCATATATTCATGGAAAATCAAAACTCCAATCAGGAAATTTCAAAATTCATCAAAGTCACTATAAAAATCTTATCATAAAAACTAAGTGTATATGTTTGTTTATACAAAGATGAGTAACATGAGATGAATCATAAGCCATCCAATTATGAAAAATCTTACATAAAATTGCTAACAATTCATGACCATTAAATTCATAGGTAAATATGTGATATGAATAAATCATATCTTTAATAAGATCACGTGAGTGATTTGGAGAAAATTCGGGAATCAAAGAGAGAATAAGAGAAAGAAAGAGAGTCTTTTCTAGAGAGAGAAATTAGATTGATGAGAGAATCAGTCTTTCTTTTAGAGAGAGAAATTAGGGAGATGAGAAAATGAGTCTTTTGAGAGATTGGAGGTTTAATCTCCAATTTATAATGATAACTAGGGTTCCATAGGTGTTATTTCTCTAATTGGGTTTCAAAATTTGAGCGTATAGAGTATAAAATTCAGTGGGTTTGTTTTTATAATATTAGAAAGTCTAGGCTAAAATTGAAATTCCCACAAAAATTTGAATTTTGAACATATGGTGATATTTTGGTCATAACGTTTCACTCCGAATACTGAAATTAAGCGATTCAAGTGGCTATAGAAAGATAACGAAAAGATCTATAAATTTGTGTTTCACAAAGCTTGTGAAATTCGAACAATTTAAATGCCAAAATTGCATTGCCAGATGACGCTATTTTTATGGAATCTTTGTTATGGAAAAAGAACCATACTAAATTAATCAATACTTAATCATACTCATATTAAATCTTAATAATATAGAATAATCAATCCAAATATAATAAAAAAAATGTTTGTACATAAAATCACACGATCAAGATTTAAAATAACATAATTTCATACTTATCACTTAATATCAAAATATTTCAAACTTTGCACAGACGTCTTAACTCTATTCTCTCTATTCACTGTTAAGTTAAATCTGGGATGTTACACACATGTATAATAAATAATTAATTAAAAACTTGCTTGCACCTAAACATTTGTACGTCAACGATAACAATAACATGAATTTGACTAATAGTAAAGACTATTAATTCTTTAAGTTTCGAACTCATACATCTATTATGTACATATATATGTATAGCTAGTATTTAACTAATATATGTATATAGAAAGTAGGTGGTATGTTCAATTTTCACCCCCTACAACAAAATTTTTGTATTTGGTTTTATTACTATTTTTTTTAAACCATCAATCACTTTTATGATCAGTGGTCTATAAATAATTCTTAGTCAAGTAGTCCATCATAGACTAATCTTTTATAAACACAATATTTTTCCTAAATAGAAAAGAAAAAACTTGGTATATTAATTAAAATGCCTTTTAAAATAACCATTTTTCTATAAACTCATTTATATTTAATTGTTAGTGACACCCAAATAGTGACTTTTCTTTATGTATTATATTTATTTATTTAAATCAAACTTTACTAAACTTGATATGTTAAAACGAGAAATAACTAGCTAGCTAGCTAGCTTTCCCAAAAAAACAACATAATAAAGATGTCAAAATAATTATTCATTGTTCAGATATCTTATCACCATTAAAATTCTCCATAAAGTACTTGAAACGACTATAGCTTTCTCTTGGATGTTAATTCCATTTAATTTTCGTTATTGTAAAATAAACTAATGGTAGTCAAATTGTTAATGCATCAGATTCCTTGATAACAATAATATATTATGTAGAATTTCTTAAGATTCTTTACTAATCACAAAATGACAAAAGTCCAACCAGTAAAAACAACTATATTCCTTTGCTGGAGAGACACATTTATTTTGATATATATATATATATATATTTCAAAACTATCCTTATTTTTGAACTTGGAGAGTAGGAGATTTGAACTCGACGTATACTAACCTTTTGATTGTTTAGCTAATAAGCCTAGTATTTTTCTTCTCTTTTGAATAAATAAGAAGGTGGCATTGTGTTTCATTAATTTGGGAAATCAGAAATATTATCCTAGTATATATAAATCGCACAACTATTGATTAATTATAACTTTATCTGTGTTTAAAAAAAAAAAAAAAAAGATAATAAATGATGTGTAATAAAATATACATATAGACCAACAAACACGCGCATCATATATATATATATATATATATATATGTATAGTTCTATGGTTTTAATTACATATTGACATGTGTAATACCACTCATGTCTAGCCAGTTAGCTAGAAAAAGGAAGATTTCTTTTCCTTCGCAGAATCCTCGATATATATGTAACTATGTATAAATATGCATTGGCCATGATATTTTAACATTTATTTAATAGTTAGAGATGGTTACCTTAACTTTATAATTGTAATTGTTTTAATACATATATTTGATTGCTGGAAACTGTGACATGTGATAAAATTATAATTACTTTGTCAATTGAATGATCCAATTTAGGCCCTGAGAGAGAGTTCTTGGATTATAAAATACAAACTTATGGCTCTGGATTGGGAAAGTGCTCCTCAATATATGATTGCTAAAAGAATCTGTCCAAAGTTTAATTAAGAGTATGTTTACATCATGTCAATTCCTGTTAATCTACAGATAAAAGGATGTTAAAAAAATGTTTTTTTTTCCATCATGCCAAGTCTTGTAATTATATACATGTTAATTTTTTTCTCAGAAAATACAAATATGAAATTACTATAGGAGAATGTAAATAATGATATTTATTTATTTATGTCTTTTTATAATTATTTAATTTGGATTTATGTTTATAGTTATCTAGTTAGTTTTCTTGTTTAGATTTTAAATTTATTTGAATGGTAAAAGTCCTTTATTCAAGGTAATTAGCACGATTTACACAATACAATAATTACCGGTATAATATGATTGCAACCACCTATTTTTATAGCTCTCTTATATTTGCTCCACTTTAAACTCAAAAAAATTATTTTTTATTTTACTACCGAGGATTAAAAAAAATAAAATTCAGAATATCTAGTAGTTAAAATATTATATATAGCGCAATAGTTAAAGATGCAATCTCATTATTCTCTAAGGGAGGAATTCTTTTCTTTTTTTTTTTTTTTTTTTAAAGCATGAATTCCATTAAATATCAAGTAGAGCTCAACGTTGTTGTCATAGACCAATATTAAAGTATTATTACTTTATAAAAGAAAACCTTGGACTTGCTCAACATGCGCACAAAAGCTGGGTGCATCTATGATCTCTAATTGCCTATCTTACAAACATTAAAATATTTAAAACACATGAAAAGATTTGTTTAATAAATTATTAGTAGAACGTGGTGGGTACCAGCTCGGATTTAAGCATAATGTTAGGCTACTGTTAATCACTTATCTTGTGTCCGTAGATGTCTTTAATTAGTCCTTGATCTTATCGTTGTTGAAATAATCAATGCAAATATAATATAAATTAATCCGAAAGGCGACAAATTTGCACAAGTTATTAGGTTTTCCGTTGGACCACTACTTGCTTATTAAAAAAAATAACGAAAAGTTAAATACTTAATAATCTTTTCGATTAGTCGAAATTAGGCAGAGATTGGCTCGATAAGGTTCATTTCGTCATTAATGGTGCTCATTTCCAAGTCTGCGAGGCAAATTGCATATGATGCAAGTCAAAGCATATATCTTTTAGAAATCTCTTAAAAGCTCTCAAAGAAAGTAGTTATACTAGATAGTTTTTTTTAATTATTTTATTTTTATCATGTTTAGTTGGCTGAGACTATAAAATGTGCTTCGAGTTGGAAATGCCTTGGCATTTCGCTTTTCAGTAGTTGAGGCTAGATATTGTTGAATCTCTATTCATCTTGACAAACTATGTGAAAGGTCCTTTTATCTTATTTTAAGGAGAAATAGAAATCATTGTGTGCATATGTTTGTATTTTATTAAGAAACAACAATAATTATTCAAATTGTATATATATGGATATATATATATATATATATATATATATAAGAAATGTCTTCTATGCAGTGTCACACACCATGTGGCATTTGTAACATTCGATTTAGAAACTTATAATAAATAGTTGATTTACAGATAACTTCTTATTTAGAATATTATCACATGATACTATTCAGATATTAGTGTGAATGACAAGTATCAATGAAAAAATAATGTTTAAATCACATGATTGATACAATATAACATAAGTCACATTACAAGTGGCGTATGGAGGGGTGCCGTGTTGAAGCCCCTCCCTATATATGAGGGTTGTCTCATATCCGACGTCTTTAAAAAACCATCTTTAAAAAGACAAAACTTGTAACTTTTTCCGTATGTTGTTGTAACAACGAGCTGATTCCAATGTAACATTTTTCACTGGTACTTGTTATTTGCACTAATAGTTCTAAAATAGTACTATTATAATATTATAAATAGAAAATTACATAAAAATCAACTAGTAATTACAAGATTTTAGATCAAATGTTAAAAATGCTGGACAGATCTGACTGCTTGACTTAAGACATTTCTTAATCAGAGTTGTAATACTATTCTTTCACTTTTAGAATTAAAAGAGGAAAGCTTATAGGATTTATGCCCCTGACATATTGTGCTCGAGATTTCTAGCAATTCGACATGAAATTCATGTTGCATTATAGTTTAGAAGCTCTAAACATTATGGTTATTCTTAAATCAATAATTTGTTTCCTAATCATGATTTAATATATAACTTCATGATTTGTTGGTCAAATTGGAGTCATGATTCTTGAGGTGTGTAATATTAGAGAATATATATCGTCAATGTATTTAATTTTAGGTTCAAAAGGCTAGAAAGTACAAATTTAAGTCTATACATATATATAGATATATAGATGATATGTTATAGAAATAAACACTAGTTCCTTCAAAAAAATAATAAAAAATAAAAAATAAACATAAACATAAGAAATAAACACTACTTCTATCAGTTTATTTAAAAGTCCATGCCGATATAGGGATACTATTTAATATTTGATTCAGCTTCGAGATTGATCTAGCGAGTTGACAAATATAAATATATAACATAAAAATAAATAATGAACAAGGAAAGCTATAAAAGTTCGCTTCCAATATGAGCTACATCCTCTATAGTGTTTTGGTTTCCACTATGTATGAATAAGTCGAGTGCAAAGAAGTTGAGGAAGCTTTAAAAAGGTAACGGGGAAATTCGGGATTGTAGAGAGATGAGATTGTATTTTGGATGGTTTGTAATTTTTACTTTAACCACACCTACAGCTGTTGAGATGTTTCCCTTTCATAGTTGCTATTCACGAACTCTTGTTTCTTGATTTGAGTGAGATATTGTGCTTGACTTGTATAAATACTTTTCTTTTGTTGAATGAAGTCCACTTTTCTTATAGAATTTATGTCTTTGGAGATTAGATAAACTTATCGTTCAAATTTGATCCTTCTGAAATCTTGGAATGGAAGGTTTCGAAGTCGACTGGAATAGTTGATGGAAACCATAGTGCAATCATACTTGATTTCAGGAGACCACGGTCAAATTCAGTGGTAATACTGATTTTGCAATTGACTTTTGGATTGTGTGGCTTTGTTCCGGCCGCTCTCTGATTCTCTTTTCCTTATTTCATTAGTTGTAGTTGACTCGAGATGATACGTGAATGGTAAACATTGAGAGATGAAATCAACCCTCAACAGTTACACTTTTTATATATATCATCAAGAACAATTAATATTAAAAACTTCCTTATAAAGTCTTTGTATTGTATGTTGGCATATTTGAAAGGTTTAATCAACAAAATTGTTGAGCAATATTGTTGAAGAGGGAAAACTATTTGAATGAATAGAAAGCAAGACAGAAATGAAGGGTTGAAGGCATCAGGAACGCTGTTCATTATGAAAGTTTGCTAACGGGTGTTTATAAGGAAAATTACCTCCAAAATACAATAGACCAACAGAATGTAACAAGTAACAATCTTGTTGGCATTGTTTATATCATAAAATGTATGTGTTCATTAGCAACAACTTTTAGTCAAAAGGTGTCTACTCATAAAAATGTATGACTATTACAACATGTAACTATTAGAACTGAAACAACTTTTAGTCAAAAGGTGTCTACTCATAAAAATGTATGACTATTACAACATGTAACGGTTAGTAAACAATTTTTAAACTCTAATAATTTGATCGTAACCACACAATCAATAAATCAGACAAAATCTATAAAATAATTAAATTTGGAATATTAAGTTATAACCGATCAAATCAATTGTCTGGAACAATGCAAGAAAAGAAAAATAGAGCTCCTTAACTCCTTGTAAGGGTGCAACTCAAAAAGCAACCTAAACCCCAATTGCCCTCACACTTGCGATTATATACACAAATAATAACATATTATAATGTGACTCTCATATAAACGACCTTGGTTGTTTCTATCTTTTCAATGTTTGTTTTGCCTCTAGAGTTCTAAGAGATATCTTTCCACCAAAAATTAGGTGATGCTGTACAAATGATCGAGGCTGGGTGGCATTGTCCTCGAATACACATAAAATATGAAGAAAATTAACATGATGCGTGAAAGCTATAGGGAAGGCTATTATTTTATATTAGGAAACATTATATTGTATATAATTATTTAGGAAATTTAAACTTAGTTTTATTTATTTTAATTTTGGATATCTCTTGATTTTAAATGATTTATTAGCTTTGGTTAACTCACCAGATTTTGTACTTGTAACTTATATTTATATGAAAGTTTATTAATAGTGCTGCTTACTAGTAAATTTTTCTGTTTGCTAGTCCATGAATCATTTTCTTCACATTAAATCATTCTCTTCTTTTATTATTTTGATTTGATTCTTTTCTTTTTTGATTTCTATATAACATATATTTATATATACGCTTGAGGGGTGGAAAAAAAAAAAGCATATTAACCTATTGATCTCGTAATTTGTTTTTTAATTCATGTCATGGCTTAAGGAGAATGTATTGAATAGAACATGATCAAATCTTTGCAACATGAGAGTACAATTGGTAGAAAGAGACTTGAAAAAGGAGTTTTTAGCTAAAAAGTACTTATTCTTGGTATGTATTATGATGACATTTTTCACTTTGATAAGCGCAACATAGATATGGATCTCTAATTTGAATTATAAGTCATCAATATTGAGAGAGAGAGAGAGAGAGAGAGAGAGAGAGATGTGACTTTGAAAAAGAATGGGAAGAGAGGAGATGATGGTGAAGTATGATGGGGACAAGAAAGATTATGGTAATTCGGATTGGTCAGTAGTTTCCACTAAGAAAAGCCAAGATTGGATTACAAAATCTAAGGTCGGTTTTGGTCTCTTTTGTGGAGAATCCCTTTTTGGCCCTCCTTATATTTTATTATTTAATGTCATAATTTCTTATTCACCTACTCAATATTCAGAATTCCATTATCAATCTCTCTCTCTCTCTTTTAATGCCTGCTTATGGATGGGTTGGAAGAAGTTTGGCGCTTCCTATTCGTACAGTTTTTTGTGTGGTAAATTAGATGATATAGTACCCTTTTGTTTTGTTTTGTTTTGTTTTTTTTTTTTTTTGTGTACATAAGGAAAGTACAACATACAAAATTTACTGGCAACTACAAAAGATTTTTAGGATCGGAGGACCTAGGTGAACTTATAAGTGGACGTACTAAATTATGACTTCTAGGCTGCTGACTGGAAGAGAACCCATGGGCACTTATAGGCCACTCTATCTCCTTACTCCTTGTCGATGTGAGACTGACCAAGTGACTATCATTTTTTTTTTTTGGCACACAATGAAAGTGTAACACGCAAAACTCACTGGCAGTTCGACCACAAAGGGCCTTCAGGAGGAGTGATTAGGTGGACCCATAAGTTGACCCCACTAAGTCACAACTTTCAGGCAATTGTTGACTGGAAGAAAACTTATTGACACTTCCTCACCCCCTACCGATGTGGGACTAGATGATATAGTACTTGCTTCTAGTAATATGTGTGTTTGAGATTTCCAGCAAAAAAACAAAACAAAACAAAACAAAACAAAAAAGAAAAATTAGGAAAATTACAATAAATAGCATATTTTGATACATTGATGGAAGAAAATAGTTTGTTCTCAAAAGGAAACAAAACAAACAAAATTTTTTCAAGATCTATACCCCTCCCTTGTTTGCCTATGCTTTTTTTCTATCGGAGTTGTAGTTCCTTTTCGGGCGAGGACAACTACTTCGTGATGCAGATCCCCACGAGGACTCATCGCGATCTCTCGACCGCCAAAAGCCTCCAAACGATGAGCAATTAATTATTCTCTCAAACCTCCAAAAGTCTTCACCTTTACCTCTTATAATCTAAGTCTAAATAGTACGCCTAATCTTATCTATAAGTTTCAGTTTTAAAATAAATAATACCAACTGGGGTTACTAGCTATCTATTTAAAACAGTACTAATCAACTATTATTCAAATATAGTTTTTAAGACTAAATCCCATCTTTTCATATAATTAATTCAGCTGAAAATATCATGAAAGTCCGCATCTGTACATATGGCACAATACGAACTGGTCAACTGGACGTGCCAAACCGATCGACTAGACAAGGCTTGATTGTACAATTCTATTTGATATACATCAATTTTAATACAGAAACAACTCGGTTCTAAAAGGAGTTTATGAGCTAGCAAAGAAACTCATCGGAAGTTAATCAAGCTCCAATAATTTACAATCAAATCAACTACAAGTCGATTTTCTACTTAATTATTAATTTAGGTTTTACTTGACTAAAACCCAAAGCTGCATAAGCTTTGTTTGGCGTTTAAGTTTAACTCCAACTAAACTGTACTTTTTCATCTCAGTTTTTGTTTTTTTCTGAAAAGTTAACAAAATTTATAACTAATTTTTGAAAAGTCATCTAATTTCAACTTAAAATTTTCATTTCAAACTGGTGAGCCAAACGCAAGCCGATAATAATGAAGGCATTTCTATTGAGCTTCCCTTTGGGCCCCAAAATTTCTATTAGGAAACGAGCATATATAGTTGCTACTTAGTATTGGGCTGATCAAGTACTAAATGTTGAAGGGAGTGACTAACAAAAAACGGCGAAAAATTCAAAAAATTAGAACCATGATGGGGATCTGTATCACGAAGGCCGAAGAAACAGTAGACAAATACTTTCCGACGGATCGAATTTTGGAAGTAGACAGTGAATTCAACAATCCTACGCTTGTTCAGAAATATATGGAAATTATTGTTTCAAGTTTCTTACGAAATTAGAGCTCAGAGTTAGATATTCTAAGAAAAAGTTAAACCTCTTACAAGCTTAGGGCTTGTAAGGAGAAGAGTTTTAAATTAAACAAATTTTAATAATTTCTAATTGGCTTTTACTTTCTTGGTTTGCTTGCTATTAGTCGTTCTTCTAGTTTTTATTTGTGCTTATTTCGGTTTTTAGTTTGTAAGATCATTTTATTTCATTTTTAATATTGTCTTGCTTACTTTAAAAAAAAAAAAACAAAAACAAAAAAAGTCAAAAAGAAAACGCAAAATGACTGTTGAAGTTGATCCTTAATTTGAGATATATTCAACTTTCTCTGTAAATTTTCTTGTCTTTTGGATTATTTTTCATAACTTACTAGCTTGTATAGTTACTTCGCACTAGATATTCTGAGACAAAAAGGCAACAAGGCTGAACCGCGAATATGTTTAATTAATTAGGAAGTTAATTTGTTGCTTTCATCTATACATGCCAATTATTCTGTGCCTTTCGTTTCACGTTTATGGTTTAGCTACTCTTTTTTAATTTTATCTCTGTCCACACACAGCTTTTTTTTTTTTTTTTTTTTTATAATTTATTTATTAATATTATAGTCACTATTCTCACCAAATAATGGCTACAACATTGTCATCATATCGGGGTCGTGATAATATTATATGGTGTATGTCCTTTTTTCATCATTGGTTTTTCTATATAAGTTTAAATTTATTAATATTATTATTTGTTTTTTTTTTTTTTTTTTGTAAAATATTCGTCAGACTAAAGTAGTCGGTCCACGTATTCACATCTATTGAAATGTCATATGAGCGACAAAACAAAAGTTTTCTTAGCAAGTACTGAACACGGATCGATGACCAAAGCTAAGCAATAATTCTATTTTAAATTCAGATTGAGATTTCTAACGAAGGTTAAACTAATAATAAAGAATGCAGAAAATTAAATTAGAAACAAATTATATTAATATTATTGAAAAAAGCAAGAAAATAATTATTTCACGGTTTTCGTTTCCTCCAATCGCAATGAGCCATGACAATGCATTTTTATTCCTTACAATAATCTGGATTTTTCCTACTAGATTTTACGAAAATGAGATTTGTAATGAGACATGTCTTTGGAATCTCTAGTCTTTCAGGATTAGATCTTGTTATTGACGGGTATAAAGATCTCCGTTCCATGGCTTTTTTTAGGGTTCTATTCTTTATATTTGCTTCTAATTTGGGTTTGCTTCGGAAACCGGATTTGCTTTTCTTCTTGAGCAGATTTTCCATTCTTCTTCTAATTTTCTTCTTCTTTTTTTTAATTAAAAAATTGAGGGGGAGATTTGGTTGTGAATTAGGATATGATATTAGTGAGTGTCATTCTAGATATGATGTATTATAATTTTTTAACATAAGTTATTCTCTCTTATCATTCATTGAAAGAATATTACATTATCTCTTCGTCGTTTTTTATCTATGCTACAATTTACAATCGTCCAACTTTTTTTGTTCCCTATTATATTAATCTTGATGTCAGTTGACTTCTCTCTTTTAATATTAAAAAAAGAAAAAGAAAAAAAGAAAAAAGTTGGAATCAACACGTAGATAGTAAAATCTTTAATTTAAGTTTAAAGTCATGCTTGTATAATCACTGCGGAAGCAATTTTTGTAATTAACTAATTCTTTAATAATATCAAATATATATTGATTATCAGGACTCAGAAAAACTAATTCTTTCCTTACAATTCAGCATTTTGTCGTTTATGACTAGTACATATATATAATAATTTTAATTAACGAATCCCTTAACAGATTAAATATAAAATTAATGAGAAAGACATGATTATACATAAACAACTTTAATGTTTCCTTCAACTTTAGTGGGTAAAAGTTATTGTTAGCTAAAGTTTATAATTAACAATGGGATAAGGAACCTTTTTCCCAACTATAAACAATATTAGATCTACAGTTCCCTAATCGACCCTAATATATATATATATATATATATATATCACTTTTTTTTTTTTTTTTGTAAAACACCTTATTAATTTGTATAACGTGTTTTTTGTTCAAACGTGCACAAATAATAGAGTTCACAGTAATTACAGTGAATATAGTCTCGCTAAGACCGAGCTAAATTCAGTGTTAAAAATTAACTGTACAAAGATATTATGTCATTTGAAATTTCTAAAAATAATTATGATAAAGTTATAAACTAAATTAAATAATAATAGTTTCCAGAAGCATAGACATGTAAAGTACATTGAGCAGTATTGAGTAACAAATACATAAATAATCTTTAACGCTCTTTAAAAGAGCAAATGGAGGTTTTCATCCCCACTTTCCTGTTTGTCACATAACAACCACGTGGTTGTCATGTTATTGTCATGTGATCAAATAAATTTTCTTTATTCTTTTTTTAACATAACATTCTTTAAAAGAGCAAATGGAGGTTTTATACAATATGTAGTAAGGGAAGCCCATCATATTTTGATGAGCCACCAAAGAACATAAATTTGGAGTGATGAACCATTAAATAGTTTCATCCAAGTTTGACTACATACGAAGCAAGTTTGTCAGCCATATGATTCATTCTCTGAAAATATAAGAAACCTAATGAATTATTTTGATGTAATTTTTATGGATCTAATGTGAAAATTAGAGAGAGAAAGAAGGAATTTGAAACTGATAAGAAATTGAGCTTCCATATTAAAAGATCAACTTAATAAGTAGAGTGATTCAATATTCTTATATGTCTGTTATTGTTATTATATGTTTTCAATGTAGGACTTGGGTATCTTTTTTTTACCCTTAACATGCTCCCGCAAGATAGTGCTCTCTTTGGAGTCATCAATCTTGCATTGAATGGATCGAACCGCTCGTTTGAGCTTGTTGGGCTCTGATACTATGTGAAAGTTAGAGAGAGAAAAAATGAATTGGAGACTGATAATGAATTGAGCTTCCATCTTAAAAGGTCAACTTGTTAAGTAGAATTGTACAATATCCTTACATATCTATTATTATTGTTATATGTTTTTGATGTGGGACTTGAGTTTTTTTTTTTTTTTTTTTTTTTTACCCTTTAACATCTAACACATTCAAAAACAGATACTGATTAATAATAAAAATACCTTATCTTTGAAAACCTGTATTAGTCAAAAATAAGATAGCAAAGGTTTTGAATTTCAAGATGAATGATATGTAATTAGCTGCAGGAGATAAAATAATAATTATAAAAAACAAAAAACAAAAAACAAAAAAACAAAACTGTACTGTGGATACTGGCTTTTCCAAATACAAGAACCGACAAATTGATGACGATGAAGATGCAGTACTCCCAAAAGAAAAGTCACCGGGTCCTAATTAAGGACGCAAGTAAAATGAAGTGAAAACAATATAATTCAGATAAAAAAACGTTTGTGTGTTTTTGTCTATATATATATATTTATATATATATATATCTCAATATGCATAGAGCCCCCAATCAAAAAGATTTTATATATATATATATATATATATCATTACTACAAAAGTTGGATTACACGATGGAAAATATACGACGATTTTTGTGAAACCGTCATTTTAAACAGGATTAAACGACGGTTTCAAAAAACCGTCGTGTAAACAAATGATTATATGACGGTTTTACAAAAACCGTCATGTAATCCACCGGATTACACGACGGTTATCAAAACCATCGTGTAATCCACCGGATTACACGACGGTTCGATCGAACCGTCATGTAAGCCGGTTTATGTGCGGATTTCAAAGCATGAAATTTGAAAATTTTCAAAATTTTTGGAGGATTACACAACGGTTTTTAAAAAAACGTCTTGTAATCCTCGGATTACACGACGGTTTTCATAACACGACAATCGTCGTGTAATCCTCCGAAAATTTTGAAAATTTTCAAATTTTGTGCTTTGAAATCTGCGCATAAATCCATTACTTAAATACACTTTTTCTCTTCATTTCTCTTCATTTTCATCTTCACCCTCTAGACAACTCAAAGTTTTCTCCTACGTACCCACCTCCTTCGCCCACCCGCCACCCCTCTTTCTTACAATCCGGTCATGCTGCCGCCGCCTACCACCTCTCTCTATCGGTGTGGCCGTGACTATTTTCCTTTAAAGAAAAGCAAGGTGACTTTCATATTGCTCAATTTCTTGTTTTCTAACAAAACAACGAACACATAATGCTTTAATAACTTGCTTGGAGTGTAATTTGTAGTGTTGTTTGAATGTTTTTTTTGTTGTTGCTCTTTGGAGATGAATGTTTTGTTCACGGTTTTGACACTTTACAGACATTTTTGAACATGGTTTTTTTTCCGCCCACCACATGCTCGATGTAATGTTTTTCATTACACGACGGTTTTGCCTCAAAATTGTCGTGTAATTGGGCTTAATTAAAAGAAATTTGTGACTTTTTTTGATTGATTGCACACATTACACGACAGTTTCGACTCAAAACCGTCGTGTAATGTGAAAAATTTTACGGCGTTTTGTTACTGTATTTCTTGATTCAACGACGGTGTTAACCGTCGTGTAATATTAAGATACCACGACAGTTATATAACCGTCGTGGTATCTTCCACGACGCTGGATTACACGACGGTTGTCTAACCGTTGTGTAAACTTTACACGACGGTTAATAATCGTCGTGTAATCCTCAATTTTTACTAGTATATATATATATATATATATATATATATATATATATATATATGGGGCTGTTAGTTAGCTGTACTATCCTATATTAGCTAAGTTACGCATAGATTATTTGCTTTACCTGCTTAATTGGTACTGATATCCACTAATTATAATTGTTGAAAAGGTTTGAATAAGATACCAAAGATAAAACATCAAATTCTAGTAGCTATTGGCTATGCATAACTCTCATAAATATAACGTTAGACGGAAGAGACCATACCTTATTAAATGAATAAATTGTTAATTGCTAATTTAAGCAATTTATATGTAATTACAATGCGTTAAAGATCACAAAGCTAGTTAGACAAGCAATTAAACTTAGATATGCATCCTGAATATTATCAGTTTATACTGACAAATCACTACCAAAAAAAAAAAGATTTTGTCATAACATAATTTTATGACATTTTTAGTCATAACATTTTTTTATCATGCTTTTAGTCAGAATATTTTTGTGTGACTAAATGTCACTTTTAGTCACAAGGTTTTGACTAATATACATTTAGTTATAAATTTTTATTGCGACTAAAACTTTTAACCATAAGGAATCACGGCGTGACTAAAACTTTTCCCATGACTAAAAATCTCGTGGCTAAAATATTGGTCATAACAAAATTTTGTGACTAATTACTTATTAGTCATAAGGTTGAGACTAAAATTGACATTTAGTTATACAAAGACGTTGTGACTAAAAGTTTTATAAGAAAATGTATAAAAAGTTTTTTTTTTTTTTTTTTTTTTTTGTAGTGAATGTAACATAGTAGGCGATTTTTTTCTTTTTTAATTTTTAAACTTAAGGTGAGGATTCTAACTCTATACCATATAATAGAGTCAAACATATACTTACAGTTAAGTTATACTTATTATGTGTAAATTAATAATGAATGGAACAACATTATTAATTAATGATCACTTTTCAGTAGTAATAGTTTTTATGATAAAGTGATCTCAATTTCCTTTAATTATTTATCAGTAGTATAATAGTTGTGGACCGTCATCTATGAATTAACATGTACGTGATATTTATACATACATATATAATAGTTAAATTGTTTTTTTTTTCCTTTTTAATTATATCCTAGACTTTTTTTTTTTTTTTTCCTACATCTATTCTCGTATTCATTCTCGTATTCCTTTAATTATAACCAACACGCAGAAGACATTTTCTAAAAAGTCAAAAATTTATTTGATTTTTTTCCACACACAAAATTACGTTACGCCAATCAGAAAGAGTGCATAAAAGAAGTTCCCGATGTTCTTTCGTAAGATCACTGGCTTAACTCATGTTTTTTTTACTATAACAATGAATTATTTGTTACATTAAATATTTTGTTATTTCACAATCAACAATCTTAATAATTCAATGAAAACACTGTCTTTAATCTAATTTTTTTTTTTTTTTTCGAAAATAGTAGATGTAATTCAGAAATAGATTACTCAATTGACTACATGTAAGGTTAAAGAAATATTCTAGGGATAGCTACTTCACCCTCCTATTTAATCTTTTCTTGTCTCCATTAAAGTGAAAAGGGTTAAAATTAACTCGAACTTAACCAATTACATATGTGTTGACAAATGTCATACATATGTAAAAGATAATATATATATTTATACGTACTTGTGTCTTATTAATTATAAGTTAAATTTCCAATCCTTTGTTGTTGTTGGTGGGTAATATTCAGGTTTTCAACACATCAAACATGTATAAATTAACCTTTATATATATATATATATATATATATATCACACATGTAACAATATTACTCACAGCAAAAAAAAAAGAAAAAAAAAGCATAAATAAAATTCAACTTTCCCGACTTTAAAAAAGAAAAGAAAGACAACATAGCAATCACTAAAACATTTCTTAATCATATTGTTTTGAATAAATTATTGTTTTGTTTATCCATTTAATTTTGGTGTTAGAGAATGGCTGCGTTTCCCCCACTTTCTCTCTCTTTATTTTTCTCTCTCTCTCTATCTGTTTCTCTTTATCTTTCCTTCTCTCTATCTTTCTCTCTTTCTCGTCCCCAGCCCTCCCTTTCTCTGCAGTACTCGATTCCTTTTGATTTTCTATTCGTTCTAGGGTTTTAAATTATGGGTCTCTCATATTATAATTAATCCTTAAACTTACTATACAATTAAAAACTTTAATCCTCTTTTTTTTTTTTAACTAATTAAAATATTTTTTTTTTTCGTGTGTTCTGTTTCCCTTTAGCTTCCATCTAAAATTGGTGTATGGCTGGCTTAGACTTAGGCTCAGCTTCTCGCTTTGTTCAGCACCTCCAACGCCCTGATCTCCACCTTCAAATCCCGCCTGATTCCGATGATCACCATGAAATCAGCCGTAACAACGGCCACTTTTCCGGCACCGGCGGAGACCGTAACCACGCCGATGATGACAACAACACCGCCGGACTCGACCTCGTGACGCCGAGCCACGGCATGGGAGACGTCGTGGCCCGCCGCCCCCGGGGTAGGCCAGCGGGGTCGAAGAACAAACCTAAACCGCCGGTCATCATCACCCGGGAGAGCGCCAACACCCTGCGAGCCCACATCTTGGAGGTCAGCAGCGGCTGCGACGTGTTCGATTCGGTTGCTGCCTATGCGCGGAAGCGGCAGCGGGGGATCTGCGTGCTCAGCGGCAGTGGAACCGTCACAAACGTCACTCTCCGGCAGCCAGCGGCGGCCGGCGCCGTCGTCACCCTACACGGAAGGTTCGAGATACTGTCCCTGTCGGGCTCCTTTCTGCCACCGCCCGCCCCACCCGGGGCAACGAGCTTGACCATTTTCTTGGCCGGCGGGCAAGGCCAAGTCGTCGGAGGGAATGTCGTCGGCGCACTGATTGCTTCAGGTCCGGTCATCGTCATCGCGTCGTCGTTCACCAACGTGGCGTACGAGAGACTGCCGCTGGAAGAGGAGGAGCCGCCGCATCAGATGCAGCAGCAGCAAGTCTCGCCGCCTTCTGGCGGTGGAGGAAGTGGCGGCGGTGGCAGCGGAGTGAGCAATAACCCGTTTTCGGACCCCTCGGCGGGGCTTCCTTTCTTCAACCTTCCGCTGAATAACATGGCCTCGCAGATGCCGGTCGACGGTTGGGCCGGAAACTCGGCGGCGTCAGGGCGACAGCCTTATTAGGGCACAAACGACCGCGTTTTCAGGTGTTAGGGCACAGACTCATGAGGTCAGACAATTATTATATTATCTACTAGACTAATCCATCCACATATTATTACTTGTACAATTAATTAGTTACTTTCCTCTCTCTTTGATCTTGTTTCTCATCATCCAAAATATTCTGTTGTTTTAAATTCGTAGCTTTCTCTTTTTGTTTAAATTCTGAGAAATGCTTTTTTTTTTTTTTTTTTTGGGTCGTCTGTTATAATGAATTTGATGATGATAATGATTCCATGATATGTATTTGTGTGTGGGGAAAATTAACCTTATTTTTTGTTAATTGAAATTAAGATTTCAGCAGCTTGGTATTTGATGCACTTCCTCATACAAATCAGATTAGGCTTCTAACTTTCCTTTTACTAAAATATTGGCTCAATATTTTCTTGTATCTTTTACTACATAATAAATATAATAGGTTATATAAAGTAGGATGTCTGCTAAGTAGTTATATTATTTATTGAACTCAAACAAAAATTATTAATGTATTTGTATATTATTTATCTAATTGTTATTAAATAAATTCCAAGGGATAGGAAATTTAGTGATGTACTACTCCTATGAAGTATTAAAAAAAAAAAAAAAAAATTGAAGGACAACGAAGCTGACTTAACTTTAGGAATTCTTTTGGAAATAAATTAGTCTTCAAATCCCAGAGAGAGGACATAAAATATGGGTTAAGGGTGTGCTCCGCGTGGCTTTCTAATCTCTTTAGAATTAGCTGTATATGGACATTATAATTTCCTGTCATGTATTTTTATTTCCTTTAGTTATCCGATAAATGGAGTTTTATTATTTCCCGCATTGGTAAATATACTCTAGCTCTCTACGGAGTTTGATCATCATCATATATATTAGAACATTCTGAGACTAATCTGTAGAAGCGTCTCATTAATATCAAAGCAAGTCACCACTTTCTAAATAAAAGAAAAATAAAAATAAAAAGGAAAAATAAAATAAAATAAAAGGAAGAAGAAAAGAACCAATAGTTAATTAAAAGCAAATAATTGATGTTAAGAGATCTACTAAAGTTTCTTACTTCTTTCCCTGGTAATGGTATACAAAAACATTGGATTAATATCATCACGTGACTGAAGCCGCTGTTTTTATTTTTATTATTATTATTATTTTTATTATTGGAAATAGCGTAGGGAACTGATGATATTCCACCGGTTAGCTGATCAATTTATTTTGTTGTCTTGTTTAATAAGATTTAGCTTTGGAAAGTTTCATACGTGTTGGTAACATTTCGTATATTCTCATGATTTGTAGTGGATCAGCTAACACTGGAAACTTGTGGATTAAGTGTGCAACAAACATCTTTATAATGTAACTTTATATATTACTAAACATATATATACACACACGTGTAATAACATATAATATATTCTGAAAATAGAGAATTTTGGAAACCCTATTTGACACCTTATACGACTAAAACAAATTAACGAACTAGTGCATGCATAATTTGTTCCATCAGTTAGGGAATATATATAATTAGTAGGGGATCTTTTTGTATATTAATTTCTTAATTACTTGATGATTTTGTATTGTAATTGGTGTACTTCCCTTGTCCCAATAAATTATGTGATCTAGATATATGCATGTATATTAAGCAAAACTTGTTTTCGGAATCCCATTGGGGATTAACTTATGTACCCCATAATATTATTTGTCAGTAAATTTGAGTGATTTAATTAGCATGCTTGTTGCCAAAAATGTAAAATTAATTAGTAGTGATCAGCCATTAACTCAATCTGCTTTAAAATACCGATTACATGTGGTACGTGGGGGAGTAATATTTGTGATCAAACCTTACATGTCTAAACATAAATGTTATTATTAACTAAATCAGTCAGTATTCTCTCTCTCTCTCTCTCTCTCTCTCTGTATAGATATATATATATATATATATATATCTTAATGTACTGTGATTAACCGACCAATTTGTGCTTATTAGGTCGTACACACATAAGACGGTCAAAAAGTTTTAACTCTTCGAACTTGTGATCGTTTCATGATTGCCATATTATAGTATTCATCATTGATCCTTATCAAGCTAGTAAAATTGTTTTGTAATAACTACAACATGAAACGTAATAATAGTTATACCAATTAAAAATATGGTGTTATTCAACCACAAACGCACAGATATTGTAATTAAATAATATATCTTGTACAAATTACTGTATATATGTCGTACATGCGCATACTCGTATATTAAATACATGCATGCATCTAGATATTTTTAGTGAATAAGTTACATATCAAAATTTATTAGTGTAACCATATGTATTTGTTTTATATATTCAAGCATATATAGGAGTATGGTATTGGTAAGAGTGGCCGGGATAGATAAAGGGAGAGATCCCAAGTTCAAATATCCTTAAAACAGCTAGCTAATTACAATCTATGTATATGCATATATTTACTATATTTATATGTGTGTGTGAATATATGATGATCAATATATTGGAGATATATGTTCTATGAGATAGAACAAGCATTTGGGTTTTCATCGCTGAACAATTGAGGAGCATAGACATAGTGAATGAAATAGGGAGCATTTCCTTCTTTAGCTTTAACTTCCACTGCCTTTATTTCTTCCTTCACCTCTACATTCTTCGTTGAAGAGTCTGAGGATTTTCCTTCATCACTAACTGCTAATTTCTCCTTCTCTTTCTTAATTTCCTCCTTGATTATTTGCACTTTCTTTTCTTCCTTTTTGTCAGCTACAATCTCTGCATGTTTGTGAACCTTTCCTCGTAGGAAGGAAGGATGTTAGTTTCTCAGGCTCAATGGTTCCATCCACCGTTAGAATTTGTGATTTCATATCTGTCTTAACATTGTGAATACCTGAAAAATCCAAAAATTTATAATGCTCAACACACTTGGCTTTTTTTTTTTTTTTTTTTTTTTTTTTTTTAAAACCTAATGTAGACGATGAGATGAGACAGTTGACATCACCTCCTAGTAAAATCATCTCACATCAAGTCTCTTACTCAAATTTGTTAGCTGCTTCAGCTTTAGTCACTCGAATTTTTTATGTTCCTTTTTGTTTCTCATCAAACAAATAAATGATCAAATAATTAAAAATGTTAAAGAACGCAACAAAAAGTCTGAAAAAGAAAAAAGAGAAATTCTAGAAGGTGAAAATAGCAAAAGTAGTATTGAAAAAGATTGTCTCTTAATCAAAAAAATTAAGAGTACTCATTAGAACCCTCTAACAAAACTTGGAAAAACTTGGTAGAGGAAAAACTTGGTAAATATAACGTATTCTATCTTATATACGCAACTTGAAACTCCTCCTACTCAATCGCAACCCTCAATAAACATTAGTCTATAATAGTAAATTAACTATATACATAATTTGTATTCATACCGTTTTGCGCTAGCAACTTCTTCTTGAGGTCTCTCGCACATTGGTCGCAATGTATGTGTACTTTCACTGATGTTGTCCGCGAAATTGCCTTCAAATTCAAAAATAATTTTTTAACACATGTTTCAGATTTTAACATTTCATTTCGCGAACAATACATATTATATAGTACTTCCAATTTTAATTTTATCTATTTATTTGTTGAGTTCGTTGGATGTGAATCATGATATAATATTTGTGTATTGTAGTATTTTCAGACACATGGAGATCATTAATATGTCAAGCAAAATATTTATAAATTACAAGAAATCACAGATTTTAAACTTTTGTACGGTTAAAAATTGGTCATCAGACAGAGAGAGACTAGACATAGGAATACTCTATTAAAATGTGTATATTGATTGCGTTAATACATCTAGGAAAAGGTGACTACAAACAGAAAATAGAAAATATTGTTATTGTTAATATTGAGTTATCTATATTGTATGGGCTTGAAAAAGGAAAAGAGAATATATACTTGCATTGAAAATAACGCTGTAATATATGACACAGGAAATGTACATTAATATACTCACTGGCAATCAAGTTGCAAAAGTTGGGTTAAACAACCAAAGGAAATAATTTTAATAAATCTGAATGTCGGTGGACATGATATACAGGTCTAACATAGCTTAACGGTAATTTCATATCTGATTGTATCATAAAGTGTAAAGTTTAAATCCTTCTCAAACTCAGGAAAAAAAAAAAAAAATCTTTAAGGAAAAAAACTTAATTAAATATTTATTTATTTATTTTAATATGAAGTCAATTTCATGCACATGTTTCACTTATATGAATAAAGAAAGACTCCAACACTGTTCTAATTGGATTAATTTAATTGGGGTAAAAAGAAAAAAAAGAAAAAAAAAAAATTCGTGCATTTCCACGAGGTCTGCTGGGGAATTCTTAATTAAACCTGCAGGGTTGGTAACGAAAATTAGTTCCATTTAATATAATGAAATTGATTAATCAGTTAATTAGCACCCTTATAATCATGCAGGGACTTCCAAGTGTAAAAGGATAAAGAGAAACGAACAAAAAGGTTAGTTATTTTAGAAAGATTTGTATTGATAATTCCAACCTGGAGCTTACCTAAGCCAGGACATACATAAGAAAAGGAAAACATATTGATGATCAAGAACAGATATGGGCCAATTTGAAGAGCTTTTACTTTTTATTTCTAGTCAGTATAAAAAAAAGAAACAAAAGTTGCAATTTTCAAGTAAATGTTTGAAAACCACACTTTTAAAAGAGCTATTTAAGTCAAAATAATTTAAAGATGTCTAATAAATAGTAAAAAGATTACACTAATATATGATGTATAAATTCTGATATAAGTTTTAAAGTCTAGTCAAAATATGATTTTTTTTTTCTAAAGTCATAATTTTTTGTTTTGACTAGAAACTCTCTGAAGGCCATAAGATTTTCTGATAAATCACCAATACAATCCTGAAGCAGCTTTTAAGAAGCTCCACAAAACAGGAATACTAATCTTTGGTTCAAAAAAGAAAAAAGAAAAAAGAAAAAAAGAAAAAAGAAAAAAATGAAAGAGAAACAGATCTATTATTTAACTCATCCCAAAAAAGAAAGAAAGAAAGGAGTAAGAGGGTCTCAATAATCCGAGAAATTATTGTCCAGAAGTTTATTTTTTTTCCCCGCAATTCAAGCAAATTGCATGTAGTTTTCAAAAGCAATTGGGAAAGAGCATGAGGTGAGGCTGATAATTAAGATGATTATTTGTTGAAAATTTTCTAATCAGCTCAGGGGCTAGTTTTATTTGCTGAAAGATGTTTCTTCCGATTTAAAATTTTTTTGCCGTCATCCCTTTAGAGAATCAGTACTGGTGTTATCTCACCCAATTCAATGAGGAATCCCAGCCTGAACCATTAATCAAACGAAAATAATTTTATAATATACCAAATAGGCATTTTAAAATGGGGTTAGGAAGTATCGAATTCTGAATGCATATTATGTTATAAAAAGAGGATAAAAAAAGACATTCCTATAATTACACCAGAAAAAATAGATATATTTAAAAATATATATATATATATATATATATATTATCAACATACTTGTTTGGTTTCCTTGATCTCTTTCTTATTCTCTGTTTGGATAGCATCCTTGATCTGGGGTTTTGGTGATATCAGTTCAATCTTGTTCTTGCTCAATTTCTCGATTCGCTTCTGGACTTTGATTGGATCGAAACTGCCTTTTGCCTTAATTTCACCTTTCTCCATGTCAACATCCACATTCTGAACAGCTGCCGTAAATTACAAAGTTCAACGTTTCTTATAACTAATGTTCCATTAGGTCATTATAACTGCAAAAAAGATATATATATATATATATATATATTTACATATTTATATAGTGACAGAGAAGGGACAATATTTATTACCTTGGTTTAAAAAGAAAAAAAAAATTGTAATTGCGGTACATAATATGGGGGATTATTTATGAGAGGTGAGGTGAAAAACATATATACCTAAACACATTATAAAGGGGTATATATTTTATTTACCTTGAGCACGTAAAAGAGGGCTCTTGATGTCAAGTGCACATTGCAGGCAATGCAGGTTTGCTTTGTAAACAGCGGTGATTACTCCATCTTCTTTCTCCTTCTTTTCCACTAATTTCTTATTGCCGCCCTCTTTTTCCTTAGCAATAATCTCAACTTTTTCTGCCATTTTTTATAATTTGCAGCAAAATGCAGATGAACTAATGGAGTTGGGGAATTGGTGGAGAATGGGGAAACGGAGTTATATAATTCACTCAAAGGAAATAAAAAAAATTTTTTTAAAAAAATTTCCTTTAGGGGATCATGTATATGTGCCAGATCTGATTAGAAATGGCTTATAATTAATAATAATGAACTTTTGATTTATAATTAATATTCAAAGCAAGTTCTTTAAGCTGACTAATTCATGGTTATGCTGGTTGGACTTTCTGCCTCCTTTCGAAACTTGCGCTAGTGGAGAAAATTGATTTGACATGTACTAAGTTTGCTTTTAGCTTAATTTAATTTTATGGTTAGAAATCAAGGTAATCGAGGAATAATCTCTCATTATTCGTCGACTATGTCGGTAATTTATCAGTCCAATTATTCATTACACGGCTCACATTTAACTAGATTATTTAAAAACAATCATTAATTAGTTGAAAGTCTTAAAAAAAAAAAAAAAAAAAAAAGACCGAAAAATGGTCGCTTTTCTTAAAGATTTAACAGCCATTTGGGAAAATTGTCAATGAGTCTCTTGATATTTAATTCCAGTAAAAAAAAATTTCAAAACTGTAATTAAGGGCTTGTTTGGCAACAAGTTCTGTTGAAACTAAACTGTACTTTTTTCATTATGTTTTTTGTCTTTTTCTCCAAAAAGTTGTTTGTCTTTTCTGAAAATTTAAAAAAATTCAAAAAAATTTACTATTTAAACTTACAAATCTTAACTCAAACTTACATACCAAACACCCCCTAAATGTTGTACTTTCGAATGCAAATGCAAAAAGTGACAAAAATAGCAAGAGTTTTTCCTGCACTCTGAAATTTTCAAAAAATCTCGCGCTATTCTAAAAAACAAAGCTAATTCTACAATGTAGGCAACCAACTTTTCCCATCAATTGGGTAAAACATTTTGACCATTCGATTAGTTTTGAATGGATAAGATTAAAACGATTTACCAAATTAACTATAGAACATCTCCATTAGATCACATCAAAGAAAATCCAAAAAAAAAAAAAACCAGAAGAACAGGGTCTTTTGAACTCGGCGGCCACCCATCCGACATCGTCACGCCGCCTACCATCGCTGAGCGGCCCACTGCCTGAATGCGACCTCTGCTACCATTGCCGACATCGGAAGCGAGAAGCCGTCCACCGTGGGTCGCACGAATCCATCCACCCTTCGCCGATTGTCCAGATTTAGCATAGATCCGCCGCCATGGGGACAGCAACTACCCCCACTCCGATGGTTGGTGGAGGGAGTTGCCGGATTTTTCTTTTCGTTTCTCTGACAGGAGTTTTTTTTCTCTATGGTAGTGTCTGCCGGATTTTCTCAGGTTGCCGGATTTTTTTTGGTTTATCTGACTGGAGTTTCTTTTTCCTTTGCATGGCGCGAAGTGCGGCGACGGCATCGGTGACGACATCGCGCGCTCGCCTGCCGTTTTCCAGATCCGCCCTTGACGGCCCTTCTTCGCACCATTGATGGCCCAATGTGGGCGGTGGTAGCTCGCAAGGCCGGCGAGCTTGCGATTGGGCAATGGGTGGCTTGCGAGGCCGGCGAGCTCGCGATTGGGCGGTGGGAGGCTCGCGAGGCCGCCGAGCTCCCGAGGTGGGGGATGGGTTGCTCGTGCTCACGCTGGAACTCGTCGACCGAGAAGTCACGGGCTCGCAGACCTCCTCTAACACCTCCGACGACTCATTTGATGCGGCGGCGCTTGACATAAGCAACGGTGCTGCCGGCGGACGACGATGGCCGGAAAGATTTTCTGCGTTTTTTTTTTCTCCAGAAACTTTTTTCTTTTCTTTCCTGATTTTTCCAAGTGTGATTGTGTGTTTTGATTTTAGAATAGTGTTCGTGCAAACTTTTAATCTCAACCGATTAAAGATAATGCAGCGATCAAAAATTTTTACCCCATCAAAATAATGAGATGTCATTGTAAAACTCCCCAACAAAAACAAAAGCATTTGTTTACCAAATTCCTTGTCTCGTTTTCTATCAACTCCACCACTACTGCCCCATATTCACCATTTTTTTTTTTTTTAGGGTAAAGTTATTTAATCCCATTAACACAGTAAAAATTCTATGTCCTTGGATTTAAATCCAATGATTAATAAGACTTAAAAGACCATCAAATTGAAATGTAACCTCACATATTATAAGATTTCCCAACCAAACTAATTAAAAAAAAAAAAAAAAAAAAACTGGTGAGAACTCCGGCGAGCAACCCTCGTTTTGTCCGGTTGTTCTCACCTCCCAAGTCCCAAACATAAGCCTAGTGAATCGTACGCCAAGAAATCGTTTGCCCCGGTGTTTGTACAGAGGAGATTGTTCACCCTGTCGCCCATGAGGGATCGTGTTGGAAAAAATGGTTTTAAACAATTTTGAGGATTCATTTTGAGGTCCAAATTTGAGTGAGACCCCCTTAGTAAAAATAACTGGTCTTGATGGATTTGTGTTCTCCGTTGCGAGGAGATCGAAATCATATATTCATATGCTCAAAATGGTATTCCGGTGAATAAGAAATTGATGCTCGAAGTATGCCCAATGGTATATAATTTTGTTGAAAAATTGCTTATATATGTGGAGTCTCACGTTGCTTAGGCATGAAAGCTTAATGGACTTTATAAGAATTTGCACTTGCCCTCGCGCGTTAGTGCATGATTAGCCAGCGTGGGCGAGATGCTGGAGGACGGCTGCGTAGAGTGGATGCCAAAATCTGCCGCCTTGCGAGTTTTTTCCAGTCCGGCGAACCACCACCTGCTGGATCCAAGTTCGCCGGCGGTGGGAGCTCCTCCCACGTCCCGAGCGTTAACTTCCATTTTTTTTTTAATTTGTTCTAATTTTTTTAGACATTAAATCGGGAGAGGCTGTGGTAGAGCCTCTCCCAGAATAACTACCGGTAGAGTTTTTCTTTTAATCGTTAGATTTAATTGAACGATTGATATATTATTGGTGTAACATAGTTACCATATACCTTACATCATATAAACTTTATCACCCTTATCTTCTCCATCACCGGCGACCTGCTCCCCGTCGCCGGCGACCACACCCCCTTTCTCTCTCTATTCTCCTCTCTCTCTCCCCCCTCTCTCTCTCTTCTCCTCTCTCCCTGCCCTCGGCGCCCCCCCCCCCCCCCCCCCCCACGAGAACCCCCCCACCCCCCTCTCTCTTTCTCTCTTCTCTCTCTTCCCCTCTCTCTCTCTTCCCGGCCGGCCCCCTGCCCCTAGCCTGCCCGGTGCCCCCCTCCCCTAGCGCCCCCCGCCCCGACGGGAACCCTCCCCCCTCTTTCTCTCTATCCTCTCTCTTCCCCTCTCTGTCTCTTCCCATTCAACCCTTATCTTCTCGGTCGCCGGCGACCTCCCGATGCCGGTGACCACACCCCCGGCCACCCCCTCTCTTTCTCTTCTCCTCTCTCCCCGCCCCCGGTGCCCCCACCGAACCCCCCCCCCCCGGCCTCCGACGGGAACCCCCCACCCCCCCCTCCCCCCCTCTACCAAGTTTTTTTTCCTCTTTTTCACTTACTTTGTTATAATATGGGTGGTGCCTACAATTCATCATGTGCACCCTCAATATATAGGCCATCCAATTCAATATCTGTGATTTAAAAAATGACTTTATCGGTAGAGACTCACAATGAGTCTCTACCACAGTTTTATCCCATTAAATCATATAGAGAAGATCTTATTTCACTTTGGTACACCTTCATTGATCCTTAACATCGGATCTTAATCGATGGGTAAATAATTTTTACTCCATTGGTGGGGTAAAAAATACGTCCCCCGCCATAGAATTGGCCTTTTACTAATTATTACTTTTTAAAATTTTTTTACGACAGTCTATGAATTTATATGTTCTGTAGAATTTATATATGGTACAATATCTAAAAGAGTGAAGCGAAAACGCTCTCGGGTTCCTTCAAAAAAAAAAAAAAAAAAAAAAAAACTCTAGTGTTTGTGCATTTTCGACCCAGACAAGCGTTTTGGTTTAAATGCTCTTTTTAGCCGTTTTTTATTTTTATTTCGGCTTGATTGTTTTTTCCTTGTTCTTTTCTTTCTTAAGATTAAATATCTTCATTTTGGTCTCTTTTTGTTATGACTACTCCCTCCAGCATATTATGTTTTTAAGTATTTTGTATTAAATAATTTTTCTCAAATATGACTCTATTTTATTTTTTATTTTTGGCAATCCTCTAAAATATTATTTTATTAGTGATTGCAAGTATAGCCTAATAGTAATTTCATACCTAACTCTATTATAAGCTATAGAGTTCGAATCCCTTGACCCGTAAGTTAAAATATATGTATTATTTATCGAATGTAAATGAATTATATTTAAAAATAAACATATTTCCTCAATTTGTCTACAAAAATTATTCTTCTCAAATGTGTTCAATTTTAAAAATCTTTCTCTTTATCAGGCATCCCCATCAAGTAGTTTCAATAACTTTCTTATTTCAAGTCAAGTAATATGAATCTTGTATCTAAATATTCATAATGACGAAATTAAAGAAATAAAATAAGATCCATATTAATACTTTTTTTTTAAAGATATTTTCAGTTTTTATAGTATTTAGATATCATAGTTCTTTTTCAATTTACATCTTTATCAAACACACATTTCTAAACATTCACTCATGTTTAAGGAAAAAAAAAAATTTCTGAAACTCCAACTCCAACTCCAATTGGTGTTTGAAACATGCCCTTAATATAAGTAACCATGCCTATGAAGGATGCCCGTTTGGTCGTTCATCTATTGAACATTGTAAATTAATATGACAAGTTTCCCATTTTGTTTTTTTGGTAAATAGACAATTTTTTTTTGTTTTTTTTTGTTTTTAAGCTTTGGGATGAACTTAATAAGCGTGATTCAGGCTATTGAGATTGACATTTTATGGAGCTTACTGGTCGAGTTGAGACACATTATATATAAGATCAAGTTAACGTCAATCGTTTTCTTATTGTCCGGGTGCATGATGAATGAAGGCATGGTTTTGGTGCCCTCCAAGATACTCATTCTTTCAATGCATATCTAAAATTTCTCCTGCTTTTTATTTCATTTAATTTTTTCCCCTTCTGGTAGTGCATCCAAACTTTCAGTCCTGTCTTGGTCATTAATAGCTTCTGCCTTTAAAAATTAATAGGATTATAAGTGGATTTTTTTTTTTTTTTTTTGAAATATTTATAAGCGGATGTTTGGAGCGTGCACATTGGAGTTTTTCAAATATTTATTTTTTTTCTTTTTCTTCAAACACTACAAAAAATAAAATTCTTAGTCACAACAAAAATTGTGACTAAAAATACATTTTGTTGGGACTAAAACTTTTAGTCTCAATAAAATGTTGTGATTACATCTGTCACCAAAAAATCCGTGGCTAAAATTGAGTTGTGACTAAAAGTGACATGCACAATAAATTGATTAATTTGCAACACTAAAATTCATATCAAGATTTCAAATCATTAAACTGGGAATTCTTCTTTTATATTCCGAATTTTAATAATGTAATACTTCTTACACAGAGAACTGAGTAATATTAGACAACTAATCACCTAGTGTTAGGGTGGTTGATTTGCCCAAAGAGTCTCAATGACACTTGATTGAGCTCTAACAACAAAATAACAACCAATTGAACTAAAGCTAGACTAATCTTACCCTTGACAAAAAAAAAAAAAAAAAAAAAAAATGGTTTTGTGAGGAAAAAAAGAAAACGTGCAAGTATGGACATATTTGAGGAAAAAAACCATGCGTTATATCTTTCACCTGTTAGGCATACCTGTAACATGTTTCAAAACCATGCGTTATATCTTTCTGATGACTTGACTATGTAACCAAATAGTCGTATCTATAAACTAATCAAAACAAAGTTTTCATGCATTGCCCAATAAAACTAAACCTGCAGGCATAAGAATTACCATTTGACATACTGAACAACATCCATCCTCATTGTCATTGCGGATATCTTGCTTGCAGAACTAATCTCAACAACATGTTGCTCATTGCAATGAAATCGATTTTGTTCAATTAGTTGAAATAAAATTTTGGAAAATAATTAAACTCCAAGCCAAGTACCAAAAACGTGAACCTACGATTCTATAAAGATCCTAGATTCTTATTCAAAAAGATTTAAGCAAGTTGTTCATAAAAACAAGTTAAAAGCACATAAAATTTGTTCAGAAAATATTAGTATTCACCTGATAAGTGTCTTAATAGCCAAAACATGGTTTCTGCCCCTGTCATCCATACACTTTTGTTCCCCAACATGTTCAGAAAATTATTTTTAAGGAGCGCGAGAGAAATATTGACGAGGCAAATTTTAAAATTTAAGAATATTTTTGACAAAAAAAGATTTTACTGAGCTAACCCAATGTAAATTTAATTAGAAGATATCTATGAGAAAATGATAATTGAGAGGACCGAGGAAAATAAGAAAACGTGCAAGTATGGACATATTTGAGGGGAAAAAAAATTCAATGAAAATTAGGGAAAAATGGTTTTGTGAGGAACACTTTTGATATAATAATTTGGTAGAGGACTATACGATTGAAAATATTTAGGTGGGGACACGTTTTTAAAAAGTTATTTTAGTGGCATAACTGAAACATATATATATATATATATATACACACACACACATATATATATATTTTTTATGACACTTTTGATATATTAATATTTTAGAATTAACGATGGAGTTGATGCCCAAGAAAACATATGATGTTAAAGATTTTATCGCAATCTAAACAAATAAATTTTGTTTCATTGTACTTTTATGTGTATGTAAGAGTGATATTTAGTGTATATTATATAATTTCATGATTATTTATGTGACTTTTAATATTGTATACTAAAAGTATTGTAAACAATTATAAGTATACTGTATTTTATATCATAATTGAGTAACGTAAAAAAAGGATCATTTTTTTTTGTTTATAAATTAATTTACGTATATTGCCTAGTATATATTTCTATTTAAAATTGAAATATATATTTATTAATTGATCTTAATTTCAATGGAAACATAGGGAATAAATTGGTGTATTTTCAGTATAATCACTTAAAAAAGGGTTTTATTTTTCCTTAATTGACTTGGCTTAAATTTAAAAAACAAGGGATATATAATGGTAATAATTTATAGAAAAATGGTTTAGAAAATTATAAAACACATTTTAAAATAAGTATATTAGTTAGAGAATAATATTTAAGGACAATATACTAAAAATTGTCTGTTACAAATAATTAATTAAAATTTGCATATTTAATTTATAACTACTAGCACGATTAATCTCTATTTTGAATGGGACGGTCTTACCAGGATTGTTCACTACTACAAAATGCATATTCCACGACGGAACTTCCATGACCGTTTTTAAAAAGCGGTCGTGGAAAGTATGCAAAAAACACGACACAGAACAGGATTTCAGAAAACCGTCGTGGTTGCCAAGCGCTTCCATGACGGTTTTTGAAAACGGTCTTGGAAGCCTAAGCTTCCACGACGGTTTCCAAAAACCGTAGTGGAAGTAGAAGCTTCCACGACTGTTTTGGGAAACCGTCGTGGAAACTTAGACGTTCCATGACCGTTTCTGAAAAACTGTCGTGGTATGTCTTGCATTTTAAAAAAATTTGTTTTTCAAAATTTCACGTGAATCCGCTCCTTTTTTTTTTAAATAATAAAAAAATACGACATATCACGACGGTTTTTGACAAAAACCATCGTGGTCGCATGAATCCGCCACTTTTTTTAAAAAACAATAATAAAAAAAATACGACATACCACAACCGTTTCTGAAAAACCGTCGTGGTATGTCTTGCATTTTAAAAAAATTTGTTTTTCAAAATTTCGCGTGAATCCGTCACTTTTTTTTTAAATAATAATAAAAAACTACGAAATACCACAACGGTTTTTGAAAGTATGTGGTGCATTTAAATTTTTTTTTTTTTCTAAATGTAGCTCGAATCCGTCACTTATATATATAACCCTCATTCCCTCCACAGTTTCACTCACGCACCTCTTTCACTCTCGTCTCTCCAAACTCTCCTTCGAAACCCATCTCCTTTGCCGTGACCCCTCCTTCCATTTTCTCTTCTACCTCGCCTTCATTCTCTCTCGGCCCCTCCCTTTCTCCATCGCCTCTTAGCACCACCGGCCGCAACTCCACCACTAATTCTCTCTCGGGCCTCTCCCTCTCTCTCTCTCGCCTCTACTCGCCGCCGCGACTCCTCCCTCCAATCTCTTCCTCGAAACCCATCCTCCGCCGACTATCCCGCTATGAAGCCAACCACACCCACGGCTGTATTCTTGGTAAGTCTCTCTCTCTTTTGTTCTATCTTGCACCACACATATTATGGAAGTTCATTTGGTTGATTGTAAACGTGATTTTGGGTTTTTGTTGACTGTGTTTGTGATTTTGGGTGATTGTTTTCTTGAAAAAAGTTTTGAATGTGTTTGTTATATTTTTACATATCACATGTTTGACAAAATGCCCGTTTGATTAAATTGTGTGATTTTTTACGTGTTTGGGTTCGCTTTGAGTTTTAGATTGATTTAAAATGTTTGGGTGAGGATTAGGTTTGAATTGTTATCCAAAAAACCGTCGTGGTAGGTAAAAAAAAAATTTTGGGTAAATTTTTTTTTTTTGGTGGAATGGCCTACCACGAGGGTTTTTTCAAAAAACGGACGTGGTAGGTCACCTACCACGACGGTTTTTTCAAATCCATATTTTCGATTGCTTCTATTTTGTTTGACCTTAGTTTAATTTAATTGCTTAATTTAGTTGCTTATTTCATTCCCTTTTAATTTTGATAGCTTAGATAAAATTGAGTGATTTTAATTGCGGTACTTAGCTAGTTTCTTAATTTAAATCTCTGTGGGACGATACTTGACATTTTGTCACTTTATTACTTGTGGCGATTCATTCACTTGCGAGCACACATGAAAATAGACACGCAACAAATTTTTGGGGTTGTTGTCGGGGATTGAAAATTTTATTAATTCTAGTTAATATTGCAACCAAGTGATTTGGTTTTAATTTAGGCGTTTCTTTTATTTTAATTGTTTTATGCTTGTTAAATTTGTGTTTGTGATAGGTCATGTGAGGAGCTTAAAATCCCAATCTAGTGCCACTTGATCCGGAAATTGAAAGGACTCTTCGAAAGATACGGAAGCGAAAGAAGAATAACGAGAGTCAAGCTATGGGTGATCAGGAGAACAATAATAATTAACAACGGCCTTTTAGGGACTATTTCAAACCCGTTGTGAATGACAACTATTCGGGAATTCACAGACAAGCTATCAATGCTAACAACTTCGAGTTAAAGCCGGCTCTTATCAACATGGTACAACAAAATCAATATGGGGGATTATCACATGAGAACCTGAATGTTCATTTGGGGACTTTCTTGGAGATTTGTGATACCGTGAAGATGAATGGTGTTTTGGAGGATGCCATTCGTTTGCGCTTGTTCCCGTTCTCTCTTAGGGATTGAGTGAGGGGTTGGTTACAATCAGTGCAACCCGGAAGTATCACCACTTGGGAAGACTTGGCTCAATGATTCCTCATCAAGTTCTTTCCACCATCGAAGACGTCTCAATTGCGTATAGAAATTGCTCAATTTCGGCAATTGGATTGCGAGCCTCTTTATGAAGCATGGGAGTGGTTCAAGGACCTCATTCGGAGGTGTCCACAACATGGGTATCAAGATTGGTTTCAAATCCAATTGTTCTACCATGCGTTGAATAGCCAAACAAGGACCATTGTTGATGCGGCGGCTAGTGGTACCTTGTTGTCAAAAACCGCCGAGGAAGCTTAACAAATGTTAGAGGAAATGGCACCCAACAACTCTCAATGGCCTAATGAGAAATCATCAACAAAGAAAGTTGTTGGAATGTACAAAGTAGACCCGTTGGTTTCTCTTGCGGCACAAGTTTCAGCCTTGTCTAGTCAAATTTCGGCATTGACCACTAGAGAAGCTTAATCAAGTCAAGAATCGGTGATGGTTGCTAATGCTTCTTATGTTGGTGATGGAATTGATCAAGAGCAAGTTCACTTTGTGAACAACCGGAACTATAATTACCGGCCCAATAATTTGCCTACTTACTAACATCCGGGACTTCGTAACCATGAGAACTTCTCTTATGGTAATCCTAGAAATGCTCTACAACCGCCACCGGGATTTCAACAACCAATTGCCGAGAAGAAGCCATCGTTGGAAGACCTCTTGAGTATTTTTATTGTTGAGACTAGAGGAAGATTCAACAAAGATAAGGCGAGACTTGATAATATAGAGACACATTGTACTAACATGGGGGCAACTATGAAGTCTCTTGAAGTTCAAATTGGGCAACTTGCAAACTCCATGAAAGGCCAATCATCCGGAAAGTTTCCAAGCGACACAAAGACTAATCCTAAAGACCATTGCAAGGCTATCACTTTGAGGAGTGGAAAAGAAGTCGAAGCTCCCAAACCTCGAGAAGCTCAAACTAAAGAAGATGAAGTCATAGTGGAGCAACAAAAAGAGAAGGAAGCCCAATTATATCTCTTTTCCGGAGAATCCCCCAATGATTGCTTCCCCATTACCATTTCCTCAACGGTTCCAAAAGAAGAAGTTGGATACCCAATTCTCTAAGTTTCTTGAAATTTTCAAGAAAACTCATATCAATATCCCTTTTGCGGATGCATTGGAGCAAATGCCAAACTATGCAAAGTTCATGAAGGATATTATATCAAAGAAGCGAAAGTTGGAAGACTATGAGACGGTGAAGCTCACAGAGGAATGTAGTGCGATTCTTCAAAGGAAGTTACCCCAAAAATTGAAGGATCTTGAAAGCTTTACTATTCCATGCACTATTGGTAGCTCTATGTTTGAGACGGCCTTGTGTGATCTTGGTGCAAGCATCAATCTTATGCCACTTTCTGTTTTCTGGAAATTGGGACTTGGTGAAGTCAAGCCAACTACCATTTCCTTGCAAATGAAGGATCATTCTCTCACCTGTCCTAGGGGAGTCATTGAAGATGTTTTGGTCAAAGTTGATAAGTTCATCTTTCCAGTGGATTTTTTTGTTCTCGATATGGAGGAAGACTGAGAAATCCCAATAATTCTTGGTCGTCCATTTCTTGCTACCGGGTGAGCTTTGATTGATGTGCATAGTGGGAATTTGAAGCTTCGGCTTAATGATGAAGAGGTCAAGTTCAACATCTACCATACCTTGAAGTTTCCAGAGGAAATGTCTACTTGCAACCGGATAGAAGTGATAGGTTCTTGTGTGAAGGAGTTCATTTGTGATATTTTGCATAACGACCCTGTGGAGCATTGCCTATTGAATTCTTCATCAATGATGGATTCGGTGAGGAGTACTATGCCAAAGATGAAGGTGTTGTAGACTATGTTATAGCTCTTGAAGCTTTACCTATTGAGGATCCTACGGCCCAAGTGGATAATCTTGATCCGGTGACTATTCTTGAAACTTCTAAAGATTCATTGGATGTTTCTCATCTCACAATGGGTTGGTTTTGAAGCAATTACCCGAGCATCTCTGATATGCCTTCTTGGGGGAGAATTCTAGTAATCCTATGATTATTTTGGCATCATTGAGCTCGGAAGAAGAAGAAAAGTTGCTCTTTGTCTTGAAGAATCACAAGTCTGCCTTTGGTTGGTCGATTTCCGACATCAAAGGAATAAGCCCCACAATTTGCATGCACAAGATCCTTATGGAAGACTCTTACAAGCCATCTTTCGAGCATCAAAGAAGATTGAATCTGGCTATGAAAGAAGTGGTGTGAGCCGAAGTTTTGAAGCTACTCAATGCCGGAATCATTTATGCCATCTCTGAAAGTTCATGGGTGAGCCCGGTGCAAATCGTCCCTAAAAAGGGTGGAATGACAGTGGTAAAAAATGAGAACAACGAGCTTATCCCTACTAGAACGGTGACGGGGTGGCATGTGTGCATCGATTATAGGAAGCTCAACAAAGCCACAAGGAATGATCATTTTCCCCTTCCTTTTGTCAATCAAATGCTAGACCGGTTGGCGGGGTATAATTACTATTGCTTTCTTGATAGGTATTCAGGCTGTAATCAAATGTTATAGCCCCTGAAGACCTAGAGAAAACAACATTCACATGCCCCTATGGTACTTTTGCTTTTCGTCGCATGCCATTCGGTTTGTGCAATGCCCCCGCAACCTTCCAAAGATGTATGATGGTTATTTTCTCCGACATGGTGGAGGAGAAAATAGAGGTCTTTATGGATGATTTTTTTTTTTTTTTTTTGGGCTCATCTTTTGAACATTGTCATCATAATCTATCTCTTGTGTTGCAACGTTGTGAAGAGAAAAATCTCATTCTTAATTGGGAGAAATGTCATTTTATGGTTAAGGAAGGAATTGTCTTGGGCTATCAAGTATCTTCTAAGGGAATTGAGGTAGACCGGACTAAAATCTCAACAATCGAGAAACTTCCATCACCAACGAATGTAAAAGGCATTCGAAGTTTTCTGGGCCATGCCGGGTTCTACCGAAGATTTATTAAGGATTTCTCAAAGGTTGTCAAACTGCTATGCAATCTTTTTGAGAAAGACTCGTCATTCAACTTGAATCAGTTATGCTTGAAGGCTTTCAATTTGATTAAGGAGAAGCTGATTTCGGCGCCTATCATAGTTGTGGCCGATTGGAATGAACCGTTTGAGATCATGTGTGATGCTAGTGATTATGCCGTTGGAGCGGTTCTAGGTCAACGGAGAGACAAGGTTTTTTGGGCTATCTAATATGCAAGTCGCACCTTCAATGATGAGCAATTAAACTACACCACCACTGAGAAAGAGATGTTGGCGCTAGTATTTGCTTGTGACAAGTTTCATTCATATATCATCGGGTCCAAAGTGATTGTCTACACAGACCATATGGCAATTCGTTACTTGTTTGCCAAGAAAGATGCCAAACCTCGTCTAATCTGGTGGATTCTTTTGCGTCAAGAGTTTGATTTGGAGATTTTGGACAATAAAGGGAGTGAAAATGTTGCAGTGGATCATCTCTCAAGACTTGAGCAAATAGAAGTGGATGAAAGTACTTGCATTCAAGAGGTACTCCCGGATGAACAACTTCTTGAGGTTGAGGCGAAGCTTCTTTGGTATGCTGATTTGTCAATTATCTTGCTCGTAAAGTTCTACCTCTGAATTTGTCGTACCATCAAAAGAAGAAATTTCTCTATGATGTGAAAAGCTATCTTTGGGATGATCCAATCTTGTTCAAAAGATGCTCTGATCAAGTTATCCGGAGATGTATTCCTGAAGAATAAGTTCATGACATTCTCTACCATTGCCATTCTTCTCTCTATAAAGGACACTTCGGAGCTACTCGAACTGCCACAAAGGTGCTTCAATCTAGTTTTTATTGGCCTACACTCTTCCAGGATAGCTATTCTTTTATTAAGACTTGTGACCGATGTCAACGAGTGAGAAACATCTCAAGGCGTCATGAGTTGCCCTTGACTAACATTTTGGAGGTGGAGATTCTTGATGTTTGGGGGATCGACTTCATGGGACCTTTTCCTTCCTCTTTTGGCCAAACATATATTCTCTTAGCGGTGGACTACGTCTCTAAGTGGGTGGAAGCCGTGGCTACTCCAACTAATGATGCAGGGGTAGTGTTGAAATTATTGCACAATAACATCTTCACTAGGTTCGGTACTCCTCGAGCAATCCTTAGTGATATATGTGCAAGCCGAAGTCTCAAACCGGGAAGTCAAGCAAATTCTTGAGAAGACGGTGCACACTAACCGGAAGGATTGGTCAGTGAAACTAGATGATGCCTTGTGGGCCTATCGAACGGCTTTTAAAACACCAATTGGAATATCGCCATATTGGTTGATGTTTAGCAAAGCTTGTAATCTTCTGTTGGAGTTAGAGCATATAGCTTTTTGGGCTATTAAGAAGCTCAATTTTGACCTCAAGACATCTGTGGTGCATTGTTTGCATCAACTCAATGAGTTGGAAGAGTTCTGGAATGAAGCCTATAAAAGTGCAAGACTTTACAAGGAGCATACAAAAAGGTGGCACGACAAGCAAATTTTGATGTGAGAGTTTGTTCCCGGCCAACAAGTTTTGCTCTTTAACTCTTGCTTGAAGCTATTTCCTGGGAAGTTGAAGTGAAGACGGTCAGGACCCTTTAAGATCAAGCAAGTGTTTCCTTTTGGCGTCGTTGAGCTCTTGAGAGATGATGGGCGCACTTTTCATGTCAATGGTCAAAGGTTGAAGCACTATTTCGGAGGCGAGGAGCAGAATGTAGAGAAAATCTCGCTTACGGATCCGAATTGAAGAAAGCCAAAGCCAAGTCTAGCTAGAGACGTTGAATCAAGCGCTTCTTGGGAGGCACCCCAAGCTCTATCACCTTAATTTCTTTTGAATTTTTCTTTTAGTTTGCTTTCATATATATATATATATATATATTTGTGTTATTTAAGTGATTTCTTTGTGTGTGTGTGTGTGTATTTTAGGTGCTTATGGGCAATTGGAGTCGTGGAAAATATTTAGAAGCGTTTCGAGAAGTTTGGGAGCAATTGGAGAAGGTTGGAGGCAATTTTGTGGTTTATCTTAGTGTTCAAGCAGGGAGAAGGCGCTCTGTAGCACAAAAAGGGTATAAAAAGATGGTATAGAGAATGATTCTCATTTCACTTGATTTCATTCAATTCAATGATTGACCAAAAAATTTAATAACGAGCTTATGTGAATGGAAACAAAAACCAAGAAATACTTTTTCTCGAAATATGGACAAATGGAAGTTTAACTCCTAAAGAAGCACTTCATGAGGCCTCCCGAAATTTGATTGATTTATCTATTCCCTTTTTCCATGCAAAAGAACATTTAGAAAACAATCAGCACAAAGGTACTTTACCCCTTTTTAATTTTCATGGTAGTGCTGCAGCGCGCCACTGGGCATCAAGCAGACCCGAGAGGCCATATTTTGCAAGCTGTAGCGCAACTCTAGTCCGTTGTAGTGAGAGGGGGAAAAAAAGGCACGCTACATCAGGCCTTTTAGGTGCTACAACACGTGCTACAGACCTGAGAGGTCAATTTCTGCAGGCTGCAGCGCCAAGAAGCCCACTGCAGTAGGTTCCAATCCAAAAAAAAAAAAAAAAAAGGAAGCGCGCTACAACGGGCCTATTAGGCGCTGCATCGCGTGCCACCAGACCCGAGAGGTCATTTTCTATAGGCTGCAGCGCCAAAAAGCCCGTTGTAGCAGGGACAAAAAAAAGGGCGCGCTGCAGCGCGAAAAAGTTCTGCTGCAGCGCGTGTTCGTAGGTCCCATTATAAACTACAAGTTTTTGCTCCAAATCTTATTCTCTCTCTTTTCCAAACCGAAAATCTCCATTCCAAAAATCTCATTCTCACCCAAATCTCATTCTCTCTCTTCTCCAAACCAAAAATTTCCCCCCAAAATCTCTCATTCTCACCCTCTAATCTCTATTCTCCCACATCCCCATTTTTCACTATTCTTCATCTTCTTCATCCCTTTCTCTCTCTTCCTCAACCTCCATACCCATTTTCATTTTTTACATCAAAGGAGACTTTACTCTTCAAGGAGCATGAAATTGGGAGTCTCTCACTCTCCATCAACATCAAGGTAACCAATTTGTGCCTCCCTTTGATGAGTTGTGGTAGTATTGGTATTGTGGAAGATTTTGGTTATTTGGGGGCTTGATAAGTTGGTTTATTTGAAGTGAAAAGTGGAAGATTTTAATTGTTTTGGGTATTGTATTGTGGGTTATTAGTTTGATTTTGTGCAGGAGATTAGCATTTCTGGTTTAGGTGTTTGAGGCTTAGTTATTGTTGGTTTGATTGTTTGTGGTGGTGTTTGAGGTTTGGACGTAGTTTGGTTGTTTGGTTGTATTGTGGGTAAATTGTGCTTTCTGATTAGTGGTGCTTCTTGTCCGGTGTTGGGATTATTTGGTAATTGGCGTTTGTGTAAGAAAAAAAGGAAAAAAGGTTAAGTTAAAAAAAATGCCGATGAAATCCGTTGCCAAAAGACAAATGGGTGAGAGTTCCAAAACTAAGGATGTTGGGCCTAGTGTGAATGTCTTTGTTTTAGTTGCCGCAGAGGAGTAATACAATAATTTTAATAAAAATAGAGCTTGCATCCGAGAAAGGGGTTTCTCTTTCTCAAATAACCCAGCTTTCGCTCTTGTTCAAGAAACCATCCAAACCCGTGGATGGGCGACGTATTGTTCCCTTCCCAGTTATGGATCTATGATGCTCGTGCAGGAATTCTATGCAAACGCCAAGGAGCATCAAAACCATAAAACCAAGGTTCGTGGCATAGTGGTAAGGTTCGATGAAGAGACCGTCAACCGGCATCTTAGCCTTGTGGCACTAGAAGAGAACGACCTTGCCAATTATACCAAAAGGGCCGACATGCAACAGGTCATGGACACCATTTGTTTCAAACGAACTCAATGGAATATTTCCAATGGTGTTCAGGCGTCTTTTCATTCCAAATATCTAGAGAACATGAAGGTGTGGTTCAACTTCATCAATGCAAGATTGTACCCGACAACGCATGTATCTGAATGTTCAAGAGAGAGAGCTCTAGCTCTTTTTGCCATTGCTACGGGAGTGAGAATGAATGTTGGGGCAATTATCAACGTCGCTATTCTCCACGCCACCAACATCAACAATGTTGCATTGCCATTTCCATCATTGCTCACTGCATTGTTTGAGAAGGCAAGAATCAACACAACAGACAATTCCGTTTGCAGACCCATCCGGGCCCCAGATCCCAACCGCATCGTTCTCATTTGGAATAACCAGCCGAAAGAGGGAGAAGACGAAGCGGGATCTTCAAGAGCGTCGGCTAGGTGAAAAAGTAAAGACTCAATCTCGGACCTTCATTAGATGTATCAGCATTATGACGAGCGTCTCGATGATATTCAAGCTTAACTTGCTTATGATCGTCAATGGCATCTAGAGCATGCGGAATATCAAGCCTCCTGTTTCAACACCATAGAAAAAATGTTCCAACATTTCAGCTTCAGCTCAGGACAAGATATGACTGGATTCCCTCAGATGCCGCCTTTGCCCGACCACCTCCACCAGCCTTATCAACGAGCCTCACAGCCGCAAGGGGATAACCAAACTAACATTCAAGAAGACGACGTGTAGGAGGCAAGACATCATATCTTGCCTCCCAGGTAAGTGTTCTCATTCCTTAAACATTCCGGACAATGTTTTACTTTAAGTTTGGGGGTGAGACACTTAGTTGGTCTTTTTGTTCTTATTGTTCGGTCTTATTGCTGTTTTGGTACCCGGTTGCCCATGATTTCTATAATTTGTGTTTTTGTTTGTAATCTTTTTTGTGGTTTGTGTGTTAATTGTTTCTTTTTATGTTATTATTTTTGTTTTTTTTTTTTTGTTGAAAATATTTTTTTGTGAGTTTTTGTTGGCAAAAGATGACCATGAATCGATGACAGTGACAACTACAAATTGTTCTCTTAAGGTCATTTGTAATATCTTTCAATTGTGATTTCTGTGTGCTTGACACTCACCCTAGCTAGGTACACTTTTGACTCTTTATCCCTTGAGCACCAAAAATCTTAGCCACTTACTCTTTTTAAATAACTAGAGAACATTTATGCATTTAGCTAGGTTCATGGTCTATCAAGGGCTCTAGAACCCAATTTGGTGAAACTCAAGGCGAAATCCTAGGTTAGGTAATATGGAGAAATGATTTAGGCAAAGTTTTTTTGGACCGTTTGAGCCGTTCTAGACAACCTTTTGGAAATTATCCCTTGGTGTTCCCTTTTTATCCTTTAAGCCAATTTGTTCTTCACCCACACTAGTATAACCTAACCAATCAAAGAATTCACCAAACACTTGACCCATCACTTTAGGCACGAAATGCATTCCTCATTGTATTCGAGTGTATTTTGGTTCAACATAAGCCTAGGATTGGGGTTTGGACCATTCTTTGTTGGTTGTGTTTTATCTATTTTCGTTGTTACTTAAATTAAAAAAAACCCCCCAAGTATTCATGTAAATAAATAAGTTTGGAGGTGTAAAATAAAAAAAAAATAAAAGAGAAAAAGACATAAAAAGTTTTGAGTTGTTTGCTTTTATATCACTTTTATGGAATGAAAGGGCGATTGATTGATTTGATGCAAAATTAGGGATTTTTGGGTTTTCCATTGAATGTTTGTGAAGTCTGTGAGGTACAAGGCGTGCTTAGGGTGATTTGGGCTTAAAAATTTCCTTTTTCACTTACCCTTCACCTTAGCCTTACATTACAAGCCGTACAAAGTCCTATCGATCTCCAATGTCATGCTAACCTACATTAGTGGAGAGCAACACTAAATTGGGCCTATGGTAGTTCTTAAGTTCATGATTTAGCGATAAGTCCATGAACTTCCTTAATGTATAAATCAATCCGGTGTTTGATCGGTTGGATGGTTTTGGTCTTCACACACACACATGAGAGTCTTGAGTGGATTTGTGCTAGTATTAAGTGTTGAAATTCTAGATAATTACAATGGTTGATTTTCCTTTCGAGCTAAAGAAAATTGTAGATTTTGAGGTAAAATTCATGGTCGTCAATTTTGTTCCTTAAACTCACACTGTGTTGTCATTGTTCTCTTATTAACTTTTTCTTTGTTTTGTTTTTGCTCGATGATTATCAAAATTCTAAGTTTGAGGGTATTTGATATAGTGATTTTATCGATCTTTATTCTTAGGCATTTTGTTGGTTTTTTTATTAGTGTTTTTTTTTTAAATTTTATTATGTTCATGTTGTTTTAAAGGTAAATTGCAAGAATGAGCAAAACGGCACTAAAAGAGGAATCCAAGAAGCACGAAGCAGGCTGCAGCACATAAAAGGCCGCTGCAGCCCCGCCCCTCCCCTGTTTCAGGTGCGCTGTAGTGTACAAAAAGCCTGCTATAGCGCGCCTCTTGAAACCCTAGTCACCAGTTGCACGCTGCAGCCCCCGTTTCATCCACTGTAGTGCCCGCACACGTGGATGACTGATTTTAAGGTGAAAATTAGCTGATTTTTGGGGGATATAAAAGGGAATGGTGCAAATAAGAAAGAGAGCTTTTTTGGAGACCCAAACCTCAGACGAAAAAAGAGAGAAAACTTCTAGGTTTTGAAGGGCTTTTCTTGGAGATTCAAGGAGATGACTTGGGAGCTTGTTCAACTAGTTCTTCTTCTTTCTATTATCCTCTCTCTTTGTAGCTCTTGAACTTGCATTTACTCTTTGATTTCATGTTTGAATATGGGTTTGATGTTTGTTTTAAATTTGGTTATGGGTTTGAAAACTTTGATGTCTAGCTAAAATTTTTAAGCTAGGGGTATGATATAGCTTGATGATGACTATGTTTTGATGAATTTAATGCTTGTTGATTGAATCCCATTCCGAATTGTTTGTGTTTCTCTATGCTTTTTCCTAATATTATTTACCATTAAATTAGAGTTTTTAGATGTGTGAAATTGGGCTCAGGAGAGTTAATTTCATATGTTGGGACTTGGGAAACACAACCCATAGTAATATTAAGTTCAAAAGGCTAATATGAATTGGGTAATCACTAGAGTAGGGTTGCGTAATGAGTTCTTAATTGGTTGAGTTAATATGGATATTAATTCGATTAATTTTGCATATTATTTTACTCGGCACTCGGGAGAGGGAGTGAAATTAAAATTTGTCGCCTACGATTAATGATTTGAATCAATTCGATTAACAAGCCTTGAATTTGATAAGCAAAGTTAAGTCAAGTGAAATCAAAACCCTCTACTCTTACACACCATCGAGTTCCCTTCAATCCATATTTTCGATTGCTTTTATTTTGCTTAACCTTAGTTTAATTTAATTGCTTAATTTAGTTGCTTATTTCATTCCCTTTTAATTTGATAGCTTAGATAAAATATAGTCATTTTAATTGCGGTACTTAGCTAGTTTCTTAATTTCAATCTATGTGGGACGATACTTGACATTTTGTCACTTTATTACTTATGACGATTCGTTCACTTGCAAGCACACACGAAAATAGACACGCAACAACTAGATTGTAATATTTTTCCAAATTTCTCATCGATATATTCATACTTACAAGAAGGTATCTTTCAATTGAACCTTCAGTTAGTGACTATACTTCAAAATACTCACAAGAAAAAGGTGTGCAAAGCATTAAATCTCATCTTTTATGTTACTACCAAAAATACATCACATTTGAGCTATCTCGGTTTCAAAATATGTTCCATTCATGTTAGCACTATTATGGCCATGTGCTCTATCTTGGTTTCATGAGCATTTATAAGAGTAAACCAAACTCATGTTAGAAACGGAACCATTTATTATGCTCACTTAAGTGAAGTTCATTGCATGTCCTAGCTATTCAAGACTTGAACTTCATTAAGAAATTATACTGATCCTCTACAAGTAGCTATTTGCACTGAACATCCTGAAATGGACATAAACTTAAATTTCAGTGCTCGACCAATCACTTAGCAGTAACTTGTTTTTACCCATTAAACTTTGGAGTAATGGTAATACTACTACAAAGTTGGGTTACTATCACCGGTGATTCTTTCAAAGAAAGGTTTCAGTCTCATTCCACTAGAATCCTTGCTTGGTTCTTATTTGTCCTAACATATACAATATTAATAACATCATCCGTTATTAATTGCTTCACATATTCATATCTCAAGCTAATATGTCTAGACTTTCCATTATACACCTTATTGTAAGCTCTAGACAAAGTAGCTTCACTATCACAGTGCAAAGAAATTGATGGCATCGGTTGAGGCCACAATTGTATATCAAACAATAAGTTTCTCAGCCATTCTGCTTCCTTGCATGCCACTGCTAGTGCTATAAACTCAGAATCCATTGTTGAATGAGTTATGCAAGTCTATTTCTTGGATGCTCAAGATACAACCCCTCTACGAATAGTGAATATCCATCCCGAAGTGGATTTATTATCACTTGCACTAGTTATCCAACTTGAATCAAAGTCCCCTTCAAGTACTACTGGATAGTCATTGTAAAACGAACCCAAATTAATGGTTCTTTTGAGGTAACCAAGTATCCTCTCAATTGTTTTCCAATGCTCAATGCTAGGGTTACTCGTGTATCTAGACATTTTGCACATAGCAAATGCTATATCTGGTCCTGTGCAATGCATTGCATACATCAACCTTCTAATTGCGCTTGCATATTCAAGTTGAGCAACTGCTCTACCAGAATTTTCTAGTAACTTAATGCAATAATCAAATAGGGTATTCACCTCTTTAAATTTCAAATGTTTGATTTTAAGAAGCACATTCTCAATGTAATGAGATTGACATAACGAGTAACCCCCATTATGTTTCTTAACTTTGATACCTAAGATAGTATCTATCTCACCAAGATCTTTCATCTTAAATTGTGAAGTTAAATACTTTTTAGTATCATTAACTCCATGCATGTTTATTCCAAAGATAAGCAAGTCATCAACATATAACAAATGATCACACCAAAATCATCTACAAACTTAGAATAAATACATTTATCGGCATTATTGTGTTTGAAACCAAGTGATAATATAACATAATCAAATTTTTCATGCCATTACTTTGGTGCTTGTTTTAACTCATAAAGTGATTTGATTAACTTGCAAACTTTCTTCTCATTTCTAGGCAAAACAAAACCCTTAGGTTGCTCCATGTAAATCTCTTTATCTAAATTATCATTAAAAAAAGCCATTTTCACATCCATTTGATGCACATACAAATGATGTATTAATGCAACAGCCACTAGCACTCTAATGGATGTTAATCTAACCACATGAGCATACGTATCAAAATAGTTCATATCTTGTTTCTGTTTGAAACCTTTAGCTACTAATCTAGCTTTAAAAGTTTGTACAGACCCATCCGTATTGTACTTTCTTCTAAATACTCACTTGTAACTTATCAGTTTGGATCCTACAGACAGATTAACCAAGATCCATGTATTATTTGACATAATTGAGTCCATTTCATTATTTACAGCCTTTCTCCAAAAGGAAACATCTCTAGATGACATAGCCTCACCAAATGTTTTTGGATCTTCTTCTATATTAAGTAACAATGTTATTTTATTAAGTAAATTATTTCTATTTCCTTCAACCAAAAAGGCTAAAGCTTGAGATGAAATAAAATCAGGGGCTAATAGCTTTTCCTTTCTTTTTCGTTGACTTCTCCTTGGCTCAAATTGTATTGCGGATTCTTTTCTTTTGTTGTTAATGGAAGAACCAGGAGTTAAGCCACATGACGAATCAGAAACAGACTTTAATTCACATGTAGAATCATTACTAAATTTATTTTCAATAAACTCAACATCTCATGATTCTACCATTACATTAGATTCTAAATTCAACAACTTGTATGTCTTGGAATTTTCTGCGTATACTAGGAAAACACTTTTAATCCCTCTTAGTCCTAATTTTGAAGATTTAGGGTCATGCACTCTATAGAAGGCCAAACAACCCCAGACCCTTAAATACATCAAATTAGGATTTTTACCTTTTCACACTTCATATGGTGATTCATGTGTTTTCATAGAAGGAATTCTATTATGAACATGACATGCAGTAAGTAAAGCTTGCCCCCACAGATTGTTTGGCAATCTAGCATTTAGAAACATATAATTAATCATACCTGTGAATGTCCTGTTTTTCCTTTCGGCCACGCCATTTTGCTGCGGAGTAAAAGGAGCAAATATTTGGTGAATAATCCCATGCTCTTCACAGGAGGCATCAAAATCAATTGAAAAATATTCACCACCTCTATCACTTCAAACCATTTTAATTTTCCTTTCCTTTTGGTTCTCAACTTCAGCCTTGATAAGTTTGAACTTATCAAAGGCTTCATCTTTTGTGCTTAATAGATATACCTATGTAAATCTAGAACAATCATCTATAAAAGTGATAAAATACATTTTACCTCCTCGAGTTACAATACTATTGTATTCGCAAATATCAGAATGTATCAAATCTAAAATTTGTGTATTTCTTTTTGCCTTAGGAAAAGGTTCCTTAGTCATTTTTGCTTGAATACAGATTTTGAATTTTTCATGACTAACATTACTACAGGAAATCAAACCATGCTTGGACTTATATTCAAAAGATCTAAAATTCAAATGTGCTAAACAAGCATGACAATTATCAAAAGAGTCAACAATATAAGTAGAATTCATAATTTTATTAGTATCAAAACTGAGTTTGAACATTCCATCGCATGAGTACCCTTTCCCAACAAATGCCCCGCTTTTGGTAAGCAAACAATTTTCAGACTCAAATACAACTTTCAAACCATTCTTACATAATAGACTAGTAGATACAAGATTCTTTCTAATTTTTGGAACATGAAATACATTGTTTAAAATCAGTTTCTTTTTAGAAGTAAATTGAAGATCAACGCTTCCTTTTCCAACAACTTTGGCAGCATTGTGATTTCCTACGAGAACCGATTGACCATCATTAACTTCTGCATATGAAGAGAACAATGCCTTATCATTGCAGACATGTATGGTAGCACCGGAGTCTAGCCACCAATCAAAGGATTTAGTCGCAACCACCATGTTCAATTCAGTGATCATGCCTATTTGCATTTCAGAAACCGTAGCACAGATTTCTTCAGACTAATTCTCAATCACATTGGCTTTGTTGGAATTGATTTCTTCCTTCTTCTTCTTGAATCTGCAGTCACTTTGATGATGGCCTTTCTTTCCACAAAAAAAAAAAAAAAAAGATTTTCCAGAAAACTTCATCGAGCCATCTTTCAACTTCTTTTTGAACTTCGAATCATTATTGACTTTGAAGTTCTTTTGGAATTTACTTGCTTTAGCGACATTAACTTTGGAAGAATCATGAGAATTATTCTTTAGATCACGAGATCTAGTCTCCTCTTCAATTCTCAAATTTTTTTGCAATTCTTCCAAAGTTATGTCATCCCTTCTATAAAGGAGTTTCTTTCTGTAAGTATTCTAACTTTGGGGTCATTTTAGCAATAAAAGCCCCCACTAGGAATGATTCAAAAATCTCAACTTTCATTTCCTTAAGTTTTATGACTAGAACTTGCAACTCATGGATTTGATCCAATACAGACTTGGTATCAACCATAGTAAATTCAAGATACTTTAATATGAGGAATTTTCTCTTTTTTATACTTGTATTCAAGTAAATTCCAAATTTCCTTCGAACTCTCCATTGAATTGGAGAGATCGTACAGCCTGTCCGATAGAGTGTTCAGAATATGTCCTCGACACATCACTTCGTCTTCTTGCCTCTTCTTCCTTTCGGCCTTCAGTGCTTTAGAATCATCATCTTTCGATTCAAGAATTAGAGGAAGATTCGGGTCCAGGACATATGCAATTTTCATAACAGTGAGAAGGAAAAACAGTTTTCCCTTCCAACGAGTAAAATTCGTCCCATCAAAGCGATCAAGTATGACATCGGGAGGCAAAAACGAAGTCAGCTTTCCAGCCTCCATGAAACAAAACCTTAAGATTGTTGAAAACAGTGGGTTGTGGAAAACTGTTTAGGTGTAAAGAAACGAAACAGAAAGAGAGAAAATCAAAAAGTTTGAGGCATAGGGATTACTTTCCTTAAGGTTTTATTTGCCCACACTACGAATAGTTTGCTATCGGGTGTTTTGTTAAATTACCTCCAAGATAGAGCAAATAAGTAACAATCTTATTAAATTCCAGAACAAGATATGAAACTGATAGAAACTGGAGTTTTAAAGCCTTTGATATGTCTGCTCATGAGGAGTTGCAACAGATACAACAGTCATGTTTTTTTGATAAAAGGTGCATTTTCAGTCAAAAAACATATATGTTTCAACAGATATACATGTTGGTCATCAAAATTATTTATAACTATTTATATTGTAATAATTCAATTAACTGTTTAAATTAAATCTAAAATCATTTAAATCCGACTGTTAGATCATACCCGATCAAATGAACTGTCCAAATTTAATATGGAAAAGCACTGCATTGAAAAAGAGAGTGTTCCTTAACTCCTTACGACGATACATACGTGCGAAGTGCATCCTAATAAGTAATCCTTATATTTCAGTTGTTTCAATTTATACCACTATACTTGTTTGTGCTTTTCTAGTGTGGGATTCTATTGTTTCCACTATCCAATGGTAATAGAAGAGATATTACAATCTCTCTAACAAAACTCAGTGGATAAAAACACAAAGCCCAATTCCACCACTTTTTTTTTTTTTTTTTGGTTGTAAAACTCGCGTCAAGCATGCACACGTTTGGTAAATAATAAATTTGTGGGTAATGATAGAATTATGCTCATGAAGACTGGGATCTATATCCCCTCATGATCATATGCTATTTATAGTCATACCAGAAAGTAACGTTTGTACTAAAAAAAATTAGAAACTGGCTTCTCCTTTCTTAAAACGGATCAGATGAATAAATTTGGGCCTCAGAGCATGAGAACTTGAGCTTGCAAAAAGGATAGTAACATGGGTTTTGTGATGGGTGATTATGAGGAATGCCCCATAAAGAGTACACATTTAGGAATATTACCCCGTTTATAATGATTTTAAGTTTTTTGTTTTTCTATACGAGAAGTCAAAAGTTAATATAAGTATCCTTTTAAAAATATCCATGACCAATCAAAAAGGTATTCTAATAGAATATCACATGGTAATCTACCAGAAAACTCTAATATTCTCGTAAAATACATTTTGATTGTCTACCATAATACTTTTGATATACAAAATTATCTTTGATCACCGTTACCAGTCTCCGATAGTCCAAGAGTATTCTGATAGAATTCTTTTTGATAATTTATCATAATATGTTTTGGTAGTCTACTGGAATATATTTAGTACTCAACATGGTCTTCGATCATTGATGCTGGTCTCCCATCGACGTAGAGTATTTTGACATAATGTTTTTTGGAAGTCTACGAGCATAGTTTTTGGTATTCTATCATGATATTTTTTATATTCCACCGGATTATTGTTTGTACTCCACCGGATTATCTATTATCTTTTAACAGATTGTTCATATCATTATAGCAAATTGATATTGTAATTTTTCATATTAATTCGTTATTTAATCATATTGGTTATCAAAAATTATGTAAAATTCATAATAAAAATAATAATATTTAATTCATCAAAATCCCCAAATTTGGGGGGACCTAATCCCCAAAAACCCCAAAATGAAAAGATAGCTAGAGTTTGAGAGATGAAGGATATGAACTATGGAAAGAATTATATAATCAGTTATATTGTTTAATAAGGAGGAGAAAGAGTTAAAAATGTGGACACATAATTATTCATCAAATACTATATTGCTATTTATATATTATGCGTTAATAATTTTTTTAAGAGTAAAATAATCGTTTGCAAGTTTAAATTAAGAGATTTCATGGATCCTATGAACCTAATTTTTTGGAGACAATAGAGTAGATGCCACATAAATTGAAGACGGATTGATTTTTGACACAACTAAAAATCTCATGCAAATTATGTCATAGTGATGAGATCACCTATATGAAAATTTAAATTAAAAAAATACTGAAGCATCCCAAACCCACCACCCCACATTGGATGCTGATTGATTTTTGACACAACTAAAAAAACTCTTGCAAGATATGCCCCAAAGATATGATATCACCTATATGAAAACTTTAAAATATATATATATACTAAAATATCCCAACACCTCCCTCTCTCTCGCCCCACAGCCCATCCTCCCTCCAACACCGCACCCCCCCCCCCCCCCCCCCCCCCCCCCCCCCCCCCCGGCGGGCTATCCCACTCTGCTATCCGTTTCCTTGCCACCGCCTTTTCAATGTTTGTTTTTAGTTGAATTTTGTGGTTGTGATTTTTTTTTTGGGTGCCAAAAATCAATCAAATGTACGATTTTGTGAAATTTTTCTAAAGTTCCCATGGGTCTAAATAGAGAGCTCATCCCTCCATCTTTCCTTTTTCTCATCTCTTCCCTCCAATCAAATAAGAGATTAACTCTCTCCCTTCTTCCATCTTCCTCCAAGCAAACAACCACACAAGAGTGTGTTTGGTAGGAAAGAATGGAAGGAAGGAGAGGGGTGAAGAGATTTATAGAAGGATTTTGATTTTCATGATTGTTTAGTAGAAGAGAATAGAAAAAGAAATTTCAAATCTTTCGAAACATCTCAATTTTAATTTCTCTTCCGTTGGAGAGATTTGATCTTCTAAATTAAATAATAATTTTACAAACAAAATCTTTTTATTTTCTTCCCTCAGGGAAGTTCCCTGCATATCCACACCAGCAAGAGATAATATATATTTTCTTTCATTCCTTTCATACCAAAAATCATGAGAAAAATAATATCTTCTTCTTCCTTATTCCTCAAGGCTAACTCTACCACTCCTTATGTTCTCTTCTTCCTACCAAACACACCCTAAAAGTGGCTTGCTCTAATTCACCCAAGATTGATTAGTTGCAACTACATTACGATATCCCAGGAAATGTGAGGCATGAAACTAAGTACATAGTTTAAGTAATTTAACATAAGAAAACACCTTTGTTTGATTCTTACTCTCAATTGTAGTAAATCTAATTTTCATAAAGATTCAGCTAATACAAGCTTGAATGCGAGAATTCGATAAGGACCATGTGATGTTGTTGTGATAGGCTTCTAAGTGATTTGGAAAATGTGGAAACAAAAACAGTGGCTATTTGTCGATTCCGCTCCTGAAGTAAAGCTGTCTCTTCCAACGGAAGGAGAATGAAGCATCCATTTGGTTGGTAGGTTTGACTTGAAATATTTAGGTTAGAGTTATTTAACTTTTCAAAAACTAGTTGAAAAAACTTGTTGAGTTTCTAGAAAAAAGATAAAAATGAGTTGAAATATTTTAGTTTGAAATGGTTTACAAAATGGGGGCGAAATGGTGCGCCATTCCCATTTCATCAACACACAGAGAGAGAGAGAGAGAGAAGAAATCTTCTTGACCAGTTTCCACAACGACCGCCATTGACTAGAATCTCGAAGGTTGCCAAACGATTTTTGCTAGTAAATGTTGTTGCTTGATACTAACTTTTCCAGGTTTTAGGTCTACCACTGAAGCAGATACTATCTGTTCAAGTGATTGGAAGTTGGATTTTCTACATTCAGTCAATAGATTCCTTCTTTTCTTTTTTTTCTTTTTTTTTAAGCAGATTCCTGCAACAATTGATATCTTTCAAATGGGTGATTTTGGATTCAAGTCTTTACATTCGTCAAAGATTTTTATTTCAGGAGACCACATTAAAGTCGTCTATTTATAGCTCACAAATAGTTCTGCTCTCGAAAGATTTACCAGCAAATTGAGTTTGAATGAACTGAAATTCCACTTTTTGAAACGGAACTTTCTACAATAGGATATCGTTACCGTTTGGTGCATGTTTTTGAGCATTTGATTGTCAAAATCAAATCAAAATGAAAAAAAAAAAAAAAAAAAAAAAGACTGCCGGGGGGAGGGGGGGTTAATGAAACTGACAAACCTGATAAAGAATATGACTGTTTATAACAGAGCTCTACCGGTAAGGTATGTTTTTCATACCCAACCATAGAATTCTAACACTTTAACACCGTAAAATAATACAGATCTAGTGAACAACAAAAGCAAAATATGGCCTAAATGAAGGTACATTGTGTGACATGCATATTTTCCATTAATAAATCCATATCTTACCAATTCCCTCAATTAATTGAAAGTAGCAAATCGAGAGACAAAAAATAACAAGCGAAACATATTTATTGCAAAAGGAACTATTGTCCCCTTTATGATTTGTCTCACATTGACAAAGTAGTTCTCTGAACATCAAGAAAATTTTTAAGGACTCAAGAAAAATTTACAGCAGATGATTACTTATCAACTGAAACAACACAATGTTCTAACTTCCACGATAGGTGGTGAAAGAGAATGGAGACAGCAGCAGTGGAACATGGAAGTGCTCCAACTTCTGCGACTCTCTGATTTCAAACACAATAGAAACATATGGAAAGAACCCTCCGGGACAGTACTTACCCGTGTTGAAGCTTATCCTGTATATTCCTGGATTCACAGCATCAACTATGCTCATCAGCTGACCACTTCGTCCATCATTGTCTGTAAATGAAGACCCCTGAATTACCCAACCATTCATATCTGGATCGCCAAAAATGGGACGAGGCTGAGGGCCTTTCCAAGCTTCTAACCATACCTCAATTCCCACACCCGGAGATCCTCGAGAAACATCCAATACGTGGGTTGTAATGGGTGGACGGGTTCGGGTTGGACATTGGTATGTTTTCCCAACCGAAGATTCTAAAGCAGCAGCTAGATGCCCTCCAATAATGCTCATACGATCTTCTAGAGTTCATGTAATAAAGAAACAGTTATATAGGAGGTATTGATCCATGAGTTAGGAACTCTCACAAAGATGAGAGTTGGGTAGGAGCTAAAGAAGAATACTAGCGTAGTACAAAAGTTTTAAAATGCCGGTGACTAGTAAGGATCGTAAAAGTAATTTGATAATATCTTCAAGACAATTTTAAGTAAAAAAAAAAAAAAAAAAATAGCTTGGAAAAAATATCAAGAAACTAACAAGGTTCCTCTCTCTCTCTCTCTCTCCCAAGCCGCAATCAGTTCTCCACTGTTAACAGTTACACAAAATTGCCATTATATGTCTAACAGCATGGAACTTTTAATCAATCCGTTGAATGGTCAAGGTTTTAACCCATTGACACAAAACTTTCAAATTAACTTCATAATGATGTGACGTATATAACACATTACTCATTCAGGGGTAGCTTAAATCCATCGCTGAAAAGATAGGACTTAAAGAGATGAAACAAGATCTAAATCAGAATAAAGATTAATGGACAAACAAGATATTACAATGGGCAATAGCAAGACTAAAGCCACACTAGCAATTAAACTTACAAACAACTTTTTCAGATTAGAAGCAAAAAATCACTGTTTGAGAAAGAACTTAATTTACCTTCAGCTTTCTTCGAGATAGCTTCAGAATACTGGTCGCCTGTTGAAGAAGCTTTTGTTTTAGTCAAAAAGAGCTTTGCAAGACGCAACTCCGTTATCTTCATTTGCTCCCCAGCTGCAATCTCAAACTCAACTATAGGCCTGTTCGGGTATCGTATCTGCAAAGGGAAAAGCAAACTCACCAATTTGAGAACCCAAGTCTGAACTTTGTAGAGAACAAACAGGCCATCGGTTTTTGGGTGTATATTATTTGCTTGACAGAAACATCTTTGTAGACCTCTTATTTGCAAATAAAACAATAGTACATTACCCTTTCTATCACAACGAACTGCACAATCTTAAAAACCCGACATGAACATAACAGTTATCAAGTACATAAAAATAGTTGTCGGTACATAACCACTCGCTTAATAAGCATTATCCTACTGAGAACAACTCTGTCATGCTAATCAAATTCCGCTATTAAACTTCAACGTAATTCAAATAAATCTTATCAGTTCAGAGCTCGCACCTTCAATTCAGCAAGGATTTCATCAGTGCTCCTCCCAGATGCACATATAAGAAATACGAATCCAAACTTCTCCTTGTAGCGAGCATTCCATTCAGAAAGCTCCTGAAAAATACAAGTCAAGAGTTAGAAATAAAGTGGATTTTAACACACTTTTCAAAGTACCCAATTATCAAATGCAGATCATAAATATCCTTTTAATTGATAACACAATTTTAAATGGTCAGATCACATTAAAATAAAAAAAATTGAACGGAACTCAATAAAAATATGACAGTTCAAAACTGTGTCCGTCTCTGATTCAAGCAGACTAACCTGTAAGCTAGAAGTAGTAGCGGTTGATAAAGCAGTGGATTGCTCTCCCTTACTCCACCTACAAAAACCATCATTTCCAATCAGCAAGAACCGCATGTTTCGGATTTGAGTAATGGGAAATTGGGAAAAACCCAAGTTTTCTGAAATATCATCATCATTATTATTATAATAATTATTTCGATACACGGATATGACTCCGGTTATTTAAGAAAAATGAAAACACTTTCTCAGTAACAATGAAGAGGGAAAAGAAAAGAAAAGAAATGAAAAGAAAGGGGAAAACTCAACTGGGCAAAAGTGGAGAGAGAAGAAGGAGGAGGAGAGTGTCCGATCTGAGGATGAACAGAGAAAGCTTGGAGCCAACCATTGACGTTGACCTTGTTGAACCAGATATCTCGAGCGGCAACGATGGCTTCCTCGAGGGAAGGGAAAGGACACGCCTTTTCCATTTCTTCAGCGAATCTCCTGCTTCCGCAGCATGCCATGAATTCCTCTTCCTTAAACTCCATCATGCTTTTCGTTTCCATTTTTCTCTGAGAAATCTTAAAATTATATATCTTTCTCCTTATTTCTCTACCTATTTCAATCGGACTGTTTATTGCAGATCCACGTTTTTGGGAGAGCCGTATGAACTTTATTCACTACCAGTAGAGATGGGCACGTGTTTGTTTTTAATTATCTCTATTTTTTTTTTTTTTTCCTGATGAACTTAGACAACAAAGAGAAATTCAACTATTTACATAAAGCAAAAATCTATAGTTTTTTTTTCTTTTAAATGGTAATTGTATTATAAATCAAGAAAATACAAATATCAATGATTAGAATGACCTCATAATACAAGGAAACTTGACTCCAATTACAAATCGATTCTACTAATAAGTTCTAATAAAACACACAAGGGGGTGAAACGTGCACCAGATTCCAATGACAGGAAATGAAAAACACACACCAATTATTGAGCACATATATAGCTCTTTCAACAATACAACTACAATCGACGAAAAACGCCAATCAATTGAGACCAAGAGACCTGTAGTAAAAAGGTCACCACCAACACCGCATAAAAATAACTCTAATAGATTGGACATACATCTAATACGAGAACGTGGGGAGACCTCCGTTATTACAAAATAGAAACAAAAACATAACAAAAAAATGCAGCATCTACATATCAGAAATATCATCGCCTTTATTTCAAACAAACAACTATCATAAATAGGAGGGAAAAAAAAAACCATAACTCTATAAATAATACCTCCAGTGACAAGGCAAATTACATGACCAAAGGGATCAAAACACATCCCCTCCGTCCATGAAACCATCTCACCATCAAACCCATCACCGTGGAGTTCAAAAACATTTTCTCTAGGGCTGGGAGTCCGGTGGCCAACCAAAAGGCGCCAAACTCCAGCCCTAAAAGAGAAATATGAACGGTACAAACCCTAAAAATAGAGAGAGGGAGAGGAAGAGGGGGAGAGAGAATTTTTTGGGGATAGTATAAAAATCTACAGTTAAGCATAACAAAAATCCATAAACTATGAAAAGATGGAAAAAATAATAATAATAATAATAATAAGATCAATTTATTCGTAATTGTAGTGGTTTTACAAGAATCCCAGCATTGAAAAGAAACCCAAGATGAAATATATTAAGAATGTATAAATTATTCATTTAGTTCATAAATTTTAAAGTTTGTATAATTTTAGATCTCTAATCTTTTTTTTTTTTTTAGCTAAAATGCCTTTAAAATATTAAAATATTATTGTAATAGTCATTTCTGTTAATTTGTGATTCAAATAATTTGGGATTATAAGTAGTCATTTTCTGTTAGCTTGAAATTTGGAATTCAAATAATTTTCATTTACAAACTGAAAATGATACAAGACTAGACTTATATTTACACTTAGAGAAAAACGATAAAAAGACATTAAATAAATGGAAACTAATTACACCTAACTGACACCTAATAGACAACCACCGGTGGTGATGGTATAGCGATTCGGGGTTACCTACCAAGGCTCTTGTTCTAAGCATCCAATGATCAAATCTCATATCCCACTGTGAGGTTGACACCCTCTCCTAGAGCCTCCCAATGTGGACTAAGGCTTAGGTAGATCTGGTTCTCCTTGGATGTTGATTGCGAAAGCATATGCCAGGCACTAGGTCGTTCTACCTATGGTCCCTGTAGATTCCTAAAGTAGCGTAGGAAGGCGTGATGACACCACTGATCCTATTTTTTTAAAAAATAAAAAAATAAAAAGACACCTAATAGACAACCCTATAATAAATCTAATTATTCTATTCACATCTAAATTAAGAAATAATCACAAAATGGTAACTAGAAGAATAAATCAATCAATTAATCTATTCCATAAAATCTCAACATAAAAATGCCCCCTAAACTACTAAAATATTATTATAATGATGACACCACTGATCCTATTTTTTCTTTGAAAAAAAAAAATAAATAAGACACCTAATAGACAACCCTATAATAAATCTAATTATTCTATTCACATCTAAATTAGGAAATAATCACAAAATGGTAACTAGAAGAATAAATCAATCAATTAATCTATTCCATAAAATCTCAACATAAAAATGTCCCCCATAAACTACTAAAATATTATTATAATAGTCATTTACGTTAATTTTGGATATAATTGTTTAGTAATCTGGTAAAAAAAAAAATATTATCTAACAGATTCCGTCTAAATATTAAAATAAAGGATTAATGTTGCAATAGTTTTAACAGTTTACGATCATTATAACTAAAAAGAAAAGAGCATGACTCAAAGTTTCATAAACTTAAAAGTTTAGAGATCATTTTAATAATTTACCCTAAAGGTTTTTTTTTTTTTTTTTTTTTTGCTGGAAATACCCTAAAAGTTATTTATTTACTTAAATTTTTCTTTTCGGCATCTACATTTAACGCAAGCATAGAGGAGATTTAAGAAGTTATGCCAAAAAACAAAAGAGTAAATTGCTCCCGTAGTCCATGAACTTTTTATGACGGTATTGGTTGGTCCCTAAACTTTTTTATTTGATTGGAAGGTCCCTGAACTTTAAAAATTAGTGCAAAACAATCCTTTTTCTTAACCGTCGTTAAAAATCAGACGACAATTTACTGTAAGTCACCAAATTTGAATGAATTTACAAAACTAACCTTATAATGTTAATTAAAATTGAAATTTACACACAAACTCATCCTCCTCATCTTTTCCTCTCCAACCGAAACATCAACCTGGGCCGTACATGGTGACTTGCGAAGGCATGGAGGGGAAGAGGCTCGTGACGGGCTGGGCTCGCGACGGGGATGTTGGCGACAAAGCAAAGATACTCACGACAATAAGCTCGATCTCACGGCGGCCCAAACTTGTGACTGGGAAGGGTTTGCCATGGTACAGGGTGGACTTAAGCGGGCGGGCTCGCCAGAGTAGGTTTCGAGGGCTGGGGAAAGGGATGGGTGGAGAGAGTACCTAGATCTGGTGAAATTTTACTTTTTTTTTTTTTTTTTTTTTTAACCGTCGTCGTGAAACCCAGGTGACGGCAAAACCTCCCCACCATCACGAGCTCAGAATAAATTGGGTCATCTCGTGAGCTCACTTCACTATGCTCTTCACAAGCCACCGCGACCATCACCCCTCACTCCACTACCGTGACTCTGTGAGCCTCCCCTCCCTTGAGCCTTTTCTTCTCTGGGCATACTTGCAGAAAGGCTCCAATTGCAGAAGGTTGTGGATTAATATGTTTTTTATTTATGTCTTTATTTTTTTGTTAATTTTTTTTTATTATTTAAATGGGAATTACAGTAATTTACAAAAATACCTTCAAACTCACTCATGTGATATGCATGCACTCTTCATTTGCTCCTTCCAAAATTACAAAAAAAAGGATCGTTATGCTCCTTTTTTTAAAGTTTGGGGATCAACTAATAAAAAAATAATAATAATTTAGACATCAAACGGCACCTTTATTAAAAAGTTCAAGAATTAAAGTAGTAATTTACCCAAAACGAAAAACAAAAAACAAAACCGAAAAGTGATTGTCGTCGGCATGATAACGGCTAACGGTTAACGGTTGACCAACAGTGACAGACCATTGGTAACGAAATAAGCTCAAAACACTTGCTTTTAAAATCTCCCCAAAACCCTTAACTCTCCTTTTTTTTTTCTCTCTCTCTCTCCTCCCTCATTTCCCTTCGCATTTCCTTCTCTCAGTTCTCCAGAGTCCATAGATGATGGCTTCTTCCAATTCTATCGGCCCCAACGAACAGCTGGTTTGTTTGTTATATATATATATATATATATATATATATATATATAATTTTGGGTTATTTTTTGCTCTTTCTGAACTAGGTTCGCTTTCTCTTTTTCATTGACATGGAAAAGAAGAACGGCATTCTTCTGATTGCGTGAAAATTTAGCACTTAAAAAAAAAAAAAAAAAAAAAAACTGGTGAGGGGATTCGAACTCCACATTTTTAGGTGGAGTTAGGTGTGGTAATACTGCTGGACCTGTAAAAATTTAGCTGTTTTGGTAAACATACTAGTGGATTTTAGGAAATTTTTTTTCTTCTGAGGTTATATACAAAGTAAATAATAGGAAATTTGGTCATGAATTGGGTTTTCTTAGTTGAAGTAATAGCATTTCGATTCATTTATGTTTTGTTGTTGGTGTTAACAGGTTTTGGTGGAAGATAAGCTGTTTGCGAGGATTTTGACATTGAACAGGTCTAGACAACTTAATGCTCTTACATATCAAATGGTATGCCTTCTCAACTATTATTGTTTTTGTTTTTCTGGTTTTATTTTTTTTTAATTTTTTTTTTAGTAACAGAAAATGCTAATTTTTGGGGAACGAGGCACCAATTCCCTAAGTTTACAAATCGTGTAAAAACAATTCTTAATTGTCTTATCAAATCGCGATAAAACCTCCCCTAGACTTTCTCGATTTTAAAAGGTTGTGGGATGGTTGTAGCATTCTTGAAAGCGTAAGCTGAAGCGCAACATAAGGAAGGTTCTTGTTTGGATAATTCTGGGGATACCAACTCTAATCCCAACATTTGAATACCAACCTACTGAGTTGTCATTTGTTCATAGGTAGATGCAATCTTTTAACATTAATGATGAGGTTGTGAATTCCAAAAGGTATTTGGTTTTTCAATTCTGTATACGTGATGATGTGGATGAGTCTAATTGAATCACCAAATGTGCTATATTTGATATCTATGGAACAAAACTTAATCAATGTGGTATATTCTCTCTCTCTCTCTCCCCCCTCTATACTCTCTTTCTCTCTCTCTCATTTTAACTTATTTATTTAATTTGTTCCTAGATTTCTCACCTATTTGAACTTTTCCATGCTTATGAGGAAGATTCCAACATCAAATCGTTTATTGTCTAGGTACTTTCCTTCTCATATGACCATTTATGTCTTCGCTTCAAATTTCATTGACAAGGGATGAAAAAGTAATCAAGTCATCATAAAGTTAGCAATGCTTCTCATATATTAATTATTGAGCTGGTTTTAATTTTTTTCTTACATTTGGGGAAAGGAAGGGCATTTTGTGCTGGTGCTGATGTTGCTGCTTTGGTTCGTGATGTTACTGAAGGTATGTATTCTTCTTTCCCTTATGTTACGCCTGTTGTTAGCATCTGTAACTTACCCACCACCTCGGGTGTAGTCATGTAAAGGTATCCTCTACTTTCATGCCTTCAATTTTTTTAACTAAAGTTCATTACATTTTTTTTTTCTTTAGTTCTCTATAATTTTTCAGCTATCTACCCATTGGCAGATAAGTGAAAGAAATTCATATACAACATGCAATATATTGCTAATTCATAACTGGCAAATACTTTCTTTTCTTATAATATAGGTAATTGGAGATCAACTGTGCAACTTTTCCAGAAAGAGCTTACTTTAAATTACTTGATGGCAACATACTATAAACCTCAGGTGAGGCGGTTTTCATCTCAGGAAAATTTAATTTCTATAACCAGTAATTGCATTGGAAGTATCCTTAGTTGAATTATTATATTATATATATATGTGTGTGTGTGTGTGTGTGTGTGTGTGTGTGTTGGTATAGCTGTTAACAATGTTCTCTTACTCTTAGCACGGAAACATCATTTAAGGTTTCAATCCTTAATGACATTGTCATGGGAGGTGGAGCTGGTGCTTCAATACATGGTAGATTCCGAGTTGCAATAGAAAATTCGGTATTTTGCTATTAGACACCGGGCTAGAAATTTCATTCAGATCCAATGTAATTGATGTGGACTTATAAGTAGTGTCAAAATCAGGGAAATAAATATCTGAATGACTGAAAATTTCAATTATTGTTGGAACTTAACTCCAATATTAATATCATCCGTTCATCTTTATCCTTTGGGTAGTTTTCGAAGACATTAAGCTAGATGGGTTTTCAGTTGACACCTTCTCAACTTTTTTTTGTTTTTTTTCCAGTTTCCTTCTCTGTTTTTTTCTGCAGAGTTGATAAATAAACAGAAAAGGAGCTCAATTGTAGATTTCATTTTGAAGTAGTTCAACTAATAGTTTTATAAATTCTCTCTTCAAAATATAAGTTACTTTCTTTCGAGTCCTGATCTCACACTTTCAAAGTTTACCCTTGTAGGTCTTTGCTATGCCAGAAACAGCTTTGGGGCACTTTCCAGATGTGGGTGCCTTTTATTTCTTGTCTAGACTTCCTAGATTCTTTGGTAATGATAGTGATATCCTTGATTTATGAGTTCCCGTTGTTAAATGTCTTGATTTACAATTTCCTTCTATTTGTTTGTTTTATTTGATTTTATTTTTTGTGGTGATGAAATCTTAATTTGAAAAAACGCAAGGTTTTGCTAGTACATTAAGGGGTTCCATGACTACAAATTCCCGTTGTTAATGTCTTAGATTTCTGTACCTTCTATTTACCTATTTCATTTTATTTTGTTGTGAGGTAAATATCATTTGAAAAACTCAAGTACAGAGTGTGGTAGAGGACGTCATGAAGAGCTGTAGGTATTGGTAGTTCCTCTATTATTAGTATTACTACTTTTGTTTGTTTTTTGCTTTTTTTTTTTTTCGGTTTTGTTTGATCGTTGAAACATCGTAGGTAAAGCAACTAGTTATGATTTAAACGGTTTTTGATGAGCTAGTAGGAAAAGAATATCTTTTGTAAACTTGCATTCATTTATTTATCTGCTTACTTGGCAGGAGAATATCTCGGCCTAACTGGTTCAAGATTGGATGGTGCGGATATGCTTGCTTGTGGTCTGGCAACTCACTTTGTTCCCTCAACAGTATGCTAACTCCTATTATTCTTTGACTTCAATATGGACCAATGATTACAATGAAAATGGGCATAAAACTCTCTTTTTTCTGACTTTGATTAATTTACCGAGGTTACTCTTGTAGAAAAAGCTCTATGCAAGATGAATACAAGCGATCCAGCTGTCGTTTCTGAAATTATTGACAAATATTCGCAGCAGCCCAAAATGAAAGATAAAAGTGCTTACCACCGGTTAGAATTTCCATTACAGTATTTTAATTGTATTGTATGTCAGTTTTTAGTGTAGTACAATACTTATGATCTTGTATCTTTACTCACATTATAAGCAAAAATAAAGTTACCTATTCCAATGCTTATTCCGCTTGTCTTTTCAAACATCATCCACCACAATCAATTTAATGTTGCCTGTTCCCTTCTTTTTGTTTTTTTTGGTGTTTGTTAAAGAGTAGTGCTACATATTTTTACCAATTAACTGACAGCTTAATCTTAATATTTTTACCAAGACTGTTGAATTGTACAGCTGTCATAGCCTAATTTTAGGAAACAAATCAGATTGTATATATTTAGATAGGAAATTATTTCTTTCCCTTTAAATCATGGGATTTGTATCGTAGCCTAATTTGGGTAGTTTCCCATTCTTTTCTTCTTAGAATAGTATATATAGATGAAGAGAAAAATAGAAAGAGAATGCTTATTTCTCATTAATTCGAATATTGGGCATACATGTCTATATATACTATTCTAAGAAGAAAAGAATGGGAAACTACCCAAATTAGGCTACGATACAAATCCCATGATTTAAAGGGAAAGAAATAATTTCCTATCTAAATATATACAATCTGATTTGTTTCCTAAAATTAGGCTATGACAGCTGTACAATTCAACACTCCCCCTCAAGCTGGAGAATAGATATCTTCCATTCCCAGCTTGAAAATAACTTCATGAAATGTTGCACTACTGAGTCCCTTAGTCAAAACATCTGCTAGCTGACTCCCTGATGGCACATAAGACATGCAGATCAGGCCTTCTTCCAGTTTTTCCTTGATGAAGTGTCTGTCAACCTCGATATGCTTTGTCCTATCGTGTTGTACTGGATTATGAGCAATGTTTATTGCTGACTTGTTGTCACAATACAGCTTCATAGGGCCTACCCATTTGATTCTGAGGTCATCTAGGATAATCTTCAGCCACAATAATTCACACACTCCTTGGGCCATTGCCCTAAACTCAGATTCATTGCTAGACCTTGCTACCACATTCTGCTTTTTACTTCTCCACGTTACTAAGTTTCCACCAAGAAATGTGCAATAACCAGATGTTGATCTCCTGTCTAATGATGAACCGGCATAGTCTGCATCTGTGTAGGCTTCCAATGTGAGTTCATTGTCCCTTCTGAAGAGAACTCCTTTTCCAGGACTACCTTTCAAGTAGTGTAGCACCCGATGGACAGCTTGTAGGTGTGATTCTCTTGGATCGTGCATGAACTGACTAATCACGCTTACCGAGTATGCGATGTCTGGTCGAGTATGAGCCAGGTAGATGAGTTTTCCAACCAATCTCTGATACATCTCCTTATCAACAGCTGGTTCCTCCTTCACATCTCCTAACTTCTGATTCGGTTCCATAGGTGTAGCTACTGGTTTACAGCCAAGCTTCCCTGTTTTCTTCAAAAGATCTGTCACATACTTTTGTTGTGAGATAAAAATTCCCTGTCTTGAGTATGAAACTTCAATACCAAGGAAATACTTTAGTCTTCCAAGCTACTTTATCTCAAACTCCTTCATTAAACACTGTTTCAGATTCTGTTTCTCCTTTTCATCGTTTCCTGTGACAATAATATCATCAACATATACTAGGAGGGCTGTCACTCCCCCTGTGGCCGAATACTTGATGAAGAGAGTATGATCTCCTTGACTCTGTTTGTAACCTGTTGCTTTCATTACTTTAGCAAATCTCCCAAACCAGGCTCTAGGTGATTGTTTCAATCCATATAGAGCCTTCTTCAATCTACACGCCTTGTTAGCTGTCTCCTTTCCTTCAAAACCTTGTGGGATGCTCATATAAATTTCTTCTTCCAAATCACCATGCAAGAAAGCATTCTTCACATCAAACTGTTGAAGCTGCCAATTGAAATGAGCTGCCAGAGATAACAAAATCCTCACAGTGTTCATTTTTGCCACAGGAGCAAATGTCTCCTGATAATCAACTCCATGAGTCTGAGTATAACCCTTAGCAACTAACCTCACTTTATACCTCTCAAGAGAGCCATCAGCCTTGTATTTCAAAGCAAAGACCCATTTGCACCCCACCAGATTCTTTCCTTTTGGTATATCCACAATCTCCCATGTTTTGTTTTTTTCCAATGCATCCATTTCCTCTCTCATAGCATTCCTCCATTCCTTTTTAGACAATGCCTCAGATAAAGTGTTTGGAACAGAAATAGTGTGTAGACTCACAATAAAGTTTCTATAAAGTGGTGAAAAACGCTTAAGGGACACATAGTGAGACAAAGGGTATAAAGGACGTTTGGTGCACTGTCTGGTACCTTTTCTAACAGCAATAGGGAGGTCAAGATCTTGTTTTGGTGTTTCAACAGATTGTACATGCAAATAAGAGTCAGAACTTACCATGTCTTCATTAGCAGGACTCGGGTTATCAGCTTGAACTTGTGTCAGGTCTGGAACAGCTGGTTTTCTTGAATACACCAGAGGAAATCTCACAGAATCATAAATACGGACTGACGCTGGAGTATGGACTGGTTTGGGAGAAGACAAAGGTTCGGTTTCTATTTCTGGGGCGGCTGACACAGGTTCGGCTTCTGGGGCAACATACTCATTGGAGGGCAGATCAAGAGGCCCAAAAAAATCATAGTCTTTGTCTTCTGTAAGTGAGATCTCCCCCTGAAGATAAGACTGTGAGAAGAATGGTTTATTTTCAGCAAATGTGACATCGGCTGACAGATAAAATTTCCTAGAGGGAGGATGATAGCATTTGTACCCTTTTTGTGTAGATGAGTAGCCAAGAAACACACATTTAATTGCTCGGGGATCTAATTTTCCTCTATTGTGATTGTGAACATGGACAAAGGAAGTACAACCAAAGACTCGAGGTATGAGACCATTTGAAGTTCTAACATGTGGATAGAATTTTGCAAGATTTTCCATGGGAGTTGTGTAATCTAATGTTCGTGAGGGTAGTCTATTGATCATGTATGTGGCAGTAAGGACAGCCTCCCCCCAATAAGATTTAGGAACATTCCCTTGGAATAACAATGCCCGAGTGGTATTAAGTAAATGGCCATTTTTTCTCTCGGCAACCCCATTTTGTTGTGGTGTGCTTATACATGATGATTCATGAATAATGCCTTCTTTTGGAAGTAGGGTGTCAAGATTTGGTTGAAGTAATCTCTTGCATTATCAGACCTAAACCCTTTAATTTTTACCCCAAACTGGTTTTGAATCATGGAATGGAAATTAGGGACAACACGACTTACATCAGATTTGTGTTTGAGCAAAAATATCCATGTCACCCTAGTACAATCATCAATTAGAGAAACAAACCATCTAGACCCCGAAATGTTTGGAACTGTGGAAGGTCCCCAAATGTCACTGTGAATCAATTCAAGAGGATGCAAACTTCTTTTATTACTAATGGGAAAGGATACACGAGTGTGTTTTGCAATCTCACAAACATCACAATGAAAATCTGTAATATTCAATCCTTTAAACAAAGAGGGAAACATGACATTCAAGACTCTAAACGATGGATGACCAAAACAAAAATGATGAAGCCAAATGGCTTCTTTATTTGAAGAACTGAGAAAAGACAATGGAAAATTATTCATGACTCTTTTTGAAGTACTCGATGTTTCAAGATAGTAGAGCCCGTTCCTTTCCTTAGCAAGTCCAATCTTCCTCCCCGAATCCTGATCCTGAAAAACACAATAAGTGGGATGGAAAATTGCATAGCATCTTAGGTCTTTTGTGAGTTTTTTAATTGAAACAAGATTTGCTGACAATTTTGGGACATGAAGAATATCTTTAAGAACAAGAGATGGTGCTATTTGGATATCTCCTAATCCGGCAACTGTAGCCAGGGAACCATTTGCAACAATAATTTTTCTACTACTAGGACACGGAGTGTAAGAACTAAAAAATTGTGAGGTGTGAGTCATATGATCTGTTGCTCCTGAATCAACTATCCAGGAGTTGGTCAAGCACTTATCTGAGACATGTAATCCAAAAGAGAATGATGACTTACCTGAGAGTGCCAATGAACATGCACTAGAAGGCTTATCAAGAGAACCAATCAAGCCCCTTAGTTTTTCGACCTCTTCACTGTTGAGTCCTCCTTTGTCTTGTCCCTCACTGTGGTTGGTTTTTTCTGTCATGTGTGCCTGAGATTGAAATCTCTGTTGACCTCCACGGTTTCCCCATTCTCGGCTTGGCGGCTTACCATGCAATTTCCAGCAATTCTCCTTGGTATGCCTCGGGTTTTTACAGTAGTTGCACCACAGGTTGTCCTTGCTATCTGACCGCTGATGGTTCCTGTTGTCTCTTTCCGAGAGCTTTGACAGGTCTGCTCTCCCTCTGTCTTGCACCTGGGGCTGTTCAGATTTAGTCACCAAGGCTGAACTATCGGAGACTTGAGGCTCAAGCATTACACTCCTTCGACTTTCCTCTGCCCTTATTAGAGAAATTGTCTCCTCCAATGAAGGTATCTCCTCCCTGCCAAGTATTTGAACCCGAACCTGATCAAATTCAGGATTGAGCCCAGCCAAGAAATCATATACTCGGTCCTTCTCAATAAAGTTCTTCAAGATGGCAGCATCCTCTGAACACTTCATCTCAAATACCCGGTAGTGGTCGAGTTCTTGCCATAAATTCTTCAATGAATTTGCATATTCTGTCACCGTTTTGTCTCCCTGTTTGGAAGCACCTGTCTTCACCTTTATCTCATATACTTGGGCTGCATCACAAGCTTTCGAATAGGTCCGTCGAATGGAGTCCCAAATCTCCTTTGAAGTTGTCAGAAACATACAAGTATCACTGATTGCAGGATCCATCGAGTCCCATAACCATGACACGGCCATAGAATCTGCTTCATCCCATGCTTCAAAAAATGGGTCTCCCTTTTTCGGTCCTGTTCCAAGAAGATGACTCAATCTTCCTTTACCCTTCAGATAAGTCTTGACAAATTGAGACCACTTGAGATAATTTTTCTCAGTCAGCCTGTATGTAGCCCGAACATTCTGGAGATCTCCAGTCATTGGGTTTGAATTAACTTCTTCTGATTGGACAGAGGTATTTGTGGTTTCGGAGGACATTATGGTTGGAGAAAGAACAGAAAAACAGAGGGGAAGACTCCAGAAAAAAACAGTAGATAAATTTCAAGACGAACACAGCAATGAAGGCTACACAAAGAAACCCAGAAAAAAAAAGCCTAAAGCTCTGATACCATGAAGAGAAAAATAGAAAGAGAATGCTTATTTCTCATTAATTCGAATATTGGGCATACATGTCTATATATACTATTCTAAGAAGAAAAGAATGGGAAACTACCCAAATTAGGCTACGATACAAATCCTATGATTTAAAGGGAAAGAAATAATTTCCTATCTAAATATATACAATCTGATTTGTTTCCTAAAATTAGGCTATGACAGCTGTACAATTCAACAAGAACAGTAGATTGTATTGCTCAAAGTTCAACCAGACGGCACACTTTTCTGCGAGAATTTATGTGCTTACTTTTGAGATCTCTGTTAATATCTTTCCGATCCTCAATTTTTATGGTTGCTTGGTTGTGTAGGCTTGATGTTATTGACAAGTGCTTCTCCTGAAGAATAGTTGAACAAATAATATCTGCCCTTGTAAGTTAATGTAGGTGTTTCCTATTGCGAATGACTTTGAAAGCTTTTGTTGCTTTGGCATCACAGATTCATTTTTACTTTTTGAGTATAATCTATGTGGCAATATTAATTAGAACGTTAACAGTTTACATGACAATGTTCTTAGCTTGCTACTGCAGGAGGAGGCAATGAACAAAGCATATGATTGGATTCCTGGTACAATTCAAACACTTAAAAAGGCGACTCCAATGAGTTTAAAATTTTCGTTGACTGCTGAATGCCTTCTTATTGCCACTTCAAAAAGGCCCAACTTTATTACATATTTGCTTTAAATTGTGTTTGAAATTCTTGTGATTGGCAGAATAGCGTAAAGAACTATTTTATTAGCCTTACAATTTAAGGAATCCCTTAGATATGATGCAAAATGGATCTTGTTCTATCGTTGATCAGAGATTTCTCTATGAACAATACAAATCGGAGTTTGAAGAAGGTAACCTGATTATTTTTAGATAATAGTAGATAGAAACAACACTCGTAAGGAGTCCTATTGAAACCAAAAAATATAGGCCTGCCTACCTGCCATCCACACCAGAATAAATGAAGTTTTCTGAAAAAACCAGCTACGAATCATTGGTTTAACTGAATAACTAAATAAAATAGATAGATATTTCTCTTCGTCTCAGGTCGACAGATCTTCTCAATTGAAAGATCCCCTAATATGGATACGTGGAGTTACTCCCAATATTGCAATAAAAGCAAGACGTGTAGGCGGATCGACTCATCAAGTTCCCATTGAAATAGGATCCGCACCTAAGCTAAGTTGTTCCAGATTATTTTTCCGTCTTGGTTTAATGTCAAAAGAAATCCTTTAATTTAAAAGGAGATGTAGGGAAATTTTCTGTTAGAAAGCTTGTCCGACTCTTTGTTATAAGTAGGTTTGTTTTTTTTTTATTTTTTTATTTTTTTTTTTCGGCGCCGCTAATGCAGATTAGAGAAAGAAGGCTCGAGGGTGTTGGTCAATGTCTTGTTGGCGAGTATAGAATGGCCTTTCACGTCATGCAAGGACAACTCAGCAAGGATTTCGTAGAGGTTTTTCCGCTCTCTTTTCATTGTTTCACTTTTCTTACTCATCTTCTTGTTGTAGATTACAACATAAACCATTCTTTTTATTGCAGGGCTGCAGAACTCTGATACTGGACAAGGACAAGAACCGCAAGGCAGACGAGCATTGTGATTTTTTGTATTTTTCGCGGTGTAAATTCTTCATTTAGTCATCTTATTCTGTCTTTGGTGTCGTCTGTGGTGCTTTGTTTATTTTCAGTGGCAGCCTTCTAAACTGGAGCTCATCAGTGAGAGTATGGTTGATCAAACTTCTCTAAGGCGAACGATGACGAATGGAGAGAATTAAAGCTCCCTGCAAGATCCAACCTGCCTGCATATGCCATTTCAAAGATTTAAGCATAAAAGACTATGTTGATGGACGTTAATAACCCTGTCCAACCAAATTTAGTTTTGTATGTTGTATGAGATAGTGGCGACATGTAAGTAAAGCCATGTTCCGGGTAGCCCATCTACGCAACACATTGAATAAAATGAGTGAAGCTAGTTTGATGCCTCATGATAGGTGATGATGACGACAAATTGATCACTATGAAATGAAGATTCATTTGTTTATGGTGTACATGGGTCCATTTTGACCATTTAGATATGATCTTTTTTTTTTCCATATTTTTTAAACTTTCCCCTTTTCTTTCGATAAATTTTTTCATCTGCCAACTCAACCACACACCCAGTTCCGAAAATCCTTTAATATCACTTTAACTCTTTACTTAAATTGCTTTTTAGTTACCTACTGACTTCCTCTAAACTTTCTCGACACTGCAAACCATTTTCCTCTTCGTTACTATAGCCTAAAATTTATCAAATTTTAATTTAAATTTCTTCTAATGTTCTTCGTTGCTGGGTTCACTCCAATTTCGGATGGATTTGATTTAAAATTTTACCAAAACTAATTCATTTCCCTCAAAAACGAAAAAAAAAAAAAAAAAAAAAAAAAAAGCAGAGATCAAATGACTTTCCTGGGTTCAATCCAATTTCGGTTGGGTTTGAAATAAAATTTTCGCAAGATTTCAACTTATAGTCTCAATATGCCTTCACTTTTCTTCGAAATTTTCGCAAGATTTCAACTCACCGTGGCTTCTTGCTTCCTTCCGTTCTTCATTGCTTTCACCCTTCTTACTTCCAATATTCAGCACCCACCACTGGGATTGACGAATTTAACTTCACTTTTTCTTTCAATTTTCCGAAACATTCAGTGGCTAACCCGTCTTAACGCCGTCAAATTTTTCTTCGCTCTGCCCTGTTTTGGTTACAATCAGGTGCACATCTTCCTATTTTAGCATACTCACTAAGTGGGACTCCTTTTTAATCCACTCATTCCTATCTGTTATATCTATCCTATTTATAGGGTAAAATTCTTTATATCATTGTAGAATCTCCCATATATTTTTTGTGGTTTTAATAGTTATTATTATTATTTTTTTTATAACAATAGATAATAACAGACAAAATTATAAAAACATGTAATACTTTAATTACATTTGATCGTGTGGTATTTTATGTAACTTGTTATTACAGGTTAAACAACTGCTAACCTTTTAATATAATTGAATAGATTTTTTTTTTTGGGTCAAATAGCCCGTGACCCATATCAGGGGCCGGTATAGAGGATAGAATACGGGTGTGGGGGAGGGTATGTGGGTTAATCTTAACCCCCACGCGGGTACGGGACGAGAGTGGGGGGAAGTTCCCACAAACCCGCACCCGCCCCCACTTATATTCACTCTAATAAATATATATATATATATTTATATGTTTATATATATATTTGAATTTTTAGTGTTTTCATGTTTTAATTTTGTTTATGAATTTAGTTTATAAATTCATGAAGTTTGGATTTGTTTTTAAGATTTCAGTTACATTTGTGATTGTACTGCTAAATTATATGAAACTTTAATAAAATTTGTTTTGAGTATTTTATTTTTAATTCTTAATGGGTAATGAATAGAATATGGGTATAGCACTCCCAATGGGGATGACACAACCCCGCACCTGCATTAAATTAGACGGGTATGTGGACGAGTATGGAGGGTAAAAAAGGTTGCGGGTATGGAAGTGGGGGACGCATACCTACCAATGCTATCCCTGCGCTAAAAAAAAAAAATATATATAGACACACACACACAACGAGAAACAAATAGCATAATAAAACAGACCATTGACGTCTAACTCCAGAAATGATAACTAGAGGACTTGACAAAACAACCGCCAACCACAAGACTGAACCAATCAACCTGAACAGAGAATAAAGAAGGCGTGGTGGTCAAATAATGCTCAATAGGGGTACCATTACCAACTTGTCGTTTTTAGTTACCGTCTTTATAATTAAACCGATTATTGTCTTCATTTTATATGTCACAAATAAAATGTACGGAGGACCACTCGCCGGGATACGTGGCCAAAACCAGAGGAGACAGAAAACATGAAACCTTGTAGACCGATTGTCGTTCCCACTCCGAAGGGCAACAGTCTAAATCCTATCTATGTACCGGTTCCCAAATACAATAGCTTATCCATCCTGTGACAATGTAGTGCAAGGAATTCAAGATCCGATCCTTACTATCATAACCCAATACCTACTGCCCAGTAGAACCCCACTCGTCAGCAAGAACCCAGTCAAGGAAATAAATAATAATCCGCCAATGACTGTAACCCATGTACCTGATAATAATCAATCTTACCTTGATTACAACCATTCTTCAATGCCATTTATCTTTCCATACTAGGTTAATTCAATTGAAGTTAAATTACAAATTCCACGAAAAATAGGTAATAGAACCGCTACCTCGAGTCCAGCATACAGATAATCTCTTACTTCGAATCTCCATAGCAAATGAATCCCCCATACGAGTTTTGATTCAACTTAGAAATTAAAAAAAAAATGATAAAATGACAAATTCATTGAGAAGTAAGACCAGAGCTTCAAACCATAGCGAAGCTCGAAAGCCAAAAAGGAAGAGTACGATACGATTTGACGTAAAAAGTCAATGATAGTAAAATCCACTTCAACCATGTAAAAGGAAAAAATCAAGGACATATGAGTGAGTGAAACTCAGAACTACTTCAAAACTCATTGAATCCTATATCAACCATAGTAAATTTTAATTCATGAAATCAAACAAACCATCGTGTTTATATATATATATATATATATATATATTGATACGAACCACGCCAACAACGTGACGAAACCTGATACCAAATATGAAAACAACAACCCAAGATCTTTCAAGTTTGATGGAAACCGCGACCCGTTGCTTAGCGAAGCAAGAACCTTGGTATGGTGAAGATGCTACAAACGGTTATGGAAGTCCGTTTGATAAGTCGATTTGAACGTCACAAGAAATCCTTGATAAGCTCGAATAAGTTTCTTCAAGAACTCAAGAAGAATAACTCACAATATGAATAAACATCAAAATTTAATTTCATAATCTGAAACTCAGCCTTATATAGCTGAATTTACACTTGTAAAATTCCTAATCCACCCTTAAGGATAAACTTGACTAAAAAACCTAAAAAAAAAAATCAGATTTATCTAAATAAATTCGGATTTAAAAAGATACCTAAATTCAAATTTTAAACTAAAACTTAAAACTCGAATAGGATTACAAAGAAATCAAATCTTGATTAGATCTTCTAAACTTCTTGAATTTTGTTTTGAATCTTGATCTTCTTGAAAACTTGAAAAAGTAATCTTGACTTGATTCTTTGTTGGGAAAAACGTCCACATAAGCTAGGATATGCAAATTGGCGACGCAATGGCTTAATGGAAATGTATGGTTGATTGGCCCTCTTCCGAATCAACTTTGATGAGTAAAACTAGCATTTGTTCACCCTCAGTAGTGAACACGCTCTCGTTTTGTTATAGAACTCTCCGGACTAAGTTATTTAGCTTTTCTTTGAATCTTTTAACTCGAGCCCTCATCACTGGACCAATTGGAACTTGAATTGGTTCGTGAGTTTTCCTTGCAGCCTTGATGTCCTCATCATATATATATATATATATATATATATATATATAAATCAATTCGACCAATAATATAAAAAGTCTGAATAGTTGAGATTTTTATGTACTTCATTTGATAACATTCGGGTGACAAGATTTCCGGCGGCGGCTTCTCTAAGGGTGTTTGGTTGAAGGTAATCAAATGCAATTAGATACCTCATAATCTTTTTAAAGTAATCAAATTCCTAGGAATATTAGATTATAGTGTTTGGTTTGTATGTAGACAATTTTAGTAAGATTCTCAGGAATATTAGATTACTGTGTTTGGTTGTGAACATGAATGTTTTTTTCCCCCCCTTAATAAATGGACAAAATTATCCTTTACTAAATTAATATATGTATAGCAACAACTCTTAAATTTATATTGATTAAAGAAACACGACACATATCTGTAATTATAATTAGACATGTTCAGAAAGAAATAAAAAAACATAGATAAAAATTTAGGAAGTTAATCTACGACATTACATCAATATTCATCTTTAATTTGTTCAAAAAAAAAACTCAAGATTTATGAATTTTTTTTATTATTAATCTTCACTGGCAGCCATAAAAAATCTTGAGCACATCATTGTAATATTGAAATAGAACTACAAAAGTTTTAGCAAAAATAAATAAGACTGACTTATACATATAAAAATTCTAAAAATAAAATCCAAGAACACAAAAGGTTTAAAAAAAAAACACAGAGTAACGGAAAAGGGATGAAAAAGAAAAAGAAAAAAAAGTGTTGTGATGAAGAATTATATAGGTAGGAGGAGGCTACGATTAAAAGATTATATATATGTAGTAAATCCATAGGGGTTTTTTTTTCATCTCTCTAAATTTGTAGGTTATTTTTAAAGTTAAATTTAAAAGTTAAAATGATAGTTGTGTCTAAATTATTTAAATTTTAAGATTACCATGATATTTAGATAAAGGGTAATCTGAAACCTAATGGGGGGAGGTGGGTTTCAGATTACCCCTTTATAAGGGTATCTGAAACCCATGGGTTTCAGATTCTCATGTATCGTAAAATAAGATAACCTCATAACAAACATGATAATATTAAGATTCTTATTCCTTTATAAAAGATTACCCCATATCAAACAAAGACACTCTGTTTGTCCAAAAAAAAACCCCCCAAAACGGAAACTTGAAGCAGCGGCGGCTCGGAACTTCTCCGGCATCGATCGGAGCTGGGATTGGCCGAGTTTTGTTCCTCTCGAGACGAGGAACACGATGGCACGGCTTGCAGATAAAACAACAGTCTGACGGCGGCGGAATCATGCAAGGAAACTCACAATCGACAGCGAGTGAAACGGCTAGACTCTAGCTTAGGGCGTTTCAGGGGACAACCATCTTGGGTCGCCGGCACATGGATGGTGGTGGCTAGTCGGAGATGGCGATCCGTGAACAGCAATGTACACATTTCTTATGCTTTAGATAGAGAGAAAATGTGCGTGTGTTTGTGAGAGAGACAGAGAGAGAGAGAGAAATTGAGCATGAGAAAGAGAGAGAGGAGAGAGAGAGAGAAATTGAGCATGAGAAAGAGAGAGAGAGAAATTGAGCATGAGAAAGAGAGAGAGAGAGAGAGAGAAATTGAGCATGAGAAAGAGAGAGAGAGAAAGAGCTGGTTGGTTTAAAAAATTATGGATTAATTTTACGAATGCCCCCTAATTATATACATTGTTTCATTTTGCCTCATGAATTATTGAAACCGGTAAATATGCCTCCTGAACTACATAAAACCATTTGATCCCCCCGCCATCCAACTCCGTTATCATTGTTGATGGAAAAGCCGATCTGACACAGTTATTGGGATAATTTACTCTCATAACTACCATTCCTCTCCATAGTAGAATAACTCTTATTTTTCCCAATAAAAACCCTAATTTTAGCCTTTATATCTCATTTCAATTTTCATTTGCAGGAAAGCAACTATGGGAAGTAGGAGCACAGATTGAGAGATTAGCAGCCGCACAAATCATAATACAAGAATGTCAAATTCTGAGATTGAATCAGTGGGTATGGTCCTGGGCAATGCTTTTGTTCTGTTGATAGTGTAATTCGAACTGTCAATAAAGGTGGGAATACTAGTAGAAGGTTTTTTGTGTGTGAAAAATACAAGGTAAATTATACATTATTTGAAATATCATTTTGGTTAGGCTTGAAATCCTTTATATATATATATATATATATACCTATATATAATTTTATTCCTTAATATTCATTTGGCTTTGAAATCTTAAAATAGTGTTATTTTACCCTTTTTGTTCCCAAATTTCAATCGGATTTGAATGAGAGGAATTAGTTCATGTTTTATTAGGGGGAGTTTTTTTTCTTTCATTTATTTTCCATGAGGTTCAACTTTGGTTGGCGTTGAAATAGATGTTTCAAATCTTAGGCTATTAACATTTTTATTTTGTTGAAATTGCAGATGGTGTATTTGAAGGGTGTGGGTACATGATATGGATTGATCCACCAATTCCAAAATCCCCATATGCAAACGAAGAACTAATGAAGCGTCCTGAAATTATTGAAGATGCAATTTTGAGGGTGGATGAGAAGCTTGATTTCAAAGATCTTGATATTTTAAATTTGAAGCAAGAACTTCTCAAAAAGGAGGAAGAAAAGTTAAAATCCGTGGTGAAGTTAGAAAATATAAAATGTTTCTAGTTGTGTGTATGCTTGTTGTAGTGTTGTTGTTTAATAAATTTTGAGTTTTGTAATTTACAGGACTCTCTTGTATGTCCCCTGCTTCTAACGTATGAATGAAGATCCAATTGACACACCTATTAAGGTATAATGTTTATATGAGAATTAAATACACTTTCATTGAATCTCATATCAACCAACTAACCATGAAAAAACATGATATAATGGTTATATATTCATCAACTGATTCAAAATTTCAAAAACTGTTACAAAACATGGACATAAAAGCTAGCCACTAAATAAAGGCACAAAAGCTAACCACAAAACATTTACATAAGTACATGAGATTTAAAAACATCATCAAATAACCATTTATAGCTATTCAAATTCTCAAAAAGTCAGCAAAATCTCATTGATTCATCTACTAACACTGGAATGACTTGCACTTGCACCCTTGAAAAGTTTCTTGGCTGCATTGGGATTAACTATCTTCTTTGCAACAGTTTTAAACCTTGCAAACCTAGGACTGGTGCGAATCAGTGACGGTTGTTCTTGGCTGCCATTAACACACTTCCTAGCTGTCAATTTGATCCTAGGACTAACACCAATAGGGGCTGCTTGTGAAGCAGGGGCTGGTTGAGAGGCAATAACACCAGTAGGAGCTGCTTGAGGAGTAGGGGCTGCTTGAGAGGAACCCACACCAGTAGGAGCTACTTAAGGAATAGGGGCTGCTTGAGAGACCGAGGTTGCTTGAGTGGCCGAGACTGCTTGTTTAGGACGACCTACCTGCTTTGGTTGATTAAAAAAAAAACTAAACTAAACTAATTGATAACTACTCCCTAATTTAACAAAACAATTTTAAAATCATAAGCTAATTAAACATTTACCTGAGTGCTTTTAGTCCTTCTATTGCACGTTCTAATATTGTGACCCTATTTGCCACACTTGCTGCATTCAAGACCGTGTAGCACCTCTTCAACTTTGTTCCATTGTGAGATATCACTTCATCATGTACCAATCGCCTTAACTTCTTCTGTCGGCTAGGTTGCTTATGATATGGAGGCTTGCCTAATTGAGGCTTCTCGCTATTTGGCCATTGGTCTTGGCCTTGGATGAGCTCAATTTGATTGTCATAAGTTTGTTCATAAGTTGCTTTCTTGTACCAATGAGCTATGTGATCCACTAGATCTTCATGCATATACCATATGGCACTAATTGCATGACCACATGGGATCCCCGATAGGTCCCATTTCCTACATGAGCATGTTTTTGCAAACAAATCCACTCTGAACTAATTGTTTGTTCCATCTTTCACCTGAAAATTCCATTTTCCTGTCCAGTCAGTGGTCATTTGATTTGCATCCTTCTTATTGTTTGCAAGAAACTTTGCAACCCGTGGACCTATTTCACCTCGCCATTCGCTAATTGCTAATTGTTGCTTGGTGAACCTCTTTAGTAAGTACATTCTTATCCTTTCAAGGCAACTCAATATCGGCCTATCCCTTGCTATAAAAATAGTAGTGGCACCATTGAAACTCTTGCATTAGACCATTGAAACTCTCGCATAAGTTGTTCAATAAGATGACACATTGTGAAGTTGTCCTAAAAAATGCATTACTCCAGTGTCTCGGTCCTTTCTTCATAAGCCATTTGTAAGCTTCCGCATCTTCTTCCTTAATTCTACTCATAATAGCCTCATAAGCCTGAATGGTTGTAGCCCGTGCTGCAAACATCATCTTTTCCTTCAAAGATTGACCTTTAAACTTCTTGGTGAAGTTACTCTGTAGGTGTCTTGCACAATGACGATGCTCAGCCTCTATTTCACCTTCCCATAACTCGCGCAAAGCCTCAACTAATCCCTTTTACTTGTCACTTATAAAGGTCCAATGATGAGGGTTTTCGATCTTTGCATCCACTCTAAGGTAATACTCAAGAAATCAACTCCCAGTATCTTGTCTCTTTTTCTACAATTGTAAATGCAATGGGAAAGATGCTATTATTTGCATCAATTCCTACTGCAGATAACAATTGTCCCGGGTGTGCCCCTTTGATATGACAACCATCCAAACCTATTATTGGTCTACAAGTCTCGTTGACCTCTTCTTGCAACCGACATAGCAGATGTATATTCTTTGGAATACTAGTACTCTACTTTAGTCATGACATGCCAAAATCTCAACTGTTGAGCCCAGATTAGACACCTTGATTTCTTCTGCATAGTCATACAAAGCACCAAATTGCTCCTCATATGAGCCTTCGATCTTCTCAGTAGCCAACTTCTTGGTACGGTACACCTTTAATGATGTAACCTCTAAAGTGTGCTTCTTTTGAACTTTCTGGATAAATTTAGATAGTTGCCACTTATCATTGTCCTTAAATTCTTCCATATAATGGTCAGCCAACCACTTAGAAGTTGCAAAGTGGTTTCTTGGCTATCTCGCACATCTGTGCTCCCCAACATATGTCTTGATCACAAAGTCATTTGTTTTAGGGCTCTTTGAGGCATAACAAACAAATGGACAACCCCTTACCCCTACAAAGAGCCCTCACTCTGGTGGGATCATTCTTCTTGAAGCAACTCCCACTTGTAAAAGTCAATCTAACTTCAAATTTTGGATCCTTCATATCTGTTGATTCTGTAAACAAAGGAAGCTCTAGAAGAACCTTATTCACACCTCGTCTCTTACTTTGTCCATCGCCGTTATCTTCTTCATCCTCGCTATCACTAGAGCCAACTTTCCTTTTCCTTATCTCATCAAATTCGTCATCCTCTGAATCTGAAACTAGAGCATTATTGTCATCATCAATGAACACTGGTAGCTTTCCCTTCCTATTTTCTAATCTATCCAAATGAGCCTCATCCATATACACATCTTGAATTTCTTCCTTAGATTGCTCAAAGTCATTGTCCAGAACTCTATCACCATCATCATTCCCCTCTTGTTCACTATGTCACCTTGGCTTTGAATAAGTAGATTGCTAACAGAATGCTCGCAATAAACTTCCACTAGTCATGATGTCCCCAAGACCTTCCCAATGCATTCTAGCACTTCATTGTCTGTTCCTACGTAAACCATATTGTCTTGACCAGGGACTCTGAAGTAGTAAATTGGAGGAGTAAAGAGCCCGCAATTATCCTTCAGAATGTCATTTAATTCAGGGATGGACATTTTGTCGATGTCACAATAGTCTACGTAGCATGGTGAACCTCACCCCAATAAGAGAATCTACCCCCAACTAGCATCATAATACCACCACTGTGCAATTTTAAATGTGAACAAGCCTGAGTTTGATTCTGCCCCTCAAATAAACAACTCAATTATAATATAATTATTTAATGTTCACTTGACAATTGTTTAATTATTTGCTTCAAGAAAAATACATACGCAACCAATTGATTATTCACTAATATTTAATTGTTATCAGTAAACAATTGTTAATTATTAAGCAATTAATTGAGACCCGTAAACAGACAAAAACCCACACAACCCAATACTTTTTGAATAAAGACAATAGTTGAAAATTTCAACACAACAACCCCACGTACAGAACAAAAGGAAAATATTATTTTGGTGGCATTTTCACTTCTTAAAATTAAAGCACAAGAGCCTTATGGTCAAAAGTTCTCTAAAGGATCCATGAACAGCAAAGAGAATCAAAGTGGACCCATAGTCTCAAAAAAAAAAAAAAAAAAAAAAAGTCTATGTAAAGGTATCACTAGAATCTAAACGACAACAACCTCTATCAATGCATTCTGGAAACCTAAAAAAACACTCAGCAAATCCATAAATAAACAAAACCACATATATATGTCTTAATCTCTCCTAATACTGACTTACTATACTGATAAACAAGAAAACTTACCAAAATTAGGAACTGCGAATAGATTAATGTCAGACCACTTGCCATTGTTCGAAGCAACAAGCACCCAAATCAGATCTAAATTTGTTTCCTCTTCAACTTTTTCAAATTTTAAAGAAACCCTATGATTTTTTATTAGGAACTCAGAGTAAGTGGTAAATCAAGAGTTTTTCTAATTTAGAGAAATAAAATGAAGACTTAATGGAAAAATGAAGTCTATTAATAAGTGTTTTTACAAAAATACCCTCTCTTAATATTTTTTTTAAATTGCTAGATCGGCTTTTTCTGTCAAAAATGTAAACAGAGTTGGACGGAGGGGGGGATCGAATGGTTTTATGTAATTCAGGGGGCATATTGACCGGTTTCGATAATTTAGGGGCAAAATGAGATAGGGTACAAGTCGGGGGGGCATTCGTAAAATTAATCAAAAAATTATTGAGGATGTTCAAATCTTAAAAAGCTTTGGTGTCTATGTTCCCCTTAAACCCAACAGGAAAAGGTTAGTACTCAAAAAAAAAAAATCAACTTCTTATATTTTAGTTAACCTACTTATGTAGTTACATATTATATGTATGTGTGTATATATTAAAGCTTCTAAATATTTCAAATTAATTCCTACCTTTAAAAAAATACTAAATTATATCACAATTATTAGAACTCTTGGCAAATAAATCTAAATAAAAATTTCAAATTTTTTAACCCGAAAAATTAAGGTTGTTACATGAAGATCAACAACAATCTTAGTACTCAAATATTTTTTTACTATATATGGTAGTTATTTATTATGAGGCTATAAAAAGGCATGTAAACGTCCTAGAATCCCAAGTCACATTTTTGCCTCCTATGTAATTGCTTGCTATATAGTAAAACATCTCTCAGCACAAAAGAGAGCGTAGCCATTCTATTCGGACAAACATCAATGAATCTTCATTTTGTCTATTTTATACACTTTACTTTTAACAATTTCTGTATTATGCTCGAGTGATTGCCTTTCAGAGTTATCGACTCCATAGATCTTGTTAGGCGGATGCTGGCCCTTAAAATTTAGCGCTAGAAGGAATGTCGAACCAGGAAGCAGGAATATAATAAGCAGGAGTGATTTGCAGTTGATGGTTCATGGACGCCTATGAGTTGACAAACTTAAAAGATTCGTGATCAATATAAAGGATCGATGAGCAATAGAAAACCCTTATAAAAAGGGAAAAAGAAACAAGAAACAAGAAACAGGGACAGGGACAGGGACAGGGTGGGGACGATGCTGGATTTGCATATATGTCCACACCCATGTGAGGGCAACGTAGCTGGGATGACAAGGAACTCCTAGGGATGGTGTTTGGGTGACTCTAGGTTTTTTAGGCATTGGGATAATAGAACTAAAATTTTGAATTTTGTTATTAAGTAGTATAATTTATGAATCCTATATTTGTTTTTGTGTAATTGATTTGCTTGATTTGGTATGTGAAACATTCTTACTTGTACGATCAGAGGTGGGATGAGACACTATCGATGCCGATTGCTAGCTATTGTAAGGCCATTTGAAGAATAATGAGAGATAAGTGACTAGGATTTTCCATAAAAGAAATTTTGATTAGGATTTTCTTTATATTTTTTTTAACTTGAATTTCTTCAAATTTCTTTTATTTATTTTAATTTTAAGGGTATTTTTTAAATCAAAACTAAGTGTTGATTGTGAATATATATATATATATATATATAGATTATGTGTTAAATATGATCTAATGGTGTAAACATGCAAAAAAAAAAAAAATTCAAAATACATATATACATTCTGAATAAAAATAAAATATTGAGTCTAAAAAGGTTTTTAACAAAAACTTAATTTTTTTTCCTTTTAAGGATATTTTTGGTTTAAAATTAAGGGTTGAACAAAAATGTATAAGTTTTTATATTAAATTGATATAAAAAGTTACAAAATTTAAAATGCAAGATTTTAAATAAAAGTAATGAAAGTAGAATAAAAGATATTAAAAGAGTTTAGACCTTTCAACTACAAAATATATATATATATATATATATATATATAACAACAATTTCATGAAAAAAGATTAAGGAGGAAACGGCAATTTATCAAATAAATTTTTGTTTAAGAAATTATAGTAAAATAATAGAAATAAATAACATTGATTAGTACATAAAAATGTACTTTCTTTGATATTTATTATTGAATAATTGCTATAATGTTTGAGCTATAATTATTCATTTTCATGATTTTTATTCAAAATGATTTGGTTAGAAATGTCTAGTGTTAAAATATGTATTTACAGATTTAGAAGAAATGCAAAAATCAACAACAAAAAGCTATGTAATTGAGTCATAGAATTTATTACTTTAAGTCATATCAGCTCCCAAACTAGCCAAGCACCGAATTGAAAAAGGCCACATTGTCCACTATCTGCAACAAGTTAAAAAATAACCTCTTAAGAACTTGGGACATTTGTTTAAGAACTTCTTTAAAAAAAAGGATTATTTTTTTAAATACCCTTGTACTAGTATCCTATTTCATTTTGCTTCCTGAATCATCAAAACTGTTCATCTTACTCCATGAATTACACAAAATCATTCAAATTGCCCTCTTCATCCAATTCCGTTTATACTTAACAGAATTCTTATATGTCGTACATAAAAGAGTTAATTAAATGTATTTTAAAACATGAACCTTGTTAATTAAAAAATGTTAATAAAAAATATCTAGCTTTCGTTTGATTCGTCAGTTGAAGATGAAATTTTTAAGTTAGAGTTTATTAACTTTTTAAAAATTAGTTATAATTTTTGTTGACTTTTCAAAAAAAAAATTTAAGATGAAAATTTTAAATTCCAATTGGAACAACAAACAAATGCCTAATCTCATAAATTCAAATATCAGCAGGTGGGTGGGGTGACAAGCATACCTTAGTCCATCGTTGCCCCGTCGGTAGCTCCACCATGCCACCCCAATCAAGCGTACCTCCCTGCCGACTCTCCTTCCTCGACGACCTCACCCTAACGGTGGCACTCCCACCTGACTGCGAAGTTAAACCTCAACAACACGACACCATGGGTTTTCTGAGTTCTCTTTTCTTTTTCCTTTTTTTTTTTTTTGTCCTTTTTAAATATCCATTATGTAATAGATGTTTTTATATGCATTGTTTTGAGTTTTGTTTTTGTTTTTGTTTTTTTTTTTTTTTTTTTTTTTTCTTTTTTAGGTTTTTGTTCTCCCAAGTCTTCATTTTCATTTCTAGAGAGGGAACATTTTGCCTCCATTTGGTAGGAAGGAAAGAAAATAGGAGGGGAAAAAAATTAAGATGGAAAGAAAATTGTAAGAAAACATATGATTTTGATTTTCCCTTTAGCTATTTAGTATACACTACTAGAAAAGAGAGATTACACGACGGGTTTTAACCGTCGTGTAAAGTTTTCACGACGGTTCCTTAACCGTCGTGTAATCCAGCGTCGTGGAAGATAACACGACGGTTTTAATATCGTCGTCGTATCTAAGTTTTACACGACGGTTTTTCAACAGTCGTGTAATCCCGGTAAACAGTTACGTGGCGGAGCAAAAAAACGAACATTACACGACGGTTCCGGTAGGAACCGTCGTGTAATCACACTACACCAAAAGTAGATTACACGACGGTTCCGGGCGCCCCACAAGGGCGCCTCGGCGCCCCCTACGAATTAGGACAAAAAAAACCATAAGTGCAAAAAAAACGCTGCCATAGGGCAAAAATAACACTCAAAAGATTCATGTGTATGCTTTTATACATATATAATAGTGATTGCTTCTATATTATTCCTCCAAAACCTTAAGTTGACATTTCAACGAGCATATTGTGAGCGGGAAAAATTCATGTGTATGTAAAGTGTAAAAACCATTCACAAACCATTAATCTACAAAGAGCATCATTATGAATTTAAACACCCATGCTAAAAAATGGATCTTTAGTGACAAACAACAAGACAAAATCCCAAATTTATTTGAAGTTGTATATGAACTTACCTTGATTTTCTTTGAAGATGAATAGACACTCCAACACCAATAAATTGGCTACGGCGACGGCGGCGGCGATGGTGGCGGCAACGACGGAGTTGGCGGTGGCTTGGAGAAGGAAGCGGGTACTTGAGAAATTTAGAGAGTGTGAAGAGAAATGAGAAGGTATGTGGAGAGAAAAGGAGAGTAAGTTGTATTTAAGTAATGGGTTTGCGCGCGGATTTCGAAAAACGAAAGTTAAAAATTTTCAAATTTTTTTTAAGATTACACGACGGTTTATTTAAAAAACCGTCGTGTAATCCCCCAAATTTCGGGGAGATTACACGACGGGCCCCTTGGGCCCGTCGTGTAATCTTACACGACGGTCCCATGGGGGACCGTCGTGTAATCCCTCTTGGGGATTACACGACGGTCTTAAAATAAACCGTAAAGTCCGACTTTACACGACGGTTCTTTGGAACCGTAGTGTAAAGTTGCTCTGCGAGGCACTTTACACGACGGTTCTTTTAGAACCGTAGTGTAAAGTCGGACTTTACACGACGGTTCTTTGGAACCGTAGTGTAAAGTTACTCCGCGAAGCACTTTACACGACGGTTTCTTTGGAACCGTAGTGTAAAGTCGGACTTTACACGACGGTTCTTTGGAACCGTAGTGTAAAGTTGCTCCGCGAGGCACTTTACACGACGGTTCTTTTCGAACCGTAGTGTAAAGTCGGACTTTACACGACGGTTCTTTGGAACCGTAGTGTAAAGTTACTCCGCGAAGCACTTTACACGACGGTTCTTTGGAACCGTAGTGTAAAGTCGGACTTTACACGACGGTTCTTTGGAACCGTAGTGTAAAGTTGCTCCGCGAGACACTTTACACGACGGTTTTTTTCGAACCGTAGTGTAAAGTCGGACTTTACACGACGGTTCTTTGGAACCGTAGTGTAAAGTTACTCCGCGAGGCACTTTACACGACGGTTCTTTGGAACCGTAGTGTAAAGTCGGACTTTACACGACGGTTCTTTTGGAACCGTAGTGTAAAGTCGGATTTTACACGACGGTTCTTTGGAATCGTAGTGTAAAGTTGCTCCGCAAGGCACTTTACACGACAGTTCTTTTCGAACCGTAGTGTAAAGTCGGACTTTACACGACGGTTCTTTGGAACCGTAGTGTAAAGTTGCTCCGCGAGGCACTTTACACGACGGTTCTTTGGAACCGTAGTGTAAAGTCGGACTTTACATGACGGTTCTTTTGGAACCGTCGTGTAAAGTCCTTGCGGAGCACTTTACACGACGGTTCTTAGGAACCGTCGTGTAAAGTCCGACATTACACGACGGTTTCAAGGAACTGTCGTGTAATCTCCGTCGTGTAATGTACTTTTTGTAGTAGTGATAAGAAGTTGGAAAAAAAAAATCATTTTACTTTATCTTGTTTGGTATTATAAGTAAAACCAAATGGATGGAAAAATTACAATTACAATAATTACTATTATACCCTCACTTTGATGGAAAGATCATTTAGCTTAATTTTTTTTTGGGTTAGAATTTTGATGCATAATAAGGGTAATTGTGTAATTTCATTTCTTTATATTGATTTCAAAGTTTTCCCTTACAAAGTTCTTCCACATTTGAGAAGGCATATTTTTGAGGTACCCATCTTCAAATTATTCCTTTCACTTTTCCATTCCATCAAAATTTATCTCCTATCAAACACTCTTAATTATCATTTTCCATCCTAAAATCTCATCCATGTTTTTTTTTTTTTTCCTTTTCACTTTCCCCTCGTACCAAACATAGCATTATGGAGAGAGAGAGAACGAAAGAGAAGAGGGGTGAGAGAGAAAATCTAACATTTTTATGGAGGTCATTTTTGTTATTTTCTTAATTGAGATTTATATCTTGAAATAAATTTGTTGTTTAATCTTTAATTGAGCAATTCGGTTAGTTTATAAACGGAATTAGATGGGTGGGGGTAATTTGAAGAGTTTTGTATAAAATAAAAAATAAATAAAATCTCGCGGGGGTGAGAGGCGTCTCAGAGGCTCTCGGGAGGGGCGGTTGGGCTGCAGCTGCAGGTGACTATCAGCGGGATTTCCATTCAAGCAAAAAAAAAAAAAAAACAGGGGGATTTCCATTCCGGCGAGAATTCCGATTGCTCTTACTCTGACGAATATCTGTTACAGTAGAAACTGAAAATGGCTTCCTCCAACTCTTCTCCCCCAAAAGAAGATCAGGTTGTACTTCATATTTTACTTCTCTACTTATTTATTTATTGTTTTTATTCTTTCCTATATTTTACTCAGTTCATGCCATGGTTTGTTTGGCTTCCATCAAAACTTTAGGAAAAGAAAAACGAAATAATAGTGGGCGTTAAATTGAATTTCTTCGGAAGAATAATTGTTTATGTATATATTTGATATGGTGATTGGTGTGATAGGTTTTGGTGGAAGAGAAGCTGTTTGCGAGGACTTTGATATTCAACAGGCCTAGACAATTGAATGCTCTTTCCTATGAAATGGTAGCTCCATAATTTGGTTGGTATTTTCTTTAGTTGAAATCTATGGAACAAGAATTTGACCAACCATGGTAATTTCTTTCATTTGGGTTTTGCCTAGATCACTCGGATGTTGGAACTTTTCTACGCCTATGAGAACGATTCTAACGTCAAGTTGGTGATAGTCAAGGTACTTACCTCCCATTTGATGTCCTGTTTTAAACCCGCTTTTCAATCTATTTTCTACGGTATTTTCTCTTACGAAAATTTGGATTTACTGTAATTTACTGTTTGAATTGTGAGTTTGAACTTATGATCCAAACTGCCCTTACTTTTCTCATGATCATCATCTGTTTTACATGTATTTGTTATCTTTAATATTTCTGATGACTTTTTTTTTTTTTTTTAATCTTTTGTCATGGTTTTAGGGAAAAGGAAGAGCATTTTGCGCGGGTGGTGATGTTGCTGCTGTGGTTCGTGATATTAATGGAGGTATAGATATCTGTTCTAAACTTTGTTTTGCTGATTTGTTAACGTCTATAGCTAACCCACAGCCCCGCATCAAGAGGAAGTATTTTGAACTGATAAGTTCAATTATAAAGTGCTGAATGTTTAAAACTTGGAAGAAATTAATTTATAAGATGCAATCAAGGTTAATAGTGCTAAACTGATATTATCTTGTTCCCAATGGCATAATCTAGGTAATTGGAAATTAGGGGCAGAGTTTTTTCGGAAGGAGTTTACCTTAAATTACTTGATAGCAACATACAGTAAACCCCAGGTAAGGCAGTTGTAAATTTAAGGACACATTTTTACAAGTCTTATAGCCATTGTCGTATTGGATGTATTGGTCTTCGTTAATCCGTACTATTTATTTAGAATCTCTTAGTATTTTCTTACTCCTAGCATGCAAATATTATTCAAGGTTTCAATTCTCAATGGAATTGTCATGGGAGGTGGAGCTGGTACTTCAATACATGGTAGATTCCGAGTTGCAACAGAGAATTCGGTATATTTTTTTGTCAATTGAAAGTATCAACTTTGCTTTTGGGTTTCCTTTTTCTATTTTTCTACGTATGCAATAAGCAAAAGCGGAAGAAGAGGAACTTGTCACACACTAATATTTTGTGTTCAGAGTACAGTGTAGATTCATTTTAACTTGAGTATTATAATTCAAGGGTTTTGAGGGTAATCTTTATAATCTAACAGTGATAATTTGTAGGTCACACACTAAAAAGTGTACCCTTTGTAGGTCTTCGCAATGCCAGAAACAGCTTTGGGACTCTTCCCAGATGTGGGAGCCTCTTATTTCTTGTCAAGACTTCCTAGTTTCTTTGGTAATGCTAGTAATATCCTTGATTTACATATAAGTATCTTCAGTGATTCCTTTTTCTTGTATTGCTTGTTCTATTTTGTTTTATGTGGTAAAATTAACTTTCAAACCTAATCACTGCAAGCAAACCATGGGGAACTACGAAGAGTTTTGGATTGCGCTAGTGGTAGTTCCTCCCTATCAGATTTCTTTGAATTATTAAAATGTGCGGACGATGCCCAGTGGCGAGTAATTGTTTTCCTTTGCGAAATTCATGTTTGCTGTCTTTATTCACATTTCTTTGGTGTTGATTCCTTTGACTACTAATATTGCTGGTTCGAATAATTCCATATGTCATATTTTCAGCAGAATAAACAAAAGAAAATGTGAAAGTCTTTTTTGTGCTTTGTCATTCACTGTTTCTTCAAATATTGGGCAGGAGAATATGTCGGTCTAACTGGTTCTAGATTGGATGGTGCTGAAATGCTTGCTTGTAATCTTGCAACTCACTTTGTCCCTTCAAAGGTATGCTACCTTCTATTACTGTTTACTTCCAGTATATATGCTAATCCTTGCAATGAAACTCTCACCTTGCCCAGCTACAAATTATTCTTCCTAAAGCAAGTTATACTGTAATATCGTGATTGTGTTAATGTTAACGACTTATGAGTATATTATTCGTCTCTAGCTTTTTCTTGAACCTTCTTTAGCAACATGGCAAAGAAAAATAAAATTGGTGGGAGTTGATTCCTAAAAAAAAAGGAGTAGAAGATTTGAGTGATTAAGATTTTCTCTTAGAAAATAAGATAACTGCATTCGTAGAAAGGCATTTTTTTTCAAGAGCATCAGCATGCTGACCTCCAGAAGTTATACGTTAGATTAGCACATGTATATATATTTATAGTTTTAATTAACCAGGATTTGCGGCCTTGAGTTTAAATTAAGAAGCTAAGAGCTAGCAGTTCTTTTGAAAAAAAAAATTGTATATATAATAAATAGAGCTTTTAGTTGTTTGCAGATGGTGTCTTGCTATGTTTGTGGGTAAAAGCCCCTCTGTCAATTATTGGGCAGAAAATTTGTTGTTTAATGCCTTTAATGTGTCTTTCGTTGATGAACAGAGGTTATCCTTGCTTGAAGAAGCGCTGTGCAAGGTGGATTCAAGTGATCCAACCGTGATTTCTAAAATCATTGATAGCTATTCCCAGAAACCACATTTGAAACCTAAAAGTGCTTATCTCCGGTATAGTGTTTGCATTATAATCTCTTAATTGTCGGAAAATTTATATCTCCACCTATAAAATATACTCTGTTATGTTAGGTAGAGATATTCGTATGGGCAATATAGTCATCATTGAAGAGCTAAATTACACACACACACACACACTCACACTCACACTCTGCATTGCCGGCTGTTAATTATAAATTGTCAGCTTAGTCATTTAGGATAATTATAACTTTGTTTGCTTGATGTCTTACCAGCTATCATCCATCTGAGAGAATTTTGCATGTTGGATCTTTGAATGTTCTATTGATATCTTCTGAATCTTCATTTTTGGGGTTGTTTTGATACAGGCTTGATGTTATTGATAAGTGCTTCTCCCAAAGAACAGTGGAAGACATAATATCTGTCCTTGTAAGTTTATATTGATGTTTCCATAATCAGAGTTAGTTTGTCTCTGAAAGTGTTTGCGGCTTTGACAATACTTGTTATAATTTGTAATGTATTTTATATGGTTAATGGATAGAACATACTGAACATTTTAAGTTTACGTGACAATGATAATGTGCTTGCTACCAAAGGAAAGGGAGGCAGCGAATAGACCGGATGATTGGATCTCTGCAACAATTCAAACACTGAAAAAGGCATCCCCGATGAGTTTTAAAAATTTCTCTGAGATCGGTATGTCTGTTGAGTTGTTTAAAAAACCATGTGATACACATACATCTACTTGTAATTGGGGTTGAATTTTATAAGATTGACCAAATGGAATATCAAATATAATATGTCGTCTACTTATTTGTGTCAAAAGGAGGTATCCGATGGCATATCTCACCGCAACGAAGGATTCTCAGTTGCAGAATATTTCTTTTGGATGAAACAAAATAGAAATTCATTATAAAAAGGATGAAATATGGAAATTGTCTGTTGTTAAGCTTATTTGACTGATTCACTTAATATGATTTGGTTTTAAATTGGTTGTTGCTATTCCAGATTAGAGAAGGAAGGCTCCAGGGGGTTGGTCAATGTCTTATTCGTGAGTACAGAATGGTCTGTCATGTGCTGCGAGGACAAGTCAGCATGGATTTTGTTGAGGTCGTGCACCGTCTTTCGTTGTTTTACTTTCCTTTTCATCTTCCTTGAAGATGATATCAATCCAATCTTTTTTACTGCAGGGTTGTAGAGCTATATTGGTGGACAAGGATAAGAACCCCAAGGTAGAACAAACCTTTAACCTTTATTTTATTTTTTTGCCTTTTGTCTTGACATCGCAATAAATATCCCTCTTGGTACTCCTAAAACAAAAAGAAAACAAACAAACAAACAAACAAACGTGTTATGTGATATTTTAAGAATAAATTAGTGATTTACTTTTGTAAATAAATGATTTACCTTTAGCAAATCAACAATTTATTAGAAATGAGATGTAAATCAAAAGAAAGGAAAGAAAGAAAGGGGCAAAAAAAAAAAAAAAAAAAAAAGATGTTCTTTGAACCGGGGTCCAAAATTTTGGCAATTTAGGCGCATACCCATTTCTTTTCTGTTGTCAATCTATAAATTCTTCTTCTAGTTACCTTATTTCTAATGCCTTGTCCTCTTCTATTTCATTTTAATTCAGTGGGAGCCTTCTAAACTTGAGCTCATCAGCGAGGTTATGGTTGATCGATATTTCTCAAAGGTGGACGACGAAGAATGGGAAGAATTAAAGCTCCCTGCAAGATCCAACTTGCCTGTTTATGCCATTTCCAAGCTTTAGGGACCTCGGGGATGAACTAAGTGATCTAGTTTGGGCAAAGAAGTTTCAGATGTCTGTAATTTTATCTATGCTAGCAAATGGGGTCACACACAATGACTATTCAACCCCGTCTCTTACTTATGTGAGAGAGAGCTCCACATTGAATAAATTGTGGCCTAGCGATAGGTTCTAAGGGAGTACCAAATTAAAACCTTATGTCGGACGATGGTAAAATTCTCATTCTCTATCTTTTGTTTATTAAATTAATATAGCTATAGAACGACAAACGAAAATTTAAGAAATTTTTATTGTTCACGGTCTCATGCTTTCGTTAAATTTTTAAAATGTCCATTTTTGAAAACCTTTATTCAAAATAACTGATCGTTGATGTTAGGCTAAGTACTTGAAAGCAAATTGAAATAGCTGATTTACCCAACCACAACTCTTTTTCTGTTCCCATCAACCATAAAACTACATAATTTGTTTACTCCTTGAACATCCTTACATGCAATGATCAATATAAAACAAGCCAAAATATAAAGACAACCTAGGTTTTCTTATCATTGAGTAACCATACGGAGTTGTAAGGCACTTGCTTTCTCCATTAGGGATCTATATATTACGATGAAAGCTTTCTTCCCCCTAAGGTTATCTGAATACGCCATCATTTACCTTTATAACCCTCTTTTTCTTATATTTAAAAATTAATAAATAAATAACCTAGTTTTCTTCTATCTTCTTTATTTTCCTCCTCTTTTTTTCTTTCCTTTTTTTTTTTAACAAAAGCAGCAATTTTGCATTAACATAAAAATTAAAATTATGGATTTTGAAACACATATCAAGATGGATATGACACACAATTCACCATAATAAATAAAAAAATCAAATCATTGATTCAATTAGAAAAATGAAGGATTTATTGTACATACTATTTGCAGGTCATTTCGCAAAATAGATAATAAACTCCACAAGAAATAAATCTACAGCACTTTTAAAATACCCATAACGTATGGTGTAGGTTTTTCCAATTGATATAATGATAATCCTATTTTTGATATACATCTCTGTCCACCGAAAATTTTTCGAATCTGACTTTCAGAAATTAGATATAAAAACTATGTAAATAGACAAAAACAATAAACCTAATTTATAGATCACAATCAGACAGAGACGTTAATTAGTTGCATATATATATTATATATGACTCTCAGTTATTAAAAATGAACGAAAACAATTTTAAGTTTGAATCTGCGAACTTCTATTTAAATTTCTCGCCTCCCACCCACCGAAGCTATTGAGTTAGCATCAACAAAGTCTTAGTGCACATATATCATTATATATTATTAAATGACTTTTTTCACCTGTGCCTTCAAACTTATCACTTAATTGTAATTTGCAACCTAAACTTCTAATTTTGTATTTTGCCACATGAATTTACAAAATCCCATTGATAACAATGTTAATCTTTTAGGTTACATTAAAAAAAACATTTAATGCTCTTAAGTAACTAATGTGCAATTCAAGCGTAAATTATCATAAAGAAAAAAAAATCAATATCATTATCAATAAGGTGTAGATTGTCATGTATTTATAAATTTAAAATGTAAATGTCAAAATTAAAAATTCAGAATGTAATTATAATTGTACGATAAATTATACCAGTTCAATTTAATCTTATAAAAATATTAAAATTATATAAGAGAGAGAGAGAGAGAGAGTTTACGGGAGACAGAAGTCTCCAAGCTCTCTTTTGATGGGAAAGATTTCGGGAGTTTGGAGTGAAGATGAGAGAAGAAGACAAAAAGACAAGTTAAAAATATATATATATATATATATTTATTTATTTATAGGGTTATATATCATTTTTGACTAGTAGATTTTTAAAGACAAATTGACTTTTGTATGCTGTGGGTAAGTACATGCATTGAGTGTGACTAAGTTTTATTGGTAATTCTACCCTTCTTACTTCTTTGGGCAATTCTACTATAGGTAAGCTTTTTAATCCCATGGATGAGGGCAAAATTATTGACCATCCGATATTATATTTCAATGGTTGAGATCAAAACGACATACCAATCAACTTTTCAAAAAAATATCACGCTTGATTATCACAAAAAAATTTCAAATAAAAAAGAAAAAGAAGAACGCCAGCAGACCACCACCCCTCCCGACCACCGGCCATCGGCGAAGAAAGAGGAAATCCGGCGACCCTCTCCCGATAACCCCACCATCGGCGAAGAAAGAGGAAATCCGGTTTCCGGCGATGGTCGCGACAGTGTCGTCAAAGCCAACTGCGAAACAAGAATCCAACCCACCACCGCCAAAAACGCGACCTTGAACGGCGACGAGTCGCATCGCAACCTCCGATCTCCTCGCCAACGACGCAAGCTTTCCGGCGTCGACCACTTCGCGAGCGGCACCGCCATGGTAGCGCAGATCCAACCTAGGGATTTTTTCCAGCTCTGCGCAAATCCATCGCCCATGGCCTCCCCACGCCGTCGGCTCCGTCCGAAAGCCTCCATCCTGGCCTCTGACGCGATTCCCGGTCCGGTGGCTCGGTGGAGGTGGGTGGCTGCCGGTGGGGAGGGGCTTTCCATTTTTTTTTTTTTTTTTTTTTTTTTGGAAATGTTTTGTAAAATGAAATCTAGTGTGGTTTATCAATGATTTTTTTGTGTTTCTTTTTAATCTCAACCATAAAAAATTAATCTATGGTCAAAAATTTGTACCCATTGATGTAGTCTCCTACTTCTTTTGTTGAATATATTGTACTTTTTATATTTGGAAATAATTACGATGGAACTCTTTTTATATATTTTATCGATATAGTTCATTTTAAACCGTTAATATGTAATCGAACTGTTAAAATGTTATTTATATATAATAATTATAATATATATTATCTCATATTAGTATAGATTAATAAATTAAAAAACATATTTTTTTAAAAAAAATTTTAAAAAGACCAACCCCTTTCTTGGATGCCGGCAACTTCCCCGCCCAACGTCGACGATGGATCCCCTTCCCCCAGAGCCAGATCTGCACCGCCTCCCCCCCCCCCCCTCTCCGACGCCGACGACGGACCTACTCCCGCTTCCCACCCCCCTGCCCCCAATGCCGACCATCCCAGTCCCTCCCTCCTTCTCGATCTCGGTGATGAAAACCTCCCCTCTCCCCAATTTTTTACCAATGAAAGTAGATTTTTTTAAAATTCTTTATTTATTATTTTTTAAGTTATTAGTCAAATAATATTGTAAAGTAAAGTGTATGATAATTACAGTATATAAGCAATATCTCAGCCGTTTAATTACATCTGAATGGTTAAAAATAAACTCTATTGATAGAATATATAAAAAAGATTTTACCGGATATTTACCTTTTTATATTTATGTAGATTCAATTTCAATGCAATAAATTAAGGGTCCGTTTGGATCGCAGGTTTGAGTTGATAGTTTGAAGTTGAGTTTGAGTTAAGTTAAGGGTCCGTTTGGTTCACCAGTTTAATCCCAACTTTTCAACTCAAATTTTGTCTTTTTCCTCAAAAGTCTTTGTCTTTTTCCCAAAAAGTTTTTTGTCTTTTCTGAAAAGTCAACAAAATTTACTATTTCAACTTCAAAATATCAACTCAAACTTGCGAACCAAATGGACCCTAAGTTGAGAATGAAAGTTTTGTGTTTGGGAAAAAGTATAAGTTGAGAAGTTGAGTTTGAGTTGAGTGTTTGGATGTAAAAAAGTTTGAGATGAAAGTTTAAAAAAAACAAGGGCCCTGTTTGGATGATAGAAAAATGGGCAAAACAATATTTCTTACATAGTCATAATATACAACAATAAGAATTACATAGATGCTAATTAAAAGTGCTAATAAAAAACATCATAATTACAAGCCTAATCTGGTTTAAATAGATTAAAATGACGTTAATTTCAGGTGAATTTAACAATTAATTAAAGATCATTTTTTTTTTTCTTTTGTAAGATAATTAATCAATTTTCTTAAATAGTCAATGATTAATCACATAATAGTTATTTGGAGATTTTATAATAAGATAAGAATTTTTTTATCTCATCAATAGAATAATATACAACAGATGATCATAAATAAATTAATATGATATACCAAATTAAAATTATAACATGAGAAAAATAATAATAATAATAATATTATTATTATTATTATTAAAAACTCTAATTCACTCTCTCTCTCTTCACTTTCTCTCTCTAACCTTTCATTTCTCTTCATTTACCCTCTCTCTCTCTCTCTCTCGTGTACCCCCAACCTCCTCTGCACCATCTCCAGCGCCCGATCGGTCCGCCGCCGCCGCCACAGCCACCGGGTTGAACTCGCTACGGCTCGGCTCGAAGCTCGCTCATAGCCACGACCGTCGACGCCGTCATTGGAGCAGAGGGCGAGTTCGGCGCCAAGCTCAGATCGCTGTCGGTGCTCAGCGGCGGACACAGCCACAGCCACAGCCACGGCCACTACTTCTCCGGCGAACACCCTCGACGAACCACCACCACAAGACCCCCCGGCGGCCATCGACCAGCCAAACCCCCCTCCAACCCCGAGAGACCGTCTATGAGCATAAGTAGAAGAAGGAGACCACCTTCGACATCACCGACAGTCGATCGGTATCGCGTGGATGACGCCGGAGCTCGGATGGGCGATGAAGGAGGGAGACAGGGGACGTTGGGGAGCAGAAGGTCTTCGATTCAGTTTGCCATCGACTTGTTGCACAGTAAACCAATTTGGTTTACTGTGCAACGGTTCAAATGGCCATCCAAATTGAACTGCCCAGCCAAACGGGTTGAGTTCAAGATAAACTCAAAAATCCCAACTTGAACCGGCAAGCCAAACATGCTGTAAGAATATCCGAAGAACTGAAACAATCAAGTCAAAATAATGAACTCTAAATAAACAAAGAAGCAAACTTTGAAGTAATAATAATAATAATAATAATAATAGTGGCAGCAAAACGAAAACACACATTAATAAATCCTATTAAAGACAAAATAAAAATCTTTTTATAACTTTACGAGCGTCACGATTGCCAAAATTCAAATCTAGCTCAAATAATAGTCAATAGAAAGTGCAATACTATCGGCTTCTTAATTCTGAATATACTTCCTCCTTCCTCTTTTCTAATTACAACTGTAAACATATAAATAAAAACACTTGACATTAGCAACTATGCTTCTATTTCATCGATAGAGCGTTACACATTTAAAATTAATCCAACAATTTAATTAATAATATCTACTAATAAAGACAGGTCGTACCATAAACTTTTTTGATGTTTGATCTTAAACAGTAGGTTATAGTTATACTCTACATGACAAATTTCTAAATAATAGATTACATTATAATTATAAAAAAAAACAAAAAAAAAAAAAAAAACGAAGAAGCATTTGCATCGACAAATTTGCACAAATTATAAACATTTCATCTGGCCGAGTAATTTTTCCATACATGAATATTTGGGTGCTAAAATAAAAAAGCAACTGATTTTTTTTTTTATTTTTTCTTTTTTTCATTTTTCACATTTACCAATCAGGAATTGAACAAATAGGAAATAAACTCCGCAGAAAAGGAATTTAAAATACACAAGTAAACATCAAAATTTAAAATCAGGAACTTAATTTACTTTTTCCAAATTAAATTCCCGATTAGCATAAGCACCCTTTCCATATATAAATAAAAAACAAATAAATATGAATTACAATTGAGAAAAAACAAACAAAATTACATGAACAAACTCACTCATAGAAATTAGAATAATCATAAACATTGAACATTGACAAAACCAAGATAATTCCTATAATCAACAGGGAAACAAGGGTATTTTTTCCATGAATTCCCATGCAACTTGAAGATCTTAACGACCTTGTCCTTAGTAGAAGACCTTCCATCCATATGCAACAAAGCCAAGAGCTTCTTCACCGTCCCACAAACCAACATCTCCTCCAAAACCCTCTCCGTCGGATGGAAATTGCAAACCAACCACACCACCTTCACTGCCATCTTCGTCGCCGCCCCGGAGACGTGCAGCATTTTCTTCGAAACCGCCGCGATACCGATCCCGTGCTCGACCAATGCCGTCCTCCCCTCCGCGCACTCGCATAGCAGCTTAATCAAGTGCAAGATCTTCTCGCATTTTGACCGGTTCGAGTCCGGGAGTAGCTCGACAAGGACACACACCGCGCCGGCCTCGATAGCTCGTAGTCGGCTTTTCTTCGAACGGCTTAGGATCTCAATCAAAACCTCCAGCGCACACGAGCTGGCCTTGGCACAAACCTCATCCGAAACGAGCTCTAGCAAAGATTTGAAGAAATCCACTCCTTGATCTTGAATCACAATACTCCAGTCGGACTTGGTTTTTGCCATGTTTCGGAGGATCGAGAGAGTGTGAAGCCGCGTCTCGGCGCTCGCTCTCTGGAGCATGATCGCCATTGATTTGATCGATTCTGGTTTGGACAATAGATCAAACATTTTACCTTCATCAAACAAAGGAAGCTGGTGAAGAACAGCCAGAGACTCTTCGCAAGCCCGAAACGCTGCGAAATCTGAAATGTCCGACACCAGGATCTGAGCCAGAATCCGAATCAGAACCTCGAGTCCGTCGGACTGAATCAGATCGGTCTTCAAGCTGTCGTCGCCGGTGGCGATCATCGACCGCAGTTTCTTCAGAGAACTCACCTTGAACGGCGAGGAGTCGATCGTGGCCAGAAGGTGGAGAATCTCGGCGCGCATCGGAGAAGAGGAGGTAGCCGAAGAGGGAAGAGAATCGGAGGAGGAGGATTTTGATTTCTGCCAAGACAGGATGAGGCGTTTGAGGGTGTGGTTGGGGGTGATGTGGAAATCGGAGAGCTGCTGCATGGTGGCGGGGCAGGTTTTCTTGTTGTAGGAGAAGAACCATTTCTCGATGTTGTGGCGGTCGTAGGTGACGCCGGTGAGGATGGTGACGGGCTCCTTCATGAGCTCGCGGGAAATCGGGCAGAGAAAATGGTCCGGAGGAAAATCCATATGCGCCGGTTTCTTTAGATTCTGCTTGTTTGGTTGATTTGCACAGAGAGAGAGAGAGAGAGAGAGAGGGAAGTTGAGGTGAACACATCAAGGGGGATTTTATACAAAGTAAGAAGAAGACATGAGGAATGAGGAAAGTCTATAAGTGGGAAAAGTTTTGTTTAATACAAAATTTAGTTTTTATTTATTTTTTATTTTTTATTTTCTTTTAGGATTGGAAAATTTAAAGTCAAATAAATTGGATGGGTTTGCCAATGCTAGCTGTTTGAAGTGTTAAACATGGAATCCACATGAAAGCTCATGGAAAGTTTCTTTGCTTTTTTTTTTTTTTTTTTTTTTTAATTTTTATTTCTTATTAGTTCTATTTTTATTTATTTTTTGAATTAAGTTTGTTTTATTATTATTTGTTTTTTTTTTTTTTTTTTGACATTATAGTTTTGGATATATTTATTTTTATCCAAGGACGTGGGGATGACATATTTGAATATTATTAATAGACACTGTCCGATATCTATCTATCTATCTATCTGTATATATATTTATATATATCGGTATTGTAGTGGGAATTATTCAAATTGAACGTGTTTCCGAGAAGACTAAGTAGCCTCATAATCTTATCAATTGGTGGAGTGTTCATATTCAGATTAATAGGAGGAACATGTATTTTTGAACATTTGTATCAATAAATTAGAATGAGCAAAAAATTCATAAACATTTTATTGGTGGCATGATTTGTGTTTTTTATTGTGAAATTCACAAATTTTGATTTGGTTGGTGAATGTTTATGTAACAGGATTTTTATTTTCCCCTTTACGTCAGTCAGGCTTAAGATAGATGTTAAGCGATATATAAGATATTAAAAGAAAATTTTCTCTGACAACCTACCAAACTTTTCTTTCTCTGTAGTGATTCTATATATGAAGCAATTACCATTCTCGACAAATATGATTTTGAAATCTAGAAAGAGTAAAATTTTGGTTAAGTATCAAATTTGAATATCAAGGCCCCCCTTTTTAATAATCATAAAGGTTAGTTTCATTCCCTAAAAAAATATATATTTATATAAATGACCTATGAATTATACTTCTAGTCTCAAATTGGTCCCTGAGTTTTAATTTTACACATCATATCACTTTAAATTTTTTTATTGTTACGAAAACAGCCTCTAGCTATATCGGTATTCTGTAAAAACCTGAACAGAAATTAAATATGTTTACATGAGGTTTAAGTAAGGCTCAAAACATAATTAAATATTTTTTTAAAGAAAAACTGTACCTCTAAAATAATTTGTATAACGTTATATATTTTTGTGTTATATATATCTTTGATTAAAGTACATTTTTTTTTTCTTTCAAATTAATTAGAGCTTGTTCAAATTATTTTATTTTATTTTTATTACAGAATATGGACAGAAGAGCCATCAACCCAATGGTGGAAAAGTAAATCAGAGTGTGATGTGTAGAACCAAAAGTTTCTGACTAACAAGAGACGGTGTGTATAATCATGGGGGTCATTTTGATGACGACGATAAGTGATAACAATAATAAACTGTAAGGTAATAAGTGCTATTGCAAGATTAATTCTGCATTTATAACCAAAATCTAAAGATTGACTTACTCCCTTAGTCCTGTAATTAAGAGAAATATTCAGCCAATTATAATGAATGAGTCTTCAAAAATTGTGGCATTGACATATTTTGATTGGTTCTTTGCACTTTCCACAATAATAAATATTCTGCTTATAAATGCGTAAGAGCCAATTCATTGACAACCAATTCACATTTAATATTCTAAAAACCTTTTCTTTATAATTCGTATGATTTACTGTGTACACGGAATTAACAAAAATAAATTTAAAACAAAATTGCAGAGAATTATTATTTTATTAAATGAAAGACTAGAAAAAATTCCTCAACCCTTCACAAAAAACAAAAAAACAAAAAAGAGAGAGAGAAAGAAACCATGTACATACTATCACTAAAGAAATAAATAAGATACATGTTTAAAGTAATTCATTAATAATTAATTAGGTGTCTGATAGTCGAGCAGCATTTACATGTAAAACAAAGAAATAATAATAATAATCGAGTAGCTCATGATGTATATAAAGTTTTCTCTCCCTATATTCACAATAAAGAAGACTATTCTCACTTTTGGCCACTCAACTTTATAGTTATTCTCATTTTATTTTTTGAATTTAAAAACTTTCATTTTATCTCATGAATTTTAAATTAGTTTCACTTAACTTTTTATGTTACAATTTCTATTAAAAACAGATTGAATAATAAGGGATTAAGTGCGGTTATTTAATCTTTTTTTTAGTTTATTTGGTTTTTCATAGAAATTGTGATAAAAAATTGATTAATTAGAACAAATTCAAAATTTAAGAAGTGAAGTGTGAGTTTTAAAAATTTAATAGACAAAGTGAAAATGACCTTAAATTTTAGAAGACATCTATAAAATTAATGTAAAAGCTCATTGCTTTTAATATATATATATATATATATATGTATGTATGTATGTATATTTACTTTTTTTTTTATAAATAAAAAAATGTTCTAGTGATGGTCCCCTCATCGCCCCATTTTCGGCCCCATAGGTAGGATATCTACTTCCCTGAGAATGGTAAGGAAGAGATGAGCCTCTAACCCAGTCTCTTACAATCGTCAACTCAGGTCCTACTCAGAAAACCACCAACCCAATGCATCCACAGTCAAATCTGAAACAGGAACTTACAGGAGTTCTATATGATCCAAACCTGGGTGGACGAAGGAATAAGCTAAGGAATGTGCTACCCTACTTCGCCATCTCATCCACCCTGTAGGTGTTATATATATGTATATATACTTTTCTAATGACTCATGCCTTTTAAAATTTGTCTAGTAAGCTATAACATGGGTTGGGGGACAATCAATTGTCGATTAGAGGGGCAGTGTGAATATATCCATAGACCATGGGGGGAAATTTTCAACTGTAAAAAAATGTTGCGGACCGTTTTGGGAGTTTGACTTTAGAGAGGTCGATAGCACCGTCGACATTAGATAGATGAGATCCCAAGTTGCGCCAATTGTTTACATTTTTAAATTAATTTGCTTTTAATTTCTGTAAATTGCAACTTATTATTATTCAAAAATATTGTTTTAGATTTCCTAAAAAATATATATTATTTTAGAACTAATTTTAAAAATATAACTTTAGAACTATTCAATCCATTCAGTACACAAAACACACGGCGACGACTTCGATCCCTTAATGCTAGAGCTTTACATGTTCTCCATTTTCTTTTGTTTATTTATTTATGCTAGAAATATCATCTTACTCATTTTAGTTATTTTAAATATTTATTCACTAACTTCTGTGAGCTGTTGAGCTGCCTTTCTGACGCTTTCTCTCTCTCTCTCAGGTGAATTAGTATTTTCTTTTTTTCTTTTTTGAATATGAAACCAGATCAGGTTTAATTTGATCCATGATATGTTCACTAAGTATTGTTTTTATTCTAAATAAACTAATCCTCCTTGGTCAAACAAAATTTAACGTTGACATTAAAAGAGTTTTTTTTTTTTAATAAATAAAGGTGACATTAAAAGAGTTGACAAGTGGCCTTTTCATACATACATACACACACATATATATATATATATATAATATATGTATTACATATTCCCATATCTAATTGTAAGTATATACCTTTCGGCTCCTAATAAATTTAAGCAACATGTAGTTGCAAAAGTTGACTGATCCCTTTCATTCTTTTTCTCACTGGGGATAATAATTGTGGCTCAATGATAATTAGTTGGGTACGTATGATATGCACAATACATACATACACATGTACATATATGCATGGATTATGGATATATGAATACGTGTGCATCCATCGGTATATGTGGGCGGTATGATTTTCTATTCTTCCGATTTGGTCATAATTAACAAATTAACTTATATTGGTTAACCATAATTTTGACGGGATTCATATTCAAAATAATTATAATTACAATTACATAGACTCTGTTTGTAATGAATATTTGGATGCAAATATTTAAAATAAAAACATTTGAATGAAAATGAATGAAAATATTAAGCACGGTAGAAAAAAAAATATATCAAAATGGCTAAATTATTACCCCCTAGCATTTATAATTTTGTCGAAAAGTTATAAATGACAACATCTGAGATACTGGGAAATGGTTGAAACAAATGGAGGGATAACTTGATAAGATTTAAATAGTTTATATCATGTCAATTGATTATATAATATATAAGATGGTTTTAGATAAGGATACCTGGAATTAGTTATGAAGCAGTAATTAACAACTCTTTTAACTGAGGTGTGATTACGACATGTGGTGTTAAGAATGAAGAATATTAGTTATGAGAGATGAACGAATTAATTAATTAATTAATTAAGCCAAGAAATGATAATGTGTGTGTGTGAGATCATGTAGCAGTTACGACAATTAGAAGAAAATTTGGTTGTTTGTACGTAAAACTTAATTAATAATGGTTAAAATTGGTCTCTATCTACCATCTAGTGGCTGGTCAATGTCAAACCATATATTATATATTTATAGTTTGTCTATTTAATTTGGGTATGCTCGAACTAGATTATGTATTTTATTAGAGGAGTACGTCATCCATGTGGAGAGATAAAAACAAGGTCAAGAAATGAAGGAACTAATTTAATTGGATCATCTAGGCCCATAAAAAAAAAAAAAACAAAACAAAACAAAGAAATCTACATTGAAATTTTCCAGCAAACTTTGCTGGCTCTCTTAACAAGAAACACCCCCTTTGAATCTTTTTCCATTTTTTTTTTTTTTGGAACTTTTCTTGTAGTTTTTCTAAGTATAACCTCCTTTGTTTTGAGGTCGTATTCTTAATTTCTTTATATATTGCAATCTTAATGCCAAGCAGTAGAAATTAGATACATGGTGGGACGCGCACTCACATTTCACAACTTGTCTTGCTTGTGCTCATATTGAACAGAAATCTCGTATTTTTTTTTTTTTTATTATTAAAAACCGTTTTTGTATAAGGAAATTACATTCTTAGAGCCTTCAAAATAACTAATTCAACAAATTACAATTACAGAAATTTCTTTTGCAGTTATTTGATTTAGCAAAGTCAAACATAATTTCGGCATAATTTTTGGGTCAAATATAGGTTGCTTTTCTATTTGTTTCTTAATATTTGGATTATTTTTTTGTTTATCAATATTATTTGTACTTTCCCGCTTATAAAAAAAATTAGTCAATCTTATGTAAGGGGTACAATTTTTCCGAGTGATGTTAGAATGTTTACTTTCTTCTTATTTTATCAGTTCATTGGTGCCTATTTTCCTAGCATGCTGGATGGATCAACTGGGGTTCTGAAAATGTTTATCATAATAGATCTATCCTTTTTATCTTTATATATATATATATATATATATATATATATATATATCATTTATTTCCTATCCTTTTACTTTTACCAGTCTAAATCATGTGCTATGCATAAATTAGATATATTTGAGAAAATTTATCTAAATAAGGAAAAATGAAAAGAGTAAGTAAAAGAAACAGACCAAAAAACAAAAAAAACAAAAAAAAATCAACAAAAGATCTGAAAATGAAAAAAAAAAAAAAAAAAAAAAAAAAAAAAGAGAGAGTCATGAAAAAACACCAAAATATTAAAGGACTAAGATGAAAAAAAAAATTATGAATACAAAAAAAGGACAAAAATAAAAAAATTGAAAAAAGAAAAAGAAAAAGAAAAAAAGAAACTGGAGGACCAAAAGAAAATACAAAAGTTTTTCGTCCAAAACGAACTGTTTTAAACTAGAGATGAGTGAACAATAGAAGTTATTATCTTTTTTATAATATTGTATAGATTATCGATGTAGTCTAATTTATTTATTTTTGTCAATTTTTAACGCTTCTCCTACGTCATATCAGAATCAAGATGTTTAACAATTTTCGTTACAATTAGATTGGTATGTTTACTTCTTAGAAAAATGTAAACCACCACCTAATGTCTTCCAATATGCTTCACGGAACCATCTCATAGTCATAGGTGATGTTAAGCTACAGTTGTTAACTTTTTACATAATTACCACCAGGCAGTGCATATAAAAAAAAAAAAAAACACCTTTTATTTCGAAACAGATATTTTCAGATGGTCCAAATTATAGGTTAGAGTGAGTTGAATTTGAAAGAGGTGGGTGGCCATTCATATGGATTGTTTTAAGTTGTGGCTGAAAATATTGGTTACCAAAAACACCACCAAAGCTAAATTACGAGTCTAATATATTCCTACTTAAATCTTGATCAAATTAGTATTTCAAGTGATTAGAGATCAGTATAATGGATAAACGGTCTAGACACCCCTTTTTTCTTTCCTTTCTTGTTTCCAATTATTTCTTAATAATTTTACGATGATTGATCCATACTCAACTTTTTTCTTTGATCTTAAAAGGTAGGATATTTGAATTTTTCGTATTATAATAAAGTCAGACATATTATTCTTGTTAAGTTATATTTGTAATCACAATTTTTACGAGAGGAAAAAAAGAAAAAAGAAAAAAAAATTGTACAGCGGGGAACAATTAATTTACCCCAATTATGGGGTATGATCCAATGACTCTTTTTTTGCAGATAGATTACATATGGGGCCCATCAAATGGGAACAAAAAATTAGGATGTGAAGTAGTGGATTATTGTCCTTTGAAAGCAATTGGGTAAATTTCACTTTTAACACCTGTGAAATAAATTATATTAAAATCAACATCACTTTTTTTTCCCTTCACTTCTAGCACTGCCACGTCATTCTTCAGTCTGATATGTGGGGCCCAGAAGGATTAATTGTATGTCAAATTACTGGTTTATCCTCATCTCCCTCGCATGGCCCCCAGAAACCAGCATCTACAGTTCTTTAGAGAGAGAAAACGAAATCTAGAGAGAGAAACAGTTGCAATCGCTCAGAAACCGTCCGAAACCACCACGAAAGGCATCTATAAACAGCTTCGTGATATACAAGGCCACCTACTTAGAATAGTTTAAAAACTAATTGAAGATAAGTTAACGAATCAAAGAAGTCGAAAGTTAAAAAAATTACAAAATCTGGTTTCAATGTCTAAAAAGTTTGCGTTTAACGAATTGTTTGCAAAGGGAAAAAAATTTAATTATTTTGAATTTGTTTAACAGTTGGTCTTCTTACAGGGACGGTCAATATTATAATGACCGCCTGGTAATTTTCGTTGTTACCCCCTGTAACTGTTAAATCTTAACGTATAATTTTGGTCACAACGATATTGACCAGGTGGTCATTATAAAAATGACCAGTTTTTGGTCAGACGTCCTTCCACAGTATCGGTCATTTTCATAATGACCCTATGGTCATTATCGTTGTGACCCCTGTAAATGCTCAATACGGTGACGTATTGGTTAAAGTGTTAGACCATTGGTCATAACGGTTATGACCAGACGGTCATAACCGTTATGACCTCTGTGTTAGACCAGCGGTCATAACCGTTATGACCGCTGCGTTACACTATCGGTCATAATCGTTATGACCAGACGGTCATAACTGTTATGACTGATAGTGTTATACGTCGGTCATAACCGTTATGACCGCTGCGTTACACTATCGGTCACAACCGTTATGACCAGACGGTCATAACCGTTATGACCGATAGTGTTATACGTCGATCATAACCGTTATGACTAGACGGTCATAACCGTTATGACCAATGCTTTACACTATCGGTCATAACCGTTATGACCGATAGTGTTATATGTCGGTCATAACCGTTATGACCAGACGGTCATAACCGTTATGACCAATCGTTTAACACAGCGGTCATAACCGTTATGACCGATAGAATAACACATCGGTGATTACGGTTATGACCTATTGCAAACATTCCACAGTCACCCCTGTTGCACAAAAGATGGAAAAAAAATTTATTAAATAAGCAACACACTCCACACAGTTCATTTTATGAAATAATTTGCAATGCTTGTACTAACCCATTGGCTTGTTTAGGGATATCTTTCATTATGGTGACTGGTATTGGGTGATTTCGTGGAGGAACGCGTGGTTTGAACTCGAACAAACTGTTTTTTTCAGCTAGAAATGGAATGAACTTTGACAGACCTTCCATTCCTTTGCGGACCTTAGAGTTATGACGTCCTTCATGTTGAAGAGAGTCGTATACCTCAAGGGTCCAGTTTTTTAGGTCGAGCTTTGCTAATGCCCAATGTTTCAGATCGCTAAAGTGAATTGGCATTAGCACCGTGTTAACGTGAAACCACGAGGCCCTACTCTGGGCACGCACGCCAAGCATTATCCTGAACACAGAATCACAGCAGGCCCAATCGAACTTATCGGGTGCTGCCTGGTAGACGGTCCACAACGAACGAACTTTTGCAGCAAAAAACGTGTCTACGGTTGTCACCTTTCGTTGTTCCAGTTCAGGGTACTGCCTGATCTTCTTCCTCAGGTAGTAGAATGCAACGTCAATGTGCTGTACAAACAAAAAAGATGCAAATAAATTGGAAAAAAATACAGGATAACAAACAATGTATCATAGAGTATAAAATATTAAAGAAAGGTACTTACTTCATCCCATAGCCAAACAGGAGAGGTAGCTAACTCATAATACCAACTCTTTTTTTCCACCAACATGCATCCGAGGTCATGTGGTTTGTCAAAAATATCATGCTTTGCAGTGTATCGGGGAGGCCGTTTACTAAACATGATATACCGTCTGGTTAATTGGTGATGAAGTTGTTAATATATTGTAAATTTCAAATCGAGCATAATCTGTATTATAAAAAAATTTACCCTGCAAGAGTCATATTCAATAATCCTTTTGGGAACCACTCCCTGAACTCCTCTAGCGTCTCTTTCGGAGGTTCGTCTGCGAGACCCGGAGGGAGGGGAGTAAGCAGATTAATCGTAGGCTTCGACGGCGAGGCAACATCAGTGATTGATCCAGAGGGCCGTTGGCCAATTATTGATAGTCTGGCCCTCTTCTTCTTACGGATCTATAAGTAACATATGTAAAACGAGTTAACATTGTACACAATGACCATAATGACTATATAACTAAGTTACAGAGATTCGTAACAACCACGTCACCGAGGCTCTCATCGTCGTCTGGCTCCTTAAGCTTCACGATATCAATCCTTGTGTTTTTTTCTTGACTATCCTTCTCCGGGTCTTGCACTATCTCCTCCTTTATTCCAACACATTAAGCTGATTTTGCCTTCGGTTCTAGATCGGTTGCTGGTAAATCCGAGGGCAAAATACTTTCCTGTGTGGTTTCACAACATGACATAAGAATAAATACAATGTTCTAGTTGTGGAACACAGTTGAGATAATCTACATTTAATGTAATACTCGACTAACAGCTAAATGAGTACCTTATTCTCGTCAGCCTTGACGTCTTTCCGAGGAACAATCACCTTTTCGGCAGTGAGGAATTCCATGGCTGATTGAACACCCATATCAGCAGCGGCTCCGATGTCAGAGTCGAATATCACATCATCTTTAGAGCCGGTGCCGATGTGAGATGAGGTAGGTTTGAACTCATAATTCTCAGCCGTGTGAACTTGAGGCTTCTGGCGGCTGCTGACAAATTCCTCGGTGTGTGCCTTCCCCTTCCCCTTCTCAGAAAAGTTGGTGGCCAACATTTTTATTACACTTCTCATGAGTTTGTTAGCCTTCTTCTGGCCCTTTTCAAGAGCCACCAACTTTTCTTTAATGGAGACAACCTCTCCTCGGATTTCTTTTTGAAACTCCCGCCAATCTGAGTTTGTATCGGAGCTCGGTCGGGGTGCAGAAGGCTTGAGAGGCTTGGGAGGCTTGGGAGCTAATTTTGGCACAACACTTGGGTAATTCAAAAATAGCCGCGCAACCCATGGGTCCTTCAACTCAGCTTCGGTTGGCATCATGACAAAACACTTACTCTGAACACATTTGATGTTAATAAAAAAAATCAATAGGGGTTACGGATTGTATCAATATGTTAGTATAACCACTACTATGGTAACAGGCTTGTGAAAATGTTAAATTAACCAACAATTGTAATTGACACTGCATACATAATAAATATACGTAAGACATCCTATACAATAATACCTGATTTTCGCCAACATCGGTAAAGGAAGATATAACATCATCGAACTTGACATTTTCCTCGGTGGTCCACGACAGCATACGCGGAAAGGCATGTTCGTACTTTTTGCTGAATTTCAATGCTATCGATGGGAGGGTCTCATAGGCCTAGACGAGTAAGGCATGAGGAAAGCCCGATACACTGTAATGCACTTTGTCGGGCCTTTTTGAAGCTCGTCTCTTCGTAGACAGCCTGTTCTCAACTGCATTAAATATTGCAGTCTGGGTTGCCTCCCATGACAGGACGCCCCAAGGAAAATCATTGAAATCAACAATGTTATCGGCCAGGGAAAAAAACTTAGAGTCTATCTTGACGGAGTTTGCATTTGATAAGGGAATGCAGAACATCAAGTATAGTAAACTAAGTTTCACAACGTCGTCGTCGTTGTCAAATGACGCATTCGACATCTGCAGCTCCAGATTTTCTCTCGACGCGCCTCTCAAGGGCGAAAAATATCTTGTCATTAATCAGCTTTCAACCACTGGGAGATGGGTAGAGCCTGTACATTTCATGCCGGTAATGCGGCAGAACTCGTTGATGGAAAATCTGCCAAGTTCGCCTCCGATCTCGAACCAAAAATCATCACCCATTGCTGAGTGATCCGTCAATCTCATCACAATGTTGTGGAAGACCTGACCAGCCTAACCAAGATTGGTTAATCTCAGAAAATGCTTAATGCATGGCTGCTTGAGGACGGCCTCGTACTGTTGGGGAGACAACTACTGTCTCAGTTTCTTACAATTATCCGGAATGTTAATAAAAGTGTTTATTTTTGCCCTGGTAATTTCAGAATCTGATACTCGTCGATTATATTGAACCTGCGGTAATGTTAATCGTAATATAAAAGGGTAAGTATACTTATGACAGTAAAATAATAATAAAAATTACCAGGCATAAAATAACAGCATTATGAAAACTAAAAAATTAATCACCATCAATTAAACAAAACTTGTCGGCCTAAAATGACCAACTCATTATGAAAATGACAGTCCAGAACAAACAAAAAACCTGGTAATTTTTGTGACCGACAAGCCATAACAACAGGAAAAAGAGAAAACACTGAGTAATTACTATTATGATCAAGTCATAATTAAAATGACCATCCTAAAATAAGTTAAAACTCATAGTAATCATTATTATGACCAACAAGTCATAATGAAAATGACCACCGGACATAACAGAAAACTGAAACTGAGTAATAATTATTATGACCAGAGAGTCATAAAAAAAATGACCATTCCATTTTGTTTCAAATAGCCGATATCATCTACACTTAAACACAAACATCGACGAAAACCCTAATATAAAATATAAACCAAAACACATACTTGAGTTAACGGATGTTTTATGGTACAGAAACAGATAAAAATCTTAATTTTATGTACAATATGATAACATTGTTCAGTAAATCAACTGGAAAGTGGAATATCATCAAAAATGCATATAAAAATGGAAACTTTGTTTTCAAAAATCAATAAATACAGCATATTCTTACTGAAAAATACTAAAAGTGTAAACTTTTTAAACACAAAGACCAAAGCAAATTTTTATTCGATCCAGTTTCCGATATTTTTTATTATACGACACTTATATATAATAACAATGAAAATATTTTTCAACATAAAAAAAAAAAAAAAAGAAAAAATATTTCATTACCTTTTCAGAGTCGGATATACTATCGTCTTGTTCACTCATGAACATATGTGAGTCTTTTAGTTCGACTTCCCCCTGCGTAGCCTTCGCCGAAGTTTCGAGAGTAGTGTTCTTCTCTGACATTTTTGTTGGCGTCGACATGGCTATTTTTAAAAGATTTTTCGACGTTAACAGACGTCCAACCAGTATATAAAGGGCTATCGTGGTGGTTTAGGATGGTTTCCGAGCGGTTTTAGAGCGGTTGCAAAGCTTTCTCTCTCTAGAATTGGAGTTTCTCTCTCTAAAACACTGTAGACGCTGGTTGAAAATTTTTGTGAGCTTATTCGAGGGAGAATGCCTTTTGGGCGGGTGAGAGATGAGGGTAAATCCGTAATTCGACATTTAAATGACTCTTGGTATTTCCATTTATTTTTAAAAATGCATATTACAGGACGGTTAACTTCATAATGACCGCCTGGTAATTTTCGTTGTGACCTCTTTGTGCCTAAGGTTTTTCACCAATACGTCACCGTATCGTGTAACACGTCGGTCATTACGGTTATGACCAGGCGGTCATAACCGTTATGACCGCGGTGTTATACGATTGGTCATAACGGTTATGACCGCTGTGTTAAACGATTGGTCTTAACGGTTATGACCGACGTATAACACTATCGGTCATAACGGTTATGACCAGACGGTCATAACGGTTATGACCGATAGTGTAAAGCATTGGTCATAACGGTTATGACCGTTTGTTCATAATGGTTATGACCGACGTATAACACTATCGGTCATAACGGTTATGACCGTCTGGTCATAACAGTTATGACCGATAGTGTAACGCAGCGGTCATAACGGTTATGACCGATCGTATGACACTGCGGTCATAACGGTTATGACCAGGCGGTCATAACTGTTATGACCGCTGGTCTAACACAGAGGTCATAACGGTTATGACCGTCTGGTCATAACCGTTATGACCAATGGTCTAACACTTTGACCAATACGTCACCGTATTGAGCATTTACAGGGGTCACAACGATAATGACCATGGGGTCATTATGAAAATGACCGATCCTGTAGAAGGACGTCTGACCAAAAACTAGTCATTTTTATAATGATCACCTGGTCAATATCGTTGTGACCAAAATTATACGCTAAGATTTAACAATTACAGGGGTCACAACGAAAATTACCAGGCGGTCATTATGATAATGATCGTCCCTGTAAGAAGACCAAATGTTAAACAAATTCAAAATAATTAAATTTTTTTCCCCTCTGCAAACAAATCGTTAAACGTAAACTTTTTAGACATTGAAACCAGATTTTGTAATTTTTTAACTTTCGACTTCTTTGATTCGTTAACTTATCTTCAATTAGTTTTTAAACTATTCTAAGTAGGTGGCCTTGTATATCACGAAGCTGTTTATAGATGCTTTTCGTGGTGGTTTCAGACGGTTTCCGAGCGTTTCCGAGCGATTGCAACTGTTTCTCTCTCTAGATTTCGTTTTCTCTCTCTAAAGAACTGTAGATGCTGGTTTCTGGGGGCCATGCGAGGGAGATGAGGATAAATCAGTAATTTGACATACAATTAATCCTTCTGGGCCCCACATATCAGACTGAAGAATGACGTGGCAGTGCTAGAAGTGAAGGGAAAAAAAAGTGGTGCTGATTTTAATATAATTTATTTCACAGGTGCTAAACGTGAAATTTACCCAAAGCAATTTGATAAACACTGTAAATAAATTGTGTGATATGTAGCCAATGTCTTTATTATTATTATTATTATTATTTAACTTGAATGTTCACATAACGATTTATTGGTGAAAAAAACGGCAGCGTATTGGCTGCAAATTTAGGTCTATCTGTGGTGGAGTTTTCGTTCACAGCATGTTGGGTGAGGTGCAGAAGCTTTTGTTGAGAGAGAGAAAGATCCGAGCGAGCAACAGTGGCGAGGACCAGTGATCCCGAGCCTTCGAACTCCCAAAAGCACGGCGACCATTTCTACGTCGTCGCTTGGGTTTCCTACAAAGTCCATTCGATTCAACCCCAAATCCAAGGAAGAATGGAAATAGGGCAAACCAGATCGGACTCCATCCAACGACGATCGGAACTACGCCGCATTGGCAGGCGGCGGTGGCAAGAGCCGGAGTGAGATCCCAATATCAGATCTTCATAATCAAACAACAACAAGAATTGTAACAAACAAACACAACCAAACTACTTTAATTGATGACATAAAAAATTCTCTCTAAAACTAGACGTAAAAATATATCAAATCACCAACCTAATCCAAGTTGAAAAAAGATTTTAAACCAACCCGACTTAGCTATATCTTCCCAAACCTTATCAACCGGAGTCCAACCCGAAAAAACCTATGGATTCTTTCTGGGATTTCTCCTTACAATCCCAATTTTCACCCAAATCTCCCTCTTAGTTAAACGCCTTGTCGTTTGCAGGATTTCATTACTGACATGACTCTTGTTTATTTCACTAGATGAAGACACGCCATGCCAATCGTGAGCCTCATATTTGCAGGCCAATAGATTTTAATCAACCGGTCCATAATATTTTACCCCATCAATTGGGGTAAAGTAGGTGTACTCCATGGTAGAAGTCCCCAAAATCTAAAAATGGAATAAGAGATTGGGCAGTGGGAATAAGGTGTCAGCACAAAAGCTAAAAATGGATAACCTAACTAAGCTTCCATTGACAAGGGACCTATATTTGAGGAGAGTTTATTACTAGAAGTAACACAACAAACTACCTTAGCTTCTGTTAGACTATTATTACTGTTGGGCTACTGCCGGTATCCTAGTATGATATTGTCTAGTCTTGGTTGTTTTCTTTTTTCAAGACAAAAAATCAATATAAGAATTATGGTTCTAGCATTCGTGTAAAAACCCAAAGTCCTTATTTATATATTAGAGAAATTAGGTGGAGAGTCATGTTTTAAGTACTTTATTATAATTTTGCTTATTCTAATATTAAAATTGATAATTTTAATGTACTTATAAAATTATTAAATTATCAACTTTAATATTATAACATGCACAAATACAAGGAGGTGTCAAAATTATAGTATTCTTGTATATAATCCTTTTATATTAGTGGTTGGAGATATTTTCAATTGTGATGCGAATGCCGCAAAGAATAACGAGACCCGACTACGAAAAGGAACCCAAGAACGTTTTACGATCAGGTTTGGATGCGAGACCTAGACCCGTTGCTTCAACAAAAACAAGAACCTTGGTATATTTGACCTCAATCCGTTATTTAATGCGAAACAAGAACCTCGGTATAAGGAAGATGCCACAAACAGTGGTGGAAATTCGTTTGATAAGTCGATAGTGAACGTTACGGAAAATTCTGATAAGTTCGAATAATTCGTCAAAGAACCAAAGAGAAAATACTCTCACATTTCTGAATAATTACTTCTCCCTTTCACTGTACAAAGACGCCTATTAATAGGCTGAATGTTACAAAAAGATTCGTAAAATAGCTATCCTAATTAAGACTAAAATCTGGTAATTAAAAGTTCTTACTTGCCTAAAAGAGAAAAAGGAAATAATATGTCCTTTAATTGGCCGATCTCATACCATCACCAGAAAAGGAAAGTTGGAAGTTTTTAAAACGCGCATGAAAAGTAAAAAAGGCCTAAACAAATAAAGGAAAGCAAATATCTTGGCATGCAAGCCTTACAACCCAATTTAACTTGCTAAAATTAAACTTTAGCCTTGACTGCATTATTCTAGAACTTAAATAGAATCCGCACTCCACGCTCTTGTGTTAGCCATGTCCTCATCATTACCCTTCTTTTGAAAAGGATTTGTCCTCAAATCAAGTTCATCAACTGCGAGAAAGCACATCTGCGATGATGTTTTCCTCTTCTACTTTTTTTTTTTTTTTAAAATATGCCACGAACAGGAATTACAACTACAACCAGAAATTACAAACAAATTCGGAAACACGTTTTGTTTTGTTTTTTTTACGGACTCCTTTTTGTTTTCTTTTTTTTTTTTTTGACGTTTTTTTAATTCGAATGTTTTTTTTTAATTAGAAACTGAGATAAAATAGGATTCAAAAAAGAAAAAAAAAATTAAAGGATAGATCAACCTGACATAGAACCTAGGCTCTGATACCAAATGATGCAAACCCCGCTAAGAATAACGAGACCCGACAACGAAAAGGAATCCAAGAACGTTCTACGATCAAGTTTGGATGGGAGATCTCGACCCGTTGCTTCAACAAAAATAAGAACCTTGGTATATTTGACCTCAACCCATTGTTTAATACTAAACAAAAACCTCGGTATAAGGAAGACGCCACAAACAGTGGTGGAAATCTGTTTGATAAGTCGATAGTGAACGCCACGGAAAATTCAATAAGTTCGAATAGTTCGTCAAAAAACCAAAGAGAAAATACTCTCACATTTCTGAATAATTACTTCTTCCTTTCACTGTTACAAAGACGCCTATTAATAGGCTGAATGTTACAAAAACAAAGTTCCTAAAAATAGCTATTCTAATTAAGGCTAAAATCTGGTAATTAAAGTTCTTACTTGCCTAATAGAGAAAAAGGAAACAATATATCCTTTAATTGGCTGATCTCACACCTTCACTAGATGAGGAGCGGTACGTTAATAGAACCACCTAATTTAAAATTAATAGCATTATTAAATTTAGGTACATGTAATATTCCTGTTTTACCTTTCATTGGATATTTATTTATTTATTTTTCCTATTTTGTGTTAGTTGTCTTTTATGTTCTCACCCCCGCCCCTCCCCCCTCTCTCCTCTCTCTAACATCGGCGTGGTAGTTTGTGGTTCACGCCGTCGCCATTTTTCTAGACCATGAGCTTATGATCTCTCACGAGTTTCGTGATGGTATTTCCCTGCTCTCGCGATCGGGATGTAGCGATCCCAATCTCAATAGGTGCGTGCTCCGATCTGGGCTGTCGGCCTGCGGCTGTCATTCGTCTGGAGATCGTGAGGCTAGAAATTGGGATTCCATTCTCAAAACGGCCGTTGGAGGAAAAATCAAATTGGTAATTCTTATTTGTAAATCAAGGATTTACCATATTAAATTAAGAATTTACACAAATAAAGGATTTACGAAAATAGAGGATTACATGGTAAATCAAACATTTGAGGGTAAATAAAAAATTTACGAAAATAAAATCAAAGAATTTACACATATCAGTATATTACGTTAATAAAGGATTTACATGTAAATTAAAGATTTACATACACTTAAACAAAGTGTTTACAAGTAAATCAAAGATTTATGTACATAAGGGGTATTTTTGGAATTTTAGATGTGTGTAGATCTTGATTTACCATATATATGTTATTTATCAAAAATCCAAAACTTTTATGCTATTTATATTCACTCTAAGTTGATTTTTGACCTATTTTCCTCCTTCTCTCTCATAGATATGGTTCGATCTTCAGACAACCAGGGAGGAGGATTTTTTTTTTTTCCTTTTGCAAATGTTGTTTTCTCTGGCACTGAAAAACGTAAATATATGTGTATGTGTGTATATAAAAATTGGTTAATACAAAGGTTTCCTTCATTTGTTAGACTAATTGAACCACATCATACGTGTTTTTATATGTTAGGCAACAAATATATATATATATATATTAATTATTTTTCCATAATCATGCTTTTTATAATTAAAATTTTCTTAGTTTTTGTTTATAAAATGTATTATGTCTAAAAGGGTGTATTGGTCTTAATTATCAGAGTGAGGTATGTGTGAAAAGTATTATTTAAATTACTTTTGTACTTGAATCTAATTTGATTCAGTGCAATTTAGTGATAAAAAAAATTATTAAAAAGGGTGTGTGGAAAATAGATAGAGGTATGTACATCCCCTAACAAGAAACAGATCGAGAAAATTAATAAGATCAACTCAAGGCAATAAAAATAAAATCCAAATACAAAATCTAAGAAGGGAAATAAAAAGTAATTTGAAAAATTAAGAGATTTATGTCATAAAAGCATCAGGTTAGATTTAACTTGGAAAAAACTGAATTTTTTTTTTACCCTTTTGGATGATAGATTGTATTTAAATGTTCATTTATACTGAATATTTATATTTAAATGTCAAATTTAAATTGTGTATTTAAATGAAATATGAATATGGATTTTTTTAAACATAATATTTAAATAATATAAAGGTAGAAAAATAAATATGAGAGGAGAAAAGGTTGAATTTTATTTTAGTTTAACTAGTTGTAGTGAAATATTAAAAAAATTAAAGTGATACAACTAAATGGCTACTATAAAGTACAATAATAACTATTATTTATGTATTTCCGCCCCCCCCCCCCCCCCCCTCCCTCTTTCTTCTTTTTGGTTTGCTCGTCAATGACAGGAGGAGGAGCCGAATAAGACTTCATCGGATTGGCGTCGGTCTCTCGGAGAAGACTTCGGTGGCTATAAGCAAAGTTCGATTCGAAGATGGCTGTGCCTATTGATTCAGCGGCAATGACAGATCTAGAGTCCGGTAGTGATTTTGCCAAGAATGACGGAGAAGATATTGTGTCGCCGAGATAGACGGGCAAAGACGACGGAGATGAGCCGTGGGAGGCGTTAGATTGGGAGAAGAAAAGAGGATTTTTTTTTTATTTTAAAAAAAATTTATAAATGCTTTTATTTAGGATGATTTTTGAACGGTTTATTTCGAAGACAAAAGTGCAGCAATTCTTTGCCTTTTTGCAAAAAATATATATATATTTTTTTTCTTTCCACACCACTTATAGAATGAAAATAAATTAGAAGCATTTTGAAGCTCTAATGAGCAATCTGGAATGAATTTTTATCTAGGTTTTTCTACTTGTGTTTTTGCTATCTTTGGGATTCTCCATTTCGGAAGGATTCTTGAGAGTGTTTATAACTTTACCTTTATGAACGATAAAGACAGAGAGTCTGAATTCATTTTTCCTTTTTTTTTTTTTTTTTTTTTTTTATTGTTTTTCATTCCTCCGTTAAACCATTTAAAGTTATTAAATGACATGGGATGGATAGGAATTGGGACTTGGTTTTGTGGACGGGGATGCAAGTCCATGAGACAAAGCCTAATATGGTTAGTCCGAACGAGGTTTATCTTCTACACACTGCACCATTAGAAGACGTAAGCAAGTACATAGAATTAAAATGAGCCTGACTGAAGAGAAACACAAACCCATTTTCGCTCCATTTCTCCCCTTTTATGGCTCTTTCTTGAACCCATCCCAAAATTTTAAAACTTTCAGAGCCTTTACGAAAAACTCTCTCTCTCTCCCTCTCTCTCTAGCTGGGTTTATTTGATTTTCTTCTTAGTCTGTTTGTTTGCTGAGAAAATTCCTTCCAAAGTAAATAAGTAAATGAAAAGAGGCTAAAGAACCATCTGTTGCATGCATTTCGAAGTGTGACCGTGCGGTTTCATTCAATCAATCGGTGAGTTCCCGATAATATTAACCTCTTTTCGTTCAGTTTTTTGTGGAATAAACTTTTTATTATTATTATTATTTTTTTGGTATTCGGTTTTGTTTCAGTTCCTTTGTAATTTTTTGAACTCCGTTTGGTTGCCAAGAAAATGCTTGAAAAGAACAGTAACCAACAAGACGCTATAACGCATTTGTTACATTTGTTTCTATGCTTGTGAATCTATGTTGTCGCTTTCTTAGGCTTGTTTGTTTAGACTTCTTATTTTTATCTGTAAAAGTGAAGATTATGATCGGAGAATTTTCTTCACTTTTAAAAACAAAATATGAAAAATAATTTTTTTGTCAAAAGGACTTAAAGCTGGGATTTTCTTTTTTAAAAAAATGAAAAAATAAAAAATAAAAAATCAAAGAGGCATGTTTCAGAGAAGAGTAGATTCCAATATGGATGGTTTTCTCAAATGCCTGTACTGTTGTTTCTCTTGGTTTTCCTGTATTTTTGCTCTGTTTGGATGATAAGAAAATTCATTCACCAAAAGAAAAATAACTGAAAAGCGGCTAAACCATTTGTTATTTGTCCTTTTCATTTCTTACATGTTTTGACCCTATTCTTGTTTCAAGTTGACATATTAAAATATATATATATATATATATATATATGTATGTATGTACATCAGAAATCCTCAAGACTAGTGTAAAAAGGGATTATAAGAATTATATATAGTTCTTTGTGTTTTCTTGTTAAAGCTGTTGCTTTAAGTCGATGCATTTGTTCTCAGACAAGTTCAGTGCCTGAAAATGAGTGGCTCGGGAAGACAAAAGAAAGGTAAGCAAAAACTGCACTCAAACAAACCTGGCAACAAAAGTGGCTTTCCAAGGGTTGAGCCTGAATTAGGTCCAAAGCAATGTGATTCTGATACAGGTCCTGAGTTCGGCGGCAGACAAGAAACTATCAGTATGCATGGGATGAGACTGTTCCTAGGTTCAACTCCTTTTCCAACCAATCCAATGTTTTGTAGTGACGAGGAATTGGAAAACATGCTTCTAAACAAACTTGATAGTATTTACAGTCAAGCAATTGACAAGTTGATGTCCCTTGGTTATCCTTGTGACGTTGTATGGAATGCCGTCTTGACAAGTGGATATGTGTTTGGCGATGAGGATATACTGACAAATATTGTGCAGCATTCGATTGATTATATCAAAACTAATGAAAGTAGGAGTAATGGAACCGACAAGGACCCTCCGCGAGTTGCTGAAAGTCTGAAGCCGGCGGTGAAAAGCTCACTATTGGTAATGGTTTTTACGCTCTGCCAAAGCTCAGCCAAACTTTAAAAAAAGTGATGCCATGAGCAGGCTCCTGATGACCAATTTTGATTTAGGCTTTGTGAGCACTCTGATGGTTCTGGGCAAGGGAAGTGATGGCCTGTGTCAGGTAGCCATATCCAAAGGGGCATCGTCTTCTGAGGATGGTGTACAAGGAGATCAGGAATTTGCTGATTGTGAGAATACTTCTTTTGGAAACAAGACACCTGCAGAGGAGTTTGAAAAGCGTTTGGGTAAAAGCTGTATCAGTGTGACGGGCTTCAACCTAACACCATCGGAGCAAGAGAGGTTGAAGAAGGACATTGCAAAATTTTCTGTTGCTTTCCAAACTTACATGAAGGCATCTTTTGAAGAAATACAAGCCGAAAAGAACTTGTTGCCAGGAAAACCGTCAGCTGAACAGTTTGAATGGGAGGACTCTTGTGTGGATAACCTGATGCTGGATGGCATTGGTACGTTAATCTCCAAAAAGGAGTCAACAAGTGAGTCTGTTGATAAAAAAACTAAAATGATATTGCTTTTGGTCCACGATATAAAAGAGATGAAAGACCAAGCAAAGGAGCGGAAGGAATGGGCTAAAATGAAAGTGGTGGAAGCTGCTAAAAAGCTCTGCCACAACCTGTCAGAGCTGAAAGCCTTGAGAATGGAAAAGAGAAAACAGAAGAATGAGTCTGAGAGTGGTTTGAGAAAAAAGAGCAAAGGATGATGATGAGGTTCATGGAGCTGGAGAACGCAATGGACTGGACTACGTATCAATACGACAGGTCGAATAAAGCTTCCAATAATACAGAGAATGGAAATGCAGAGATTAGGGCGGAAATCAAAGCACACAAGTTAAGAACATCCGAGTCGGACGAAAAGCTTGCTAAAGTTGTGACTAAAGAAAATAAGTCTGTAAAAAAGATTATGTCTCTGGAAAAACACAATAGAAGGTTATTGGAAGAGATTGAGCAGGAGAGAAAAAAGTCTCTGCAGCTACAACAACAAATGCTCGACCTCAAAGCAGCACAAGAGCATTTAGAGGTGTGTTTCTTTACCCCTAAACGGACAAAGTCATTGGAAAGTAAAGTTTTTATTTGCTTGGCTAATTTTTTTGGTCATTATTCAATGCCCTTTTTTATTATTTATCATTCTTTATCTTCTTACGTATTATTTTCCGCCTGAACATAGTTTTGCAACAAACTGCATTTTGTATCTTAAATTGCTAGAGCAAGCTTGAATGCTTTTCATCCAAAACTTGATTAGTCATGATACAATAATTCTTATTTTTTGCTTTAATTTTTGGGGGTTAATTTCTGAACCAGTCTATTTTCTGTCTGACTTTGTGCAAAACTTACTTTGGAGGCAGTTATCCTGTAGCAACTCTGCAAGCTCATGTTGTGGTTTTATCTTACTCTGTTTGAATTTTCTTCTCAGAATAAAAAATCTGTTGATGGTTCACTTTTTTCTGGAATCGTAATGCTCATTGGGCAGTTATCACCTTTCCTTGTTTGCGTGCTGAGGGATTTAGTGCATTAGGCATTTTCATCTAGAAACTTTTATTAGCTTCAGACAGATCTTGTGTTACTTGGTATATGTGTGCATCCCTTCCGATCCTTGCATATGTGATTTTGACACATAATATGTTGCTTTAACCAAGTAATTTACTCCAAATTAATTTTCTGATGAATAGGACTGATTTTGGACAGCCTACTTTGGTCAATTAATCTCTCTTTTTTTTTTTTTTTTTGGAGTTAATACTTGTTTCTTTTCTTGAGCTAACTAGTATGTACGTTTAGAAACAAAGCATGGTTAACCAAATTGGAGAAAAATGTAGATTAACTCAAATTACTTTTTCTATTACAGGTGGTTTGGAGACAAGAAGTTAAGGCTAAAGAACTAGCTTTAAACGAGTTGCAGGAAGAACTTAGATTGAAGGAAGAAGCTGAGGTCAAAATAAAAAGAAGGCAGCAGGCATTTCGCCAAAAAATGGAGACAGATCATCTGAAACATAAAGGTGAAGGACAACGACTCGAGCAAGAAATTGCCCATCTTGAGATGTCTTCGGAAGCTAGTGGTGCTACTTACCACCTACCAGAGTACTTGTTCTCGTGGGAATCAGAAGTCCTGCAAACCAATGCAGACACCTTTCAAAATCAGCTTCCTGGTCCTGGCTCAAGTGAATGGACTGGTTTATCTGAAAAGGAAGTAACTTATGATCGAGTGTGTATGATCTGTATGGAGAAAGAAGTTTCTGTTCTTTTCCTACCATGCGGGCATCAAGTTCTATGTGCTAAATGCAATAATGATTGCTGTGACAAAATGGAAGCTTGGTGTTCATATTGCGAGGGGTGGATTGATGAGAGAATCCATATATATGGTCGAGATCTTAGATTTGGATTAAGATCTTCAACAGGTAATAGACAATCTTAGCAGTTTAGTTCTTTCTTATTGCATCAAGATCATCATTGCTGTTGTTACTTCGTTTACTATTTTCATGCTCATTGTTAGAGCTATGCTATCCAACTCTTGTAGTGTAGAGGCTCTGTTGCTTGCATACCCCTTTTCTCACTTTAGTTGTCTTCATAAAGTGGTTGACACCGTTATCTTCATATTATTTTTACTACAAAACTTGTGTTGGTGCTTTTTACACGTTGTTGAAGTCCTGATGAACGAACTAGAAAGTGTTGTGTGATGAGAAGATATTTGGTTCAATCTCTTTGATTTTTATGGTCTTTACTAACTCACCATTGTTCATATATGCAGGTCTCACGAACAAGAGGTTTCTTGAAGAATAATCAAAGTTCATTGTCGTTAAATAACCATTCAGTTTATGTCTCATCTCATCATATGCCAGAACCAGAAGAACTAAAGATAGCAAACGAAAAAAAAAAAAAAACATATTCACAGTTGGATAGTTTCCAAGGTTTAGGTGCATTCTCTTCTAGCTTGGATATTCCAACTTCTATAAGTGACTGCAAGTAGAAAGATCTTACCATTTCTGTTGGTATTGATGCGGTATAGAATTAATTATAAAATTATATTTATCTTCAGAATTTATACAAGATTATATTTATCTTTTAGGACTATTTTAAATGTTAGGAGATAGGTTTGTTTTAGAATTTTGAACTATAATTGCTTTAGGATTTGCCTCCTATTTATAGTACATTTATGTTAAGTTAATATAAGAGTATGATGACTAATGAATATTGGGATTTCTAGTTCCCTCTTGTGTTCTTCTTCTCTTAATATTCTCTTCTATCTCTAGCAGTTCAATTTCTCTCTCGATTCTATTTTCTACCCAGTCTAATATCAGGTATGTTTTCTGCTAAGAAGTACATGTTATAGTTATGAGAATATTTGAAGTTTTAACAAGAATAACTAATAGGGAGTTGGGAGTTATTTTGATTGGTTGTGAATTTATCAGAATTGGAAACGGAGAGCTGGATAGTTGTTCTAAAGAACTCTCTTGATTTTTTTTGCATTTTTAAAAGTTAGAAAGTTTTACGGTTTCCCTTGATTCTTTACTTGTTCCTGCTCTGAGTGGTCTCTGTTTAAAAGCTTTTCTTGAGAGAATGAATGTATATCTTGTAATCAAAATGTTCACAGAATACAAAGGCTATTTTTACAGCAAGTCTAACCTCCTATAGCTACTAAAGAAATATGTCTAGATACATTTCTATTCTATAGGGGCTAATTTAATTCTAGATGTACAGAAAAATCAGGTCTACAGCTAAGTACAACAATAAAAATCAGTATAGGTAATAAGTATTGCAACTCATTTGATCCTAGGGAATCTCAGGACATCTCTGGTATTAGCATTCCGATTCCTCAAATCTTCATTAACTCACTGAAATTCTCCGAACCCCCTCAAGCTGGTTTGAAGATATCTTGCATTTCTGGCTTGCTTATTAGTTCTTCGAATTGGCGTCTTTTTAGGCCTTTAGTTAGGACATCAACTAGTTGTTTTCATGTAGAACAGATGACACACAAATTAAACCATTATCTAGTTTATCTTTGATGAAGTGCCTATCAAATTCTGTGTTCAGTTCTGTCGTGGACTCGTGCGGCATTGAATTGTGAGAGATACCGATGGCAGCTTTATTGTCAGAATACAACATTTTAAGCCTAAGTAGCTCACAAATGCCTTGAGCCGCTCCTTTAAACTTGTCTTCAGCATTGCTTCTTGCCACCACTGCTTGTTTTTTACTTCTCCAAGTTACTAGATTACCCCCGATAAAGGTGAAAAGGCCTGTTATGCCCAGTCTGCATTGGAATATGCATCAACTTGCGTTTTCTCTTCTTTCTTGGATAACAATCCGTTCCCTGGAGACCCTTTTAGGTACCTTAGTACCCTATAGACAGCTTCCATTTTCTCTTCATTGGGTGAGTGCACACTAACTAGTAACTACAAAGGCTATATCAGCCCGGGTGTGTGATAAGTAGATTAAATTTTCAAACAAGTCGTTGATATCTCCCTCTATCCACTGCTGCAGCTGCATTCTTTGAAGTTTCTCCCAATTTTTGACGTGGATCTATTGTAGTCTCGATATGTTTACATCCTAGTAGCCCCGTCTCCTTTAGTAAGTCCAAGGTATACTTTGAGACACAAATATACCTCTGTTGGATACCTAGGAAATATCTCAGTTCTGTCCTTTAATCTCGCATTCCTTGGCCGGCACACCTTTAGCTTATTGGCTTCTTCAAGGTCATTCATCAAACATATACCGTGAATATGGTAACTTTGCCAGTGACTTGAGTGCTTCAAGAATATTGTATGGTCTCATTAACTTTGTGATACGATAATTCATGACTATTTATCTGTCAACACCCATTTACAGCCCATTGGCTCTTTATTTATTTATTTTAGAGCTCTCATTTCTTCTACAACAGCTTTCCTCAATTCGGGTACCACCTAGGCTTCCTATATATTCTTAATAATTTCCAAACTAGTTAAATGACTCAGAGAAAGCTTTGCATGGTGGGGATGATCCGTGAAATAACATGTAGTTTGACACTGGACATTTGGTACATGTACGAATCCTTTTCTAAAGATAGTGGGATGTAGTGGTCTTTCGTCACTAGTTCGAACCCGACCTCGATTCCGATCCCGATCCCGACTTTGGGAACGGGCTGACCTCGCCCCAACCCTAGGACCAGGCTGACACCGTCCCAAGCCCAGACCTAAAGTAGATTAAATTCGAGGCCATAATTTCATTGAATACGGACTATAAAGGTAGAATTTCACCTAAACATTGTATCTTTCTACATATAAACCTCGTTACCCTCGTTCAGAGATACAATGTCGAGGCAAACGTAACTCATTATCTCTGATGGCTTCCAATCACTGCTATAAATAGACCCGTTGGGGTGTTATTTGAACTTAGATCACAAGAGCTAAAGCTGAAGACTTTCGGAGACTTGAGATAATAATTAATTGCTCTTGGTGCTTTCGTGGTTGGAAAGAGGAGACTATAAATTTAATTGAAGTAACATTGCAGGTATGTCTACACACACATCGATTCAGTGAGAGGAGAATAACAAATAAGGCCAACTAGTTGAGAATCTTCTTAATGCAATTCTTAAGAAAAACTATGACGAAAATGCGGCTTCATTCATCAAGGGATATGATCATATATATATGTGTGTGTGTGTGTGTGTGTATGTTTTTTTATATAACAACATGAGTTTAATTACTAAAGTTGGTTAAACTCTCTTTCTCTCTCTCTCTTCCTACACCATCCTAATGCTATTTATCCTACATCATTTTCACCCTTGTTAACGGAAAATCGCCACCAATATATATATATAAATTTTAATTTTAATAAAGTATTATAAAGTGTCTCAATTCAACTACGTTAATGCACGCCATATGACATGATCTATTCATTTAAAATCTTAAATGAGTTTCTGTGAGCTACACAAGAATGTATTCATTTAAATTTTAATCGTCATTATCGATTTGAAATATTTTACAATACTTTATTAAATGAACGGAACATCAAAAATGAAAAACCTAAAAACAACTTACTTAAAAATAAAATAAGAAGAATAATACCTTTATTATGTGCTTTATTTACCCTTGTCAAGAAGAATTCATCTCTAGCACGGTAGCAGTGGTCCATAACAATCCCTTACCCTAGATTTTATAGGAAATGCTATTGTAACATTCAGAACAACTGTCGTTTGTCTTCATTCTAAAAGTTGAGAATGCTAAGGGAACTTATATGTCATGAACAGCTGGATCCTGTAGTTTTTCGACAGATATCAAGTGGCAACTATCAAGAGTGTCACCAGTTATTTTCATTCAGCGGCTGTCACAGTTTATTATTTTAGTAAAAACTTACACTAAATAATAAAGTTTTTATAATAGAATTTATATAAGATAATTGGATTTTTGTTGGAGGTAAAAATGAGAAAAATAAAAAGATATTTAAAGTAAAATTGAAAAAAAAAAAAAAAAACTTACTGGGGAAATCCCTATTCAATTATGGGTGACTTTGGTTCATGTTTTCAGTTAGTAATTACCTGAAAGTTGTAATAAGTGGGGTCTATTGTGTTTTGTTTTATTGAAGACCCTTGTGGTTGATATGTCCCGTAGGCATATGTGTGTATCGTTTTGCGTGAATATCTCTAAAAAAAAGTTACCAACTACCAAGCATTTTGTAGGGTAATTAGCAAGGACTCCTAACAATTACCTTGTTTGGCACCTTTTTTTTGCCCCTAAACTTGATCAAAAAGCTGTTTATTTCCCTAACTGAAAATGGATTTCAATTATTTCGGTTTTTTGTTTTTTGTTTTTTTTAGTCTTTAACCTTCAATTATTTTGGTTGCTAATGCCTACATGGTAATCATGTAGGTTTTGCCGTCAAAATGTTGACGTTGATTTTTCTTTTTAGAGAAATAATCCAAACATCTAATCAAGCCTAAGTATCACCTAATTCCCTTCAACCATCACCTAATTGTCTAAACTTTTGGTGTTTATTTTATTTTATTTTATTTTTAATAAAAATAATTGCCTACGCTTTCGGTTCAAAAGACGAGGTGTGCTCGCTTTGTCAATTAGGCCATTTTATACCACAATTGTCTCTTTTTACCATGCATCTTCCTGTGGTGGGAGGTAAGTCAGGCTAAAAAAGTTTAATCTAAAAAATTTTATGGCAGTTATTCTTTGCACACTCAAACATATTGTCTCATGTGAAGTCCAACTAAAAACCTTGCTTAAAATTTTCGATCGTATTGAAAATGAAGTTATTATATACAGATTGTTCAAGGCATTAAAATTTATGGTCAGTAATATGTTTTGTAATTATATATATACGGTGTGTGTGTTTGATAGTAATTCAAAAATACCGTGATAAATATATTTTTTACATTCTCATGTTTTCATTTTAAAAGAATTAGTATACACCCCTATTAAGATAGAAGGTTGTGAAATGTAAGTAAATGATCTTTTTTAAGCATTTTAATTTTTTTAAATGGTCAATGAGTATTGACCGTAATTAGTGATTCTGCAATCAGTCAATTACTGATTAATCGGATGCTCCAATCAACTTTTAATAATCGTTGGTCATTTAAAAAAAAAAAAGTATCATTTTGTTTTTAAATAAGTGTACAAAAAACAACCTATCTACTTGATTTTTAGTAGAATGTTAGCTGCGTTACTCGTGATGAGAAACTTTTTGCCAATCACGGAGTAGTAGCTAACCCAATTTCACCCTTTTTTTTTTTTTTTTTTTTTTTTTAACGCAAAACTGTTTGGCATGAAAGAAAGAAATTAAAGTAAAGGCATGAAAGGATAAATAGGTGATCAAAGAAAAACAAACTGTAATTTTGCATAATAAATTTTGCCGGCTGGCCGTTAATTGTGGTTGGGGAATCAGTTGCCCCCACCTTCCCAAACACAGCTTTAAGTGGGGCCAATACAATCTCCTACAAGATATGCTTTTTCCTTTCCCATCAGTATTACATCGACTATTAGAGAGCAAGAGACCCCAATTATTGGAATTTCATTCTCTCTCTCTCTCTCTCTCTTTCTTTTTTTTTTTGTATGTTTTTCCATTTTCTAAAATTCCTCCTTCTTTCACTTTCTTCTTCACATTCACAGATACATAAATAAATAAATAAATATATTTATATATAGGAGCATAGCGGGATATTCATCACCAAAAAACATGTCTAATTTCTTGAATATATCTAACCTGAAAATTGTATGATCCTAAAATAATTAATTGGTTAAGAATCTAACTTCCAATTAGGAAGGGTAAGATCAGTTAATTAGAAAATTATCTCCTTCTTTTTAAACTTACTAAAAAGAAAAGAAAAGGGGGGGGGGGGGGGGGGGGGGGGGGGGGGGGGGGGGAGGGGGGGGGAAACACACACACACACACACACACACACACACAAACACAAAACCTCTCTCTCTCTCTCTCTTAACACAGTTAAATACTATATAATTGTTTGTAACAAATCTCTCCCCAGCTAATAATCTTGTTAAAAGTTGAGGTTTCAACCACTTAATGATTTTTGGATGCTACACATTGAAAAATAAGATAAATAGGCAAGTTTTAAACACTTTAAAATAAACATCGGTGGTGGTGGCATAGCGATTCGTTGTAGCCTATCAAGGCTCTAGTTCCCAACATCCAGTAATCGAATCCCAGATCCCACTGTGAGGTTGGCATCCTTTCTTAGTGGCCTCCCAATGTGGACTGGGCCTAGGTGGAGCTAGTTCTCCCTAGATGTTGGTTGTGAAAGCTTGGGTCAGGCGGCTAGGCCGTTTCAATTGTGGTGTCCGTAATTCCTTGGCAAGGTGCTCGGGGGGGCAGGGGGAGAGGGGTGATGACACCATTGATCTCCCTTTTTCTCAGCAAAAAAAAAAAAAAAAAAAACACTTTAAAATAAATAATAGAATTTTTTTATTTTAAAAAATGATTGTTGATTAATGATTGACTATCGATTAACAATATTTAATCAGTGATTGATCGCAGTCAATAAGCTAGAAAGACATATCAATATTTTTTAAAAACGATCATTTTACTAATTTTACAAAGTTTCGACCATTTATTAAAACATTTCTTTTTTTTTTTTTTTTTTAAAGTCATTATCCACATATCCCTAATATTTTATTTGGGTTAAGTACTGTTGATGCCAAAATTCCTTGACAGTTGGTTAGGTTGATTTTATGCCATGATGCTCCGCTTGGTCGCCAGCAAAAAGAGAAGCACCTCAAAGTAAATGGGATACCAGTGGAGTGCCTGCTAAAGGCATTCTGATGCTTAAGTTAGTGAAAGGAACTGAAGACCAAGCGGAGGAGCAGAGCTTTGACAAGGAAAATGACCATACCTTTGGGAGTGAGGCTCTCCTCTATTTATAAATGTTTTTATGGGTTCAGGTGCCCCGAACGGCCTTTACAAGTTGTGTCCCGAGTGGTCCTAATGGGTTGACCCATTCTAGGTGCACGGACACCCAATGTCTACTAAATCAGTGTAACGTGCCGTCTTGTCCGAGTAAGGAAGGAACAAAGGTACTGACCACTTGTACTGTCATCAGTGTGGGTCAGGTAGTGGAGGGGGATGGCACCGGCGCATGAGCAGGGATAGCCGCCAGTGTCCAGTGTTAGGTATCACGTAGTGGAGGGTGTGTATACCTTGCCATGGTATGACTGTTAGTAAGTGTAGGACGGCGGAGCTGGTGCCACATGGACCGGTTAGTGTGCAAGATGGCTCGGTAGTGATCGGGGACGATATCGCGGCCGGTAGCACCTGGTCAGTGACCCTGTGGTCGGACCCCCTTGGCAATTCGATGAAGCCCAGTCAGGGTAAGCCTTCTAGGTTGCGCATCCAAAGTCTGTTTTTGGTAGGTAGAGCTTTGTGGGCTGATCAGGTTCAGGTCGCTTAGGCGGATAGGTTGGGTCGGAGACGAGCAGGGTGGTCGGACCTTCTCGGCCTGGTCGGGCCTTCCCCCTGAATATGCCTAAAGTCATCCATAGGTTCTCGCGCACACCATGATCTCGTGTTCAACATAGCAGTGGCCGATCACACCATTAACAAGTACCTAAATTTTCATTATGTGTTATTGACATGCAATGTTTTATCTTGTGTTTCCAGGAATGTCACAATCATCTCTTATGTTTAGTTTCACGTTCAAAACTTTCATTTTGACAATATTTGGCCAAACTTTTTTGTGAAAAACAAAGATTTTTAAATATCTTATGCTTGATAGAAAATGAGGCATTTAGCATAAAATTCCAGGGATGACACTCCTAAAAATATAGAAAAAAAATGTGTCATCTCGACCATCACATAAAGGTTTACATACTTGTCCCTATTGTTTTTTTTTATAACCTCCTATTAATGTATGACACTATACTAAATGCTTGGATATACTTAGGCTTTGTTTGTCATTTTAACTTAACTCAAACTAAACTGCACTTTTTCATCTTATTTTTTGTCTTTTTCTGAAAAATCATAAAAAATTATAACTAGTTTTTGAAAAATTAACAAACTTCAACTTAAAAATTTCATTTCCAAAGGCGAACCAAACGTAAGCTTAGTTTCTGTTTGTGTACGAGTTTTGAATGGAATTTTAAAGTTAAAATTAGTTAACTTTTCAAAAACTAATTATAATTTTTGTTGACTTTTTAGAAAAAAAAATTAAAATTAAAATGAAAACTTCAGTTTGAACCAAAGAGAAGCTTAATGTCTAGCACTTCTAGTACAACAGCTCATCTTCATTGACACGAATGTTGTGATTAGCAAATTTGTATTGTTAGATATATATATATATATATATATATAGATAGATAATTATATCTATTTAGATATATCTATATATCTAAATTATATATATATTATTATTATTATTGTGTGTGTGTGGAAAGAGATTCATGCATTGGGAAGGAAAAGGGTCTTCTCTAAATTAGGCATGGACCTACGGCATTGTCGCTTCCGAAAATCACTTCTAACTCACATGACATGAACAACTTTATCAAAATATGAGATGATTACGAGTCCTCACCATACTTGTGACAAAAAAAATAAAAAAAAAATAAAAAAAATCTAAACGTCCACCTTTATTTATTTATTTATTTTATTCATATTTGTGTGTGTGTGTGTGTGTGTGTTTTTTTTTTTTTGGGTCACGTCTGTCCTTTTCACCATGTGGATGGATTGTTATACAATCAATTAAAAAGATGATCAATCAGTATATGAAAGCCTCAACGAACTAAAGATATTGTTGGCAAAACACTTGGTTCTTCTGTTTTGTAGGTTTCGTTTTGTGATAAAAGTCATTCCTGTTCTAAAATTAGAAGTCAGTTTAATTTTGTTTTGAAATGAAGCTTGGATATGCGATTAAATTGTCATTTTGAAATAAATAATTTTTAAAATAGTGTTTGAATAGGTGTTGAAAACAATCATTTGAAAAAATGGTTTTCTAATAAATCTAATAAAATCTAAGCATATTTTAATAGTGTATATATGTTGATTTGTTTCCCTGTTCATTATGAACGCATTGAAAAAAAAAAAAAATCTTCTTAATCAAACATGAAAAAAAAGATGTTATGACAATTTAAAACTTGAGTAGAATTGAGAGAAATTTTGAATGTGAAAATGTTATTATACAAAATAGATTTGAAATGAAAATAGAAATAGAGTTCTATTAAAATAAGAGGGGAGGATAATATAAAAAATGAGCCTAATTTTCATTTTGAATCTAAAATGAAAATGTAATTAAGCTTGGAATGTGATCGTCAAACGTCATTTTCATTCAGAAATTATAAAAAAAAAAAAAAAAAAAAAAAAAATGGGTCCAAACTTTCTAAACGAATGCCCCCGTTTGTTTAATATACAAATCAAGTGTGAAAAGGAAATTAGTAATAAAAAAAAGAGGATTGTCCTATGAAAATGTTGATCTCCCATTAGCATGTTCGAATATTTAAAGTGGAAATCGAAAATGTTCTGTCCTTTATATTATTTTAACATTCCCTGTTCAAATAAAGCTGAATTGATTCTGTTGATAACATGATTTCCCGTCAAAATTGGAAAAGAAAAAAATATGACTCTTTAGTTAAAGTTTTACTTTTATTTCCTATTATAGAAAGATTTTTAGAAAAACTAGGAATAGAGAATTCCCCCATGTAGATTGTAGGCAAATAGAAAGGAAAGTGAATTGTGGTAAACTTACTTATCCAATTATTCACAACAAGACATGACTCTTTGACACCCCAGAAACACTTTTCATATATTTGGATTTTTTTTTTTTTTTTTTTTTTTGGGTAAAGAGAAAAAGCTTTTGTGTACAATTTCAAGAGTACAGATTATTCTTGTTGCTCACCAATTTTGAAGGAAACCAAGGGAATTCCAACTTCCCAATATGCCACAAAGAGAGAAACTTGGGAGACTTTTAATGCTCAAAACAAGATGAGATAGAACAGTACTAGCCAATATGTTGTCTGTCATTTACCAACCTTAACCATGATAGGCAATGCACTCACTTTCCTTCTCTTGTTTCTCACCTTTTCTCAGCTCCCAAACACATCCTGTCTCAACCAAGAAGGTCTCTCCCTACTTTCATGGCTTTCAACCTTCAATTCCTCTCCCTCTGCCACCCTTTTCTCTTCATGGAATCCGACTCACAAAAATCCATGCACCTGGGATTACATCAAATGTTCCACTACTGGTTTTGTCTCTGAAATCACAATCTCCTCAATCAACCTTCCCATAATCTTCCCAACACAACTCATCTCCTTAAGCCATCTCACCACTCTCGTGCTCTCGAATGCGAACCTCACCGGAGAGATTCCTATCTCGATCGGAAATCTGTCGTCGCTTGTAACTTTAGACTTCAGTTTCAATGCTCTAACAGGAAACATCCCGGAAACCATAGGCAAGCTATCGAATTTGGAGTCCTTGTCACTGAATTCAAACTCTCTAAATGGAGAAATCCCACCGAGCATCGGCAACTGCACAAAGATTCAGAACCTTGAGCTTTTTGACAACCAGTTTTCCGGCAAGATTCCTGCAGAGATTGGCCAGTTGCAAGCTTTGGAAATCTTTCGTGCCGGAGGCAATCCGGGGATCAACGGAGAAATTCCAGTGCAGATATCAAACTGCAAAATGCTACTTGTTTTGGGGCTTGCAGCTACCGGGGTTTCAGGGCACATTCCGACTAGTTTAGGAGAGCTAACGAATCTCAAGACTCTTTCGGTTTATACTGCAAAACTCACAGGTAATATCCCACCAGAGATTGGTAATTGCTCAGCCTTGGAAAACTTGTTTCTGTATGAAAATCAACTTTCTGGTGAGATTCCTGGTGAGTTTGGTCTGATGAAAAACCTTAAAAGAGTGTTGATATGGCAGAACAATCTGACGGGGTTCATACCGGAAGTACTTGGTAACTGTTCATCTCTCCTGGTTATTGACATCTCATTGAATCTTCTGAGTGGAGAGATTCCTGTTTCTCTTGTACGCTTATTGGCACTTGAAGAGCTTCTGTTGTCCGGGAACCAGATTTCAGGAGAGATACCGCCATTTGTCGGCAATTTTACCAATTTGAAGCAACTTGAGTTGGACAACAACAGACTTTCTGGTGAGATTCCATCCACAATTGGAGAACTAAAGGAACTTTCTTTGTTCTTTGCTTGGCAGAACCAGCTCCATGGAAGCATACCGACCGAGCTAGCCAACTGCAAGAAGCTTCAAGCGCTTGATCTTTCACGAAATCTCCTCACTGGCCCAGTTCCAAACTCATTATTCAACCTCAAGAACTTAACTCAGTTGTTGTTAATATCGAACATGATTTCAGGTGAACTTCCATCAAATATAGGAAATTGTGCAAGGCTTACACGTTTGAGGCTCGGATCAAACAACTTCAGTGGCAAAATTCCACCAGAAATCGGTCACTTGCATAGTTTGAGCTTTCTCGAACTATCTGAAAACCGGTTCACGGGAGAGATTCCTGCAGAAATTGGCAACTGCAGTATGCTAGAAATGGTTGACTTGCACGGAAATCAGCTTCAAGGAAAGATTCCATTATCTTTCCAATTTCTTTCAAGTCTTAATGTTTTAGATCTTTCAATGAACAAAATAGCTGGCAATGTTCCTGAAAATCTAGGCAAGCTTGCATCTCTAAACAAATTGATCGTCAGCGGAAACTTGATCAGGGGCAATATTCCCAATTCATTAGGACTCTGCAAGGATTTGCAGTTGTTGGATATGAGCAACAACAAACTCTCGGGTTCAATCCCAGATGAGATCGGTCTCCTGCAAAGCCTAGATATTCTCCTAAACTTAAGCTGGAATTCTCTCACAGGTCCTATCCCCGAAAGCTTCTCAAATCTTTCGAAGCTTGCCAACTTGGATCTCTCTCACAATCTGCTGAGTGGAAGCCTTAAATCACTGAGTAGTTTGGACAATCTCGTCTTTCTTGATGTCTCGTATAATGATCTTTCGGGTCCCCTTCCCGACACTAAGTTCTTCAAAGATCTTCCTATAAGTGCATTTGCCAGCAATCAAAAGCTCTGCGTCGAAAGAAACGAGTGTCATGTTACTGACAATTTGCATAGGAGATCGACTAGAACTCTTGTCGTCTCCATTATTCTGAGTTTAACCGCCAGTATATTGCTTGTGCTTGTCGGGATAACTTCTTATCTCAGAGTATGCGGAGGAAGAAGAAATGAACATGATCTGGATTGGGATTTCACCCCATTTCAAAAAGTGAACTTCTCAGTTAACGATGTCCTCACGAAGCTCTCGGATTCTAATGTTGTTGGAAAGGGCTGTTCAGGGATGGTTTACCGCGTTGAGACCCCGACGAACCAGGTTGTTGCAGTGAAGAAGCTCTGGCCGGTAAATCATGGCGAGCTTCCAGAAAGAGACTTGTTTTCTGCTGAAGTTCGGATTCTGGGATCGATTAGGCATAAGAACATAGTGCGGCTACTGGGATATTGTAACAACGGGAGAACTAGACTGCTATTGTTTGATTACATCAGTAACGGGAGTTTGGCTGGTTTGCTCCACGAAAAGAGGATGTTCTTGGACTGGGATACGAGATACAAGATAGTACTTGGAGCTGCTCATGGCCTAGCTTATCTTCACCATGATTGTTTTCCTCCAATCGTTCACCGTGACATTAAGGCGAACAACATCTTGGTAGGACCGCAGTTTGAAGCTGTTCTAGCAGATTTTGGCCTTGCAAAGGTTGTTAATTCATCCGAGTGTTGGAAATCTTCAAGAACAGTTGCAGGTTCTTATGGCTACATTGCTCCGGGTGAGCCATTTCTCAGCCCGAAACAGTCATTAAACTAATGGCTAACGTTGTGTTGTTGATTAAAAAAAAAAAAAAAAACTTTTTTTAACATGTCTTTGTGATGATTTTGCAGAATATGGATACAGCTTGAAGATCACAGAGAAAAGCGACGTGTATAGCTACGGAGTGGTGCTCTTGGAGGTCTTGACGGGAAAGCAACCGACGGATGACCGAATCCCGGATGGTGCACACATTGTGAGTTGGGTTAACAAGGAATTTCGAGAAAGGAAAAGAGAATTCACCACAACAGTCCTCGATCAGCAACTGATATTCCGGTGTGGGACGCAAATACAAGAGATGCTTCAAGTGCTTGGAGTGGCCCTCCTCTGTGTTAATCCTTCCCCGGCGGAAAGACCTGCCATGAAAGATGTTACACTATTGCTCAAGGAAATCAGGCACGTAACCGACGATTGCCAAAAGCCAAACATTCTCCGACTCGGCAATGGAATTGTGACGAGTTCAAGAGCCGAACATCATTGCTCTACTTTCTCCAAGCCACCTGTCCTCCATTAATCTTCTAGGAATCATGTTTTCAGTTCATTATTTTTCTTGTTTAATATATATATATATATATATATATATATATATAATTTCTATTGATTGCACCCTGTAACAGCCATATTGCATTTATCTTCTCTTTGTCTCACCATCATTAATCTATTTCTTCCTCCATTTTCGGTTTTTTTTTTTTTTTTTTTTTTTTTATAATTTTTTTTTCCTGTCCTTGGGGGGGTGGGGTTCAATCCAGAGAGCCATTACCATCCTCTTCCATCAAAGAGCTAAAATACCCCAAGTTGATGATTTCTAAAGGAAAAAATGAACATAAAAATCCAAGGTTCAAAACCCCTACACATCCACTCTATTGATAACTAAATAAATCAACAGGTTGGTTAAACCGATCACAATGACTTTCAGCCATTTATGACCCATTTGATAGAGCTTTTGCTTTTGCTAGCTTATGAGGTCAAAATTATTTTAAAGTTTTCTAACAAGTAATAAAATATTAAAATTAAATTTATAAAGTCTAACTAAATTTTGTTATAAGTTTTAAAGTCCATCCAAAAGAGCTTTTACCAAAGTCATACTTTCTGGCTTTGTCAAGAAACTCTTCTGACTCCTGACAAATCATACCAAACAGGCCCTAATTTTATTATTATTATTATTATTTATTTATTTATTTATTTTGCTAGCAATTACACACTCTTTGTTTGAAATATGGACTTGTATAGTATTAGATAGTAGTTTTTGATTTCTTAAAATATAGGAGTTAGTAAGTTACAATCATCAATAGTAATATTGAGATATTTCATATCCATATCTCAGCTTTCCTCCAATAAGAAAGCATACTATGAAGTCTTTGTGGGCATTATATATACCAAAGCTTTAACAAAAACCACAAAAAACCAACCCCAAAGTGAGGTTTTGAGGCCATAAAAAATCCGACATCCATGAATACCATAAAAAGACCATAGCTTAGCTTCAAACTTTTTTCTCACAAAAATGCAAGTACTAGTTTCCCATCAACAGCATATGACACCAGAAAAATGCATTGAATAGTGTTTTTATAGGGCCACATTACAAATACCATCAAGTATTAAAAAGTAGAATCCTTTATGATTGCACCTCATCAAGTTGGGGGACCAACAGAAACAGACATTGCTCTCAAGTCCCATCAAATTGGCTTTTAAAAGCCAAACCAAAACTTCAAAAAAAAATATATATATATAAATATTATCATCTGTGTTCCGAAATTAAAGGTCATTCTCACTTTATCACCTACACTTTAATAACTCTCACTTTACCCTCCTCTTGACTTTAAATTGACCCCAATTAACCGCTTCCAAGAAGACGGAAAAACAGCGAGTTAAGTGTAGTTATTGGTCTTTTTCCGTTTGTTTTTAATTGAAATCTTAATAAAATTGATTTAGTAAGACTACTCTTATTTTTCTGACTGTTTTAAACCAAAATTCTAGTAAATTGGATTAAGTGAGACATGTTCAAGCGAAGTGTGAGTTTTTAAAATTCACGAGATAAAATAGGAACAATCCTAGAGTTAAAAGGACTAGTATGAGAATAACACCCCCCAAACCAAAAAAAAAAAAACCCATAGTATTGTTTGGCATGAATAATGAAAACGACATGAAAATAATATAAAAAATGAAAAAACAGGACCACTATCATTAACCAACAAATTTTTTTAGGCGGAGACAAGGAGATCTCACGTTCCATGTTCTTGGAAGGATACAGTGGTCTTAGTCACACTGAGTCACAGCCCACTGACACACATGTTGTACCTTATCAACACTCCCACTGGCTAAGATTTCAAGCAACCTTCCAACAAACGTGTTTCCACCGATCACATTTATCTTCTCATATAAGCAACAAATTGTTTCAACAAATAAATTATCAAATTCACCTTTATTATTAATATAACTGCTATTTTAGTCATTAAATTAAGTTTCAACTGCCTGACCTATGCTTGGAGCGGTTTTTTGTGTCGTGCGTTGTAAATTTTTTTAATATGAATTCTCATAGATCAAATCGTTAACAAATTAATCAGAGGGTAAAACGCAATTCCTACCAGTAAATACATAAATAAGACATCAACGGCAATTTCTATGTGATTGAATTTTCTGGCTAACAAATAGTTTTATACTTTCATGGTGTAAAATGAAATGAAATTATTGGATTAGGTCATTGCTGAGATGGGAATATGAAAAAATAAAACAAAAGGAAGGAGAAATAAACCCTTTGTTTTCCCTACATTAGAGTTCTGTTCTGCATGTCTAAAAGGCAACTTTTGTTTTGGTTCATTGTCTAAGTTCATCCTCATGATAGCTGTTCAAACTTGAATCCACGGATGTTATTCACCGGACCGGCTAGTACAAACTAATAAGACAATCATAAAAAAAGAATGAGCCAGGCTATGATCATGAAGACACTGCAGTAACATTGGGGACGATCGTGAACTGTCAACAAGAGTGAGTGGAGTATACGAAGCACTCTTATAGCAGAATTGTGTTACTGACTCTTTGCAACATAAGAACATCGTGAAGAAAGCAAAAAAAGACAAAAAGTTCAATGAGAGAAGAAACAAAGGCGTAAAATTTTTGCGTACAGAAAACTTCTCAGCTGAATTATGATACTCAAATTGTGTAATGTTTTGTATGTCGATGTATAACAGATATGGACCTTAGATCACATACTCTACACAAAGAATCGCATATTACATCATTGCTCGTCGTCTGGTTCAAGAATCCAAAAGCAGTGAATGCTCAACTGGAGGGATCAAGACAAACAACACATCATGAGAAGAAAAGAGAAGTGACGAAAAAAAGAAGTTAGTTCATGATATCAACATGGTTACCATTCCGTAGAAAAAATATGGGACACGTTTCTACTCACACATTGTGTCAGTGGAGCCAAACCAAGGTTTAAAGACTCAACTATATGTTTGTCTCTGGGTGCCACTTTATGCTGCATCCAACACTATTAACAAAAACAGGGAAACTTTAGTCAAGCCATTACAACCAATCATGGAAGAATCATTTCATATCTAATGGAGAAACAAGAAACATAAGAAGTGAAAGAAGCTACCTTGGTTTCTGTGCAGATGATACTGGTTGACCACTTAGAACACAATCTATTGCAAGGCTCAAGTCCCTATACAAAGTCATGTTAAGCTAATTACTAAGAGAAAGGAAATTAAATGTTCCCAAATTAAGCTGAAGACAACAGTACCAAACCTCCCGGTTATGGGAACATTATTACTTGGCCTTGAATCATCAAATTGTCCATGGTATACCAGTTCAAATGGTCTCCGACCATCCTGTTAGTAGCTGATAAATGTTACGAACGTCGAATAAATAAATAGATGAGAACGGAAGCTCAATGTGTGTGTGTGCGCGTGGGCATGAAGACAGAGATAGAGACAGAAGTTAACATTGCCGATCATCAAAGACATACCCCCGATACAACGAAACAAAATTCTGCCTCATGCATGATCAATTAATGCAAAATCAATTCCTTAAGATGTTGTCACCTTCACCTTTTTAAAAAGGAAAAACTCAGGTGTGCAAACTGCACCAAAATTTCTTGCAGCATCTTGTGTCTGATGATAGAAACACACAACTATCGATCAGGAAAATTGACTTGACGGAGAAAAGAAACGAAATACAAATTTCAAGAAAATCACTTCATGATTATGC